>OZ024832.1:37128518-37583475 GCA_964016985.1 Anodontia alba | reverse complement strand
CGCGCGCGTGTGTTAGTGTGTGCATGTTTGTGTGTGTGTGAGTGTGTGTGGACGGCGGGGGACGGGGGGGAGGGGGGGGGGTCTGTAGGGCAGGGTTTGTAATTTTGAAGGTGTCTCAGTACACAGGCTTTTACGTGTAATGGCTCTTTTAAGACAATGGCTTTTGAGTCCTTAGGAAATTCTCCCCATATCTCAAGAAAACGAATGTTTGGGGGTATTCTGGAGAAGTTTGCATATTTTATCATGAAACTGCATGTTGTGTGTACACATTGGAGTCGCCTTATCGGGGCGATTCTAATGAGTACACTCAACATACCATTGTAGTATCGAAAATCGAAAAAACATCCCTAAGTTTGCCATTTGCCTTCTGATCTTGCGCTATGATTAATCCTCGGTGGCTCGAACTACCCATGTCTAGATTAGTTTCCATGATTCCAAAGATGTTCGATCCATTTAAGTTCAACTTTATTTTTCGCTGAGACAGATTGTTCTCGTGCTGAGTGTGACCAGCAATAGTCCTAGCGCCTTGCACACATGCGTAGTACTTTCTAGATCGTCGCTGCTCGGACAGAAAAGAAAAAAACAACAACAAAAAAACGATCAGCCTCATGAGTTTCTGCTCATGCCCAGTTAGTATTCTACATAAATCTACAGCGAGCCGATAACGGCCCGCTGTAGATTTATGTAGAATGCTGGCTGGGTGTGCGTTCTGGTCAGAGTCTGCGCTTTTTTACAATGTGAGTTGATATGTCGATTCAAATCAAACTTTTCTTGTAGCAGCTCAGCAAGTACCAGATCATTCTTCCGAGAGGATTCAGGTATTTCCACACGGTTTTCACTCATACCGCTTGATAGATATACAGTCGACTCTCGTTATCTCGAAGTCCAAGGGACGTCCTGAAATATTTCGTGATATCCGTTCTTCGACATATCGGATTTGCACACGTGGGGAAAAATAAATCAAACAACCACATTTCACAGATGAATATGTAATTTGATTTCTAATGTTAGGTCCCTGTGTTAAACCAGGGACCAGATTTTCACTTCGAGATAAACGATTATTCGAAATAAGCGAAGTCGAGATAATGGGAGTCGACTTTACAATCTCGTATGTGGGAGAACA
This sequence comes from Anodontia alba, assembly GCA_964016985.1. Taxonomy (NCBI): domain Eukaryota; kingdom Metazoa; phylum Mollusca; class Bivalvia; order Lucinida; family Lucinidae; genus Anodontia; species Anodontia alba. Next base: position 37,582,352 of record OZ024832.1, on the reverse strand, counting down.
CCGAGTTTCCGAACCGTCCTGCGCATTTACGTAGTGTAGTCTGAATCGTCGTTACTCGGCTAGTCAGTGATTGTCATGATTGGGATAGGCTTATGAAGACGAAGGTATAGTCAAGAGCAACTATGAAAGCCATTCGCACGTGCAGGTTGGTCTGGATCTTCGTTGTGTGCATGCGAGTTTGTAGACTGAGCTCGGAGTAGCACGTCCGTCCTTCTAGACGGTTACAGAGATTACCATAATTATATGCCATAGAATTTTGGAGAGTCAGACAGGCCTGTGCAAACAGTAAAGACCCACGTCATTCGCCGCAGAACGCGGCGCCTGATCAATGTCAACACTGTTTTCCATTCATCAGTTAGTATTTTAGACACGTATGCAGTTAAATGGACCTCTTCAAACTTTAGGACAAGAACAGTAAGGAGTGAAGGTGTCCAAATACTTAGGGTAAATACGGTACAACTGCTGACGCTGCGGAGGTGCCTTGATTATCTGCATAGTGCGGATATAATCGCCGGTTTTTGTTTAGCGCTCAGCATGCGGGTAAAAATTTCAGCCGTCGACATTTTAAAATATTTTCTTTTCCCTCTTTCTCTCTCTCTCTCTCTCTCTCTCTCTCTCTCTCTCTCAGAAAACGGAATTTAACATTTCTTGCAAATCGTCTCCCAAGGAAACAATTCAGGGGCCAATTTGTATGATATGTCAGGGACTATTTTCAAGGCAAAATCAGCAAAATGCAAATGAATTATGAGTTTGTCGCCTGCTGACTTTGTCCAGGGCCAGAATAGCTAACGGCGAACAGCCTCGTTGTCACTCGCAGATGGGGTCGCTCAGTGGCACAACCAGAACGGAATTATTATTTTACGCACACTCGGGAAAAGCTTAACAAAATATGGGCTACCCCTAAAGGAAAGAATTAGCAAATTCCTTTAAGAGCAGCCCCTATGTTAAAGAAGCAAAATAATAATTTACGTAAAAAACAGGTTATTATTAATATTTTACTGACTCTTGTTACGCACAAGTCATGCGTAATGTGCGTACTGAGCGGTACGCTTTTGTCGCTGCCCTGTCCGCTTGTATATGACATTCATTCGTGCCCTATACGTAGTTGTTTTCAAGGGAAGTAATTAAGTAAGAATCAATGTTCTTTGAATATATCATTAGCTTCCCTTATATGATGACGACCCCAACATCCCAACAAAATTCGACCAACCGCATTCGAGGCTGATTTCGGAGTGTGTCCTATAATCGACTTGCGAGTCCGTCCGTCCGTCCATCCGTCCGTGGTCAGTTTGCGAAAATGACAAGAATGTTTGAACTGGTAGAAAAGATTTGATAATTTTCGCACACACATTGATACCGACAAGATCAAGGTAATGGGCTTTTCAATGTCCGAGTCTAAACCTTGGCCAAAAATTGCGAAAGCATGGCTATCGACCTTCAATCCTTGTTTTTCGTTCTTTGTTTCCAAAGGCAGCCTTTTAGATTTTTTTTTTTATTTTACGTCACTGCAGATTGTGTAGACTGGCTCCAGTCTCCAGTGATTAAATATTTTTCTCATATTCCTGTTTGATAATCCACTATAATAAAACCCCAAAAAATATCATGACTATAAAGGCTGGCCACTAGTGACCAGCCTTTATAGTCTTGACATTACTTTGGTTTTATTAGTGGATTATTAAACAGATTATAAGAAAAATATTTAGTCACTGGAGACTGGAGTCAGTCTACAGCTTGTGTTAAGTGCCGTTTGATTGCGGAATTCTCTCCATACTTCACCGTAGTGCAGATTGTACTTCAATTTCCTTTGGGATCAGTGAGCCTATTCTGGTTACATTGAAAAAAAAAAAACCCAAAAAAAAAAAAAAAAAACACAAAAAACAAAAACAAACAAAAACGCTTAAGTCAGTACTAGGGGCGTATGCATCTTCGCTAACTAAATTCTGCATATGAAGACTTAAAGGGAAAGGGCCACTAAAGGCAATGTCTTCAGTGAAGTATCCAGCTTTAGAAAACAAGCAGTTTGGCGCAAATTTGATCAAAATCGGATAAGACATAAGAAATATGTTGTATTTTATCTCTTAGGTAACTGTGAGCATGGGCGCCGCCATTTTGAATATTTAATTACATATTCATTCACACACACACACACACACACACACACACACACACACACACACACAAATAAAAGTCGCCTGTTGACAGGAATGTGCTGCTTATGTAAATTAGCTGACAGTTTATATGCAAATGAACAGATTTAAAGTTATACAACAACAAAATATTGTTTCAGATGTGATTATTCATTTTTTGCATATTTAATAGTGATTATAACGTCACTAACTTACAGGAATGGCGGCTTCCATGTGAGCATCTTCTCATGTATTTTATTCTAAAATCCAATAACTTTCTTTTTTTTCAACCGATTTTCATATTTTTCATCAGACTGCTCAGCTCATCATGCTCTTTATTTTTCGACATGCTTATTATTTGATTTTTTATTTCCTTTAATAAAACCGAGTCTCCGATTTTCGTTCTATTGTGTGTTCTTTGTCTCCAAAGGCAACCTTTCAGAATTTATTTTATGCTATTATCTTTTTTAAAAAAAAAGTCGTCATTAGCTCTATAACCTTTAAGTTTTCTTTATCATTGTAATTCAACAAAATTATGAGCTATTTAAACATATATATATATATACTACAACACTCTCAATTGAGTATTATGTGTCGGACTCCCCGCAACATGCAATAAAAGTAAAGAGTTAAAAACAAAGCGGACAGTGAGAACAGAATAAAAGTGTATAGTGTTAGTGTATTATACAGTAGAAACAAGAAAAAGTGAGGATAAAAACAGTCACGGTGGTGTTTAGATTTATGGTCTGTGGTGGTACTCCTGACTGACAGCCAATTTGAAGCTGTCAAGATTCGTCAGGGTCGCCGTGCTGGCCGAAAGATTGTTCCACTGTACCACTGCCAATGGGAAGAATGAGTATTTGTAATAATCAGTTCTTGCATATAGTTGCCTGAATGCTAATGAGTGGGTTGTCCGAGAGTAACGATTGAAGGGGATGATGTATGTAGGGAATGGGATAGCAACAAGACCATGGACTATCTTGTAGAAGAGGACCAGTCGTGAGTCAGTACGCCGTTGTTTGAGAGTGCGCCAGACCAGTCTTCCCAGCATGTCTGAAACACTAGAGTAGGGAGAGTAATCACTCAAGACCCATCGAGCCGCCCGTCTCTGGACCATCTCGATCCTCTAGATATCTTCCTGGATATGAGGGTCACAGACTGGTGCAGCATATTCCAGCTGGGGGCGAACAATAGCCTTATAAGCTATCTCCCTAAGTTCGGGGCTTTTGGCCTTAAGGTTCCTTCGTAAGAACCCAAGGGATTTGTTGGCACTGTTTGTAATTCTTGCTATATGGGGCTTCCAGGACAGGTCACTAGCAATGTTCACACCCAGGTACCTGGCAGAAAGCACAACCTCAAGTGTTTGGCCATGTAGGGTATACTGGGTTGGGATAGACGTTCTTGCTCTTGTTACTCGAATGACCTGACACTTACCTGGATTAAACTCCATATTCCAGTCGAGTTCCCATTCTTGGAGGGTGTTGAGGTCACAGAATATATGACACAGTATCTTTCCGTAAGCGTTACGTTAACACCTACATAAAATTACCATTCCAGTTCTTGACTTTTCCTTTCCGTAAAAATGGTATAAGTGAAGAAATAAAATGGTTATCACATGTACGAGCACATGCAATTCAATTAATATATTTCTGCTCAAAACATAGATTGTGGGTACTCGTTAGAATCGCCTCACTGAGGCGGTTCTAACGAGTGCCCACAATCTATTTTGAGCAAATATATGAAAACTATCAGACAAGCTTTTTATCTGTTTTTTTTTTTAAATATTTGAATAGGAATGTTTTCTAAATGAATTAAAATTGCATTAGGCTTAGAAACAAATTGCGAAAAATACACTGTATACCCTGCTTATCCTGGTTCTATTTATATATTATAGAGAAACATGAGATGCTCATTGCATGCTCATTACCTTTATCACTATCTGGGCTATTTCAGCAGACGACAAAGTGGTGATTTTTTTTTCTATTTTTTCACAGAAAACTGGTTTTGTAAATCAATTTGTATTTTGTATTTTTCATTACGAAAGTATGCCTATCCAAATATATAGAAAATTTGGCCTCCAAAAACTGAACATTTTCAGATAAATAAACTCTGATATTTTTCATATATTCTTCAAACATAGATTGTGGGTACTCGTTAGAACTGCCTCGGCAAGGCGGCACAATCTATGTTTTGAGCAGAAACAAAAAACAAAATAATGTATACCCTTGTAAACCCCTGTTTTACTACATGAAAGTGGGGTTTAAGGGTGTCAAAATTATGTTGACATGTTTTCGTAATGCTACAATATTTGAACCTAGGGTGACGATTTGGTACCAGTAAAATCAATTTAGCTCCCACCCGGCTCCACCCCCGACCCCAACCACCATAATCGAGAGGTTTACTATATAACCCACTGTAAAAATCCCCTAGATTTTACGGTAAAATAATTGGCAACTGGTTAAATTTACTGTAAATTTTTACGTGTGCCCGTAGATTATTGATAGGAATCTATGGTGGCATATTTCTGCCACGAGATAGCTAGGTAGCTATCACGATACTTTCAATAATTATCTTGGTATTTCGAAGTTTCCTGAAAAGATTATCTTAATAGTTTAAAGTTTCCTGGAAATATTATCGCGAAGGTTTACAGTATTATCGCGATATTTTTTGCGTTAGTGCCCAGAGCTGCCATTTATTTTCTGTTATCTATAGATAGAACCGAAATCGGAATACCTTTGTTTATACTGTTGAAATTCACCGAGGGTATTTACCAGCGACGTTTAAGGTAAGAGTTTGTACTAGGTAATCGCCAATCGGTGCGTAGAAATCCCAGAATGTCATATCCGCTTGTGTTCTATTTATAGCTACCTCGCTACCATGAAAAAATTATCGCGATAATTTTATCTAGATACTAATGTCAGTTCCGAGCAGTACCACGAAATTTTGCGTTAAAATATTTTCTGGAAATTAAAAAACATATCTAGATAATTCAAATTATTGCGATAATGTTTTCAGGAAAACTTTTTATTTTCTGGAAAATTAAGAATATTATCGCGATAACTATCTAGCTACCTCGTGGCAGAAATATGCCACCATAGGAATCACCTTGCTAGGCAGTGCATACTAGGGCAAGATACGTAACGTTTAGCAGAGTAAGGGTGTGAAGTACCGCACCGTATCCGTGAATCCTACCAGCCATACCCCATTGTACGAGATAGCTCCTGTAAAAATTCTACAGGTGCCCGTAAAAAAATAACGGTAAATGCACTGATAGCCGGTTGCCATTGAGTTTACCATAAAACCTATGAGGTCTTTTTTAATGTCTGCCTATGATTCTATGGTGGTGCATCACGAAAACACGCATATATAAATTTGACCCCGCTTAAATCCCACTGTGATCCACTTTTTAAAACTTGGGTTTACAAGGGTATACATTATTTTCCTTATTTTGCTCGTCGAGGCCGTTCGAACGCATCCCCACAATCTATGTTTTGAGCAGAAATATGTAAATGTCAGAATTTTTTATTTGAAAATTTTCCATTTTTGGTTGTAAAATTTTCAATATATTTGAATAGGCATGTTTTCGTAATGGGTCTTCTTTGTGTGGCCTTGTGGCCGCTTGCTGCGGTTTTTTTCTCCGGTTTGTTGTCTTATTGTTGTGTTTCATGGATCCTGTCTAGCACTGTGATCATCTTGTAGGGGAAGCGAGAGCTGGCCCCGAGATTATAAAACTTTTCATGCTCAGCTGAGCATGAAATTTTTCATGCTATTAAGTCTCAAATTACCATCCATTGCCAATTCTTTCTTGCTGAACATTACTGGGTGTGAAAATTTCTCTACTAATAAATATGAAAATGCCAACTTCCTATTTATTAGCAGAGAAAATTTCACGCTCAGCATGAAAAAAAAAAGTTTTATAAGCAAGGTTGCTTTGCTTTTCTTTGCTTGTGTGTTGTCTGTCATTCTCGGTTTGTTTGCTCTTCCTTTTGGTGTCATTGGTAGGCTATGGTCTGTAATTGTGTCTGTTCCTGGACATCCATTATTACTTGACAGTTCATGCAAATTGTTTCCATGTCAAATCCTGTTTTCTAAGAAAAATAAAAAAGAAAAAAAAATGTTTCAATATTTATTTCATCTGCTGAAAAATTACCAAGCATGCGGTTTCATGGCCTTTTCAACAACAATGTATATTGCGCTGATTGCATGCCTTTTCCGGGCCTCATTTTTTGGATATACTTATTTGAATGCGCCTGTCAAGGTTTTCGCAAAGAGAGGGAGGGGAGTGGGAGGGACGCAGGATTACCCTCGGAATAGATGGCCTTTAAGTACAATTGTTACCCTTGTTACCTGTGTTACCTTAGGGTAACGAAAATGCACTTCTGGGAAAAGAGTAATACTTTCTGGACATATATGGAATTATTAAGTAAGATTATTGTAGGACATTGTTTATACAGGAATTAAAGATATCTATTCTTTAAAATGATCTAGGTAAACCGATTTAATACATACCCATCAATACTATCATCACAGATTTAAGAACCCTGTTAATCAAACAACACCCACAAAATTGTTAAAATATTTTGTGCATTTGATGTGAAATATATACACAGTAGAACTTGAATGGCTGTAACATCTTTGGGACCATAGAAAATTGTTCCAGTCATGGGTAGCTCGAGCCACTGAGGAATCATGGTGCCAGGTCCGAGAGCAAAAAATCGAAAATTTACTGATTTTTTTTTTTACTTTCTGCACAATATTGTTATGTCGATGAGGTGATATTAATGAATACACAAAACATACAATTTCATGAAAAAATAAGATAATTTCCTTAGATATTGGTAAATTTCTTGAGCTATTAGAAAAATTCTCTCTCTCTCTCTCTCTCTCTCTCTCTCTCTCTCTCTCTCTTTACTACGACTTTTGTTTAGCACGTTAAGGGTTAAACTATCTTTCCGCTGAAAATGGGGTTTGACATTTCATGCAAACTGTCTGTTTGCTTGCCTGTTTTCCAAGCAGGCGATTCACGTGCCTTTTCAAAACATTTTCTCTGAAAAAGAATGCGACGAATTTTGCTTGGCGCTTTAAGTGCTCAAATATTCACCCCCCCCCCCCCCCCCCCCCAAAAAAAAAAAAAATGGGTCTGACATTTCACGCAAACTGCCTCTACTGGAGACAATTTTCATGAAGTGTCAAACCCATTTTCTAGGAAAGAATATCACCCGTTTGTCCCTGATTAATCATACTTCCTTACAACCACTTTTAATTAACCGATCGAACTGTCAAAAAATAATGAGTAGCTTGCATAACAATTGTCTACTTGATTTAGCAAATGCTATTTCTGTTTTTTTTTTTTTTTTTTTTTTTTTTTTTTTTTTTATCTTATCATCGAAGCGAATTTCTATTAATCTGTCAGTTCAAACAGTGACCTGACCTGGCTCAGATAAAGGACAATTAGGTTAAAATATGAGGAACGGAAGATCATGTATTATGCCAGCACGAAAGACCCAGATCAGACTGCACAGCTGCACATTCTGATAAGGATTTTAATTGTTATTCAACATATTCTACCGTTGTCAAAGTCTCTGTAGCTACACAGTAAAAGATAGTTTTTAGTTTGCCCAGATCACTGTCATGATGGCCCTTTTCTAATGTTACTGTTCAATAGGTGTTTGACAAGTTTGTTATCCGAACACTTAAAATAAAAAAAAAATAAAAAAACAAAAAAAAACAGCGATGAGGATATTGTGAACGCCACCGGTCGTCCGTCCGTGCGTCCGTCCTTCACGTTATCGCCTCCTAAACCACTGGGCGGAATATACCAAACTTGCCACATGTAAGGGTGTGCGAGAGCGGCAATATTATTTATTCACGCGTCCGTCCTTCCGTGCGTCACGTTATCGCCTGCTAAACCGCCGGACGAAGTTTAATCGAATTTACTACAGGACTTCCCCTCATGATAAGAGTTTGCGAGAGGAACATTATTTTTCCGTGCGTCAAGCCACCGTCCACCTGTCCGTCGCACATTCTTATCCTAAACCGCTGGGCGGAATTTAACCGAACTTGGTTCAGGACTTCCCCTCATGATAAGGGTGTGCGAGAGCAACACTATTTTTCCATACATCTTGCGTCTGTTCATGTTCCGTGGCGCTACCTCCACCTAAACTTAAACTTGCTACATGACCTCCTCTCATGGTAAGGTTGTGCGAGAGAAACATTATTTTACCGTCCGTCTGGCCGTCCGTCCACCTGTCCGTCATGCTATCTTCTTGCAAACCACTGGGCGGAATATAACTAAAGTTGCTACAGCGCTTCCTTTTCTTGGTAAGGGTGTGCGAGAGCTAGTCCGTCTGTCCGTTAGTCGTGTTATACGCAACATAAGCAACAAGCGTGGAGACTTGCGCATTTGTATTATATATGTTTGAACACTCTTTTGAATACTACTGTTTTATGCGGAGTAATTTATAAGCGTTACCTATAAGTTTGTAAAACCAAAGCGTGGCATTGGAGAATACTTTTCGTGGAAACTGCTAATAGCTACGGGTCGCTGTGTTACGTTAATGTATTTATATGCGTTACCCGTTAATTTGTATATCAAAAGTGTTGCATCGGAGGATATTTCTCGTGGTAACAGTTAATATGTACAGGTTGCTTTGGTTATAATCAAAGCTTCTGATGTTGAGGTATTTTAGGCGATACCTATAAGTTTGTAAAACCAAAGCGTTGCATTGGAGAATAATACTCATGATAATTGCTAATAGTTACGGGTTGCTGTGGTCATAATCAAAGCTTCTTACGTTGAGGTATTTATATGCGCTACTCGTTAGTTTGTATATCCACAGCGTTGCATAGAAGGACAATTCTCGTGGCAACTGCTAATAGTTACGGGCTGCCGTGGTTATAATCAAAGCTTCTTACGTTGAGGGATTAATATGCGCTACTCGTTAAATTGTATATCCGAAGCGTTGCATTCTCGTGGCAACTGCTAATAGTTACGGGTTGCTGTGGTCATAAACAAAGCTTCTTACGTTGAGGTATTTATATGCGCTACTCGTTAGTTTGTATATCCACAGCGTTGCATAGAAGGACAATTCTCGTGGCAACTGCTAATAGTTACGGGTTGCCGTGGTTATAATCAAAGCTTCTTACGTTGAGGGATTAATATGCGCTACTCGTTAAATTGTATATCCGAAGCGTTGCATTCTCGTGGCAACTGCTAATAGTTACGGGTTGCTGTGGTTATAATCAAAGCTTCTTACGTTGAAGGATTTCTATGCGCTACTCGTTAGTTTGTATATCCACAGCGCTGCATCGATGGATAAATCTCGTAGTAACTGCTTATAGCTCCGGGTTTCTATGGCTATAATCAAGGCTTTTTACGTTGAGATATTTTTTTGCGTTACCCGTTAGTTTGTATATCAAAAGCGTTGCATCGAAGGATAATTCTCGTGGCAACTGCTAATAGGAACGGGTTGCTGTGCTTATAATGAAAGTTTACGTTGAGGTATTTTTATGCATCATCCGTAAGTTTGTACATCAAAAGCGTTGCATCGAAGGATAATTCTCGTGGTAACTGCTAATAGTTACGGGTTGCTGTGGTTATAATGAAAGCTTCATTCATTGAGGTATTTTATGTATTACCCGTAAGTTTGTACATCAAAAGCGTTGCATTGGAGAATAATACCCGTGGCAACTGCTAATAGCTACGAGTTACTCTGGTTATAATCAAAGCTTCTTATGTTGAGGTTACCCATACATTTGTAAAACCAAACCGTTGCATTCGAGAATAATACTCGTGTAACTGCTCAAAGCTAAAGGTTGATGTGGTTATAATCAAACCTTCTTACGTTGAGGTATTATATGCGTTACCCGTTAGTTTGTATGTCCAAAGCGTTGGCTCAGGAGACAATTCTCGTGGCAACTGCTAATAGTTACAGGTCGCTGTGGTTATAATAAAAGCTTCTTACGTTGAGGTATTTATATGCGCTACTCATTAGATTGTATATCCACAGCGTTGCATCGAAGGGTAATTCTCGTAGTAACTGCTAATACCTGCGGGTTTCTGTGGTTATAATCAAGGCTTCTTACGTTGAGGTATTTTTATGCGTTACCCGTTAGTTGTATATCAAAAGCGATGCATTGGAGAATAATACTCGTGGCAACTGCTAATAGTAACGGGTTGCTGTGGTTATAATGAAAGCTTCTTACGTTGAGGTATTTTTATGCATTATCAGTAAGTTACCCGTTAGTTTGTATGTCCAAAGCTTTGGCTCAGGCGATAATTCTCCTGGTAACTGCTAATAGTTACGGGTTACTGTTGTTATAACTAAAGCTTCTTATGTTGAGGTATGTATAGGCTTTACCAATTAGTTTGTAAAACCAAAGCGTTGCAATGGAAAATAACACTCGTGGTAACTGCTAACAGTTATGGGTTGCTGTGGTTATAATCAAAGTATCTTATGTTGAGGTATTTTTAGGCGTTACCAATAAGTTTGTAAAACCAAAGCATTGCATTGGAGAATAATATTCGTGGTAACTGCTAATAGTTACAGGTTGCTGTGGTTATAACCAAAGCCTCTTACGTTGAGGTATTGATACGCGCTACCCGTTAGTTTGTATATCCACAGCATTGCATCGGAGGATAATTCTCGTGGTAACTGCTAATAGTTACGGGTAACTGTGGTTATAATCAAAGCTTCTTATGTTGAGGTATTTTTAGGCGATACCCATAATATTGTAAAACCAAACCGTTGCATTGGAGAATAATACGCGTGGTAACTGCTAATAGTTACGGGTGGCTGTGGTTATAACCAAAGCTTTTTACGTAGAGGTGTATGCGTTACCGGTTAAATTGTATATCCAAAACGTTGCATCGGGGGATAATTATCGTGGCAACTGCTAATATTTATGGGCTGCTGTGGTTATAACTAAAGCTTCTTATGTTGAGGTATGTATAGACTTTACCTATATATTTGTAAAACCAAAGCGTTGCATCGAGAATAACACTCGTGGTAACTGCTAATAGTTACGGGTTTTTGTGGTTATAATAAAAGCTTCTTACGTTGAGGAATTTTTATGCATTACCAATAAGTTTGTAAAACCAAAGCGGAAGTTTGTAAATCCAAAGCGTTGCATTGGGGATAATTCTCGTGGCAATTGCTAATAGTTACGGGTTGCTGAGGTTATAACTAAAACTTCGTACGTTGAGGTATTTATATGCATTACCAATAAGTTTGTAAAACCAAAGCGTTGTATTGGAGAATAATAGTCGTGGTAACTGCTAATAGTTACGGGTTGCTTTGGTTATAACTAACGCTTCTTATGTTCATGTTTTTATAGGCTTTACCCATAAGTTTGTAAAACCAAAACGTCGAAATGGAGAATAACACTCGTGGTAACTGCTAATAGTTACGGGTTGCTGTAGTTATTATCATAGCTTCTCATGTAGAGGTATTTTAGGCGTTACCAATAATTTTGCGAAACAAAAGCGTTGCATTGGAGAATAATACCGGTGGTAACTGCCAATAGTTACGGGTTGCTGTGGTTAAAGCTTCTTACGTTGAGGTATTTTTATGTGTTACCCGTTAGTTTGTATATCCCTAGCTTTGCACCCGAGGATAATTCTCGTCGTAAGCGCTGATAGTTATAGGTTACTGTGGTTATAATCAAAGCTTCTTATGTTGAGGTAATTTTAGGCGTTACCCATAAATTTGTAAAACCAGACCGTTGCATTGGAGAATAATACTCGTGGTAGCTGCTAAAGTGGTATAACCAAAGCTTACGTAGAGATATTTATATGCGTTACAGGTTATTTTGTATATACAAAGCGATGCATCGGGGGATAATTCTCGTGGCAGCATCTCATCGTTACTAGCTGCTGTGGTTATAATTAAAGCTCCTTATATTGAGATATATATAGGCTTTACCCATATATTTGTAAAATCAAAGAGTTGCATCGGGGACTAACACTCGTGGTAACTGCTAATAGTTACGGGTTGCAGTGTTTATATTCAAAGCTTCTTATGTTGAGGTATTTTTATGCATTACCAATAAGATTTTAAAACCAAAGCGTTGCACTGGAGAATAATAATACTCGTGGTAACTGCTAGTAGTTACGGGTTGCTGTGGTTAAAACCAAAGCTTCTTACGTTCAGGTATTTATATGCGCTACTCGTTAGTTTGTATATCCACAGCGTTGCAACGAAGGATATTTCTCGTAGTAACTGCGAATAGCTACGGGTTTGTGGTTATAATCAAGGCAGAAGCGTTGAGGTATTTTTATGCGTTACCCGTTAGTTTGTACCGGCATATAAAAAGCGTTGTATTTTGTATTGGTGGATAATTCTTGTGGCAACTGCTAATAGTTACGGTTTGCTGTGGTTATAATGAAAGCTTCTTACGTTGAGGTATTTGTATGCATTATCCGTTAGTTTGTATATCAAAAGCGCTGCATCGAAGGATATTTATCCTGGCAACTGCTAATAGCTACGGGTTACTGTGATTATAATCAAAGCTTCTTTTGTGGAGGTTACTCATACGTTTGTAAAACCAAACCGTTGCACTGGATGTTACGCCCTAGGGCGGTCAGGATTGTACCGATGGTGATTTTCTATTTAATGAGAGTCCGGTTTTGGCTTTGCCTATACGTACCACTACACAGAAACTCTAACAACGTTAGATTTTATAACTTTTTTTTTTTTTACATATATATATACAACATATAATAATATGAAATGACACTAATTAACTATTACACACACACACACACACACACACACACACACACACACACACACACACACAAAATAACAGTCTTGACATACCCTAGCTATACTCTTCGCGTCGGCTACGGTAGCCCAACACGGGTGGTGACTGATAGGTTTTACAATTTGACTAACTTGGTAGGTTAGCCAAATTGTTTAACAATATCAATACGACTCCACCCAAGTGTGCTGAACCCTGGGCCGATGCGAAGAGAATATGCTGGGTTATCTTCCGAATTCTTTATATGTTAATACGGGCCCTTTACTTATACACTTTATAACATACTAGTTATTTCCTTTAAGGATCCTGTTTATATTAATTATATTTCATATTCTTAGTTGACAGAAATTTCTAGGTGAGCTGGCGCCTTTGCGACCGTAAATTTCACCATAGGTGAACCTCGCCTCTATGGACGTCGGCTAATAACACATCTTTGTTGTACAGGCTCTAAAGGCCTGTATAAAGTAAGATGAATGAAGGGCTACAATAAAAAAAAAAAGAACATAACAATTACTAGATTGTTAGAATTAACAATCACTAGATAGAATTACACCACCATATGATGAAGGTTGCCGTATGACTACATATATATATTCAATCAACAATGACGCTATACGTCGCCGGATGGTGTGACGTCATTGGCGTCGCAGCTGAATCCTCGACGTCTATTATCGACGTCGCCGTGATTCATCCGCGGCTTCAATCCAATTGTCGACGTCGGCGCAGTCGACAGCTAGTTATTACCAGCTCTCGGCAGCGTCGCTTCTCGACGTCATATGCAAAACTCCATATTATTACATATTACATAACAGTAATAAATAAAATTAGGGACATGACATTTGAAATGCACACAGATAGCAACCAGAGCAAAGACATTTCATCCGCTCTACCTGCGATCAGGACATTTCACATCAGGGTCATGACACATCAAATGCCCATGGCTAAACTGACATTTCGATTGTCAACCCATTAGTATGACATTTCAACCTTCTAGTATTTGGGACCCGACATTTGTACTGTCGACCCAAATGTCATTCACTAATAAATGTCAACCCCTAACATATCATATAATACATACAGCTTTACGGTATATTTCGTCTGCCGCATCAGGGCAAAACATCTGAGCAGACGAAAAAATATTTACAAATTAATGATTTTAACTTTACTAAATTATGTTGCCCGGTCCTATGTAACCGCGAATGCTTGCAATTTACGTGTTTCAAAATTTAACAAGAAAAGTTTTTTTTTTTTTTTTTTTAGACTGCACGTACGCTGGGCAGGCTTGGTCCTCTAAGCATCTATTTGCCCATATTCCGTGCCGTCTTTCGCGAAGAGGGTATAAATTACATATATACGTGTCTGTCATGCGTGTATGCCTTCATGTCGCGAATTTGATGATAATCGCGATGCTCCTATTTGCTCATCGGTAAGTCCGGCTCTGCTCTGTTCACAAGTCCCTTATATTTTGCGTCTGCTATAAAGAACCGTATTACCCTGCGTCTGTTATATAGACCGTGTAATCAACAATTCGCAGGTTTTAAATCAGACAGTAATTCATTTCTGGCCGTTCAGACCTTGCAAATAAAACCTACAAACCGATGACTAACATTAAAATTAGCAAAAGTAATAAATATTCACTCACCGAAATGAATCCCATATAGCCGAGAATTGGTATCCTATGACACTCCTGTGTACAATTTCGCCCTTATGGGAATTTTGTTTGTGTTGAGGTTTTACGGCCCAGTCAACCCAATGGGGTCATGTCGAGCGCGGTCAGTTTACCTAACCACACGTTTACTGGGCAGGCTTAGTCCTCTAAGCGGTTAACCAGTATTGTGCACATTCTTTCGCCAGAAACTGACAACTGCCCTTCTTGAATCAGCGGAAGGGAGAGAATGACCGTAGAAAATATTTCATGATCAATCTCCACGAAAGAATGTTGCCGACCTCGGCGGGGGTTGAACCCGCGACCTCCTGGTCTCCAGTCGGACGGCGCATCCAACTGAGCCACCGAGGCCGGCCCCTTATGGGAATCATTTACGGTGGAGTTTATATAGGGCCGGTATTACGCCACCACGTGGATTATACGCGTGTTACACGGGCAACCTGTGTACTTAAGTTATTTATGGTAACATCGTATGATATTTTACTAGCTACGTAGGGTTAGGGCGAAAATGGCCTTATGTAGGTGAAAAGGTACCCTACGTAAGAAATAAGAAACTGTCCCCTTCGGTGTTCCCTTTCTGTGTCGTCACACTGGAGAATAATACTCGTGTAATTACTCAAAGTTAAGGGTTGCTGTGGTTATAATCAAAGCTTCTTACGTTCAGGTATTTATATGCGTAACCGATTATTTTTGTATATCCAAATCGTCGGCTCGGGAGATAATTCTCGTGGTAACTGCT
The DNA here is from genome assembly GCA_964016985.1 of Anodontia alba. Classification (NCBI taxonomy): domain Eukaryota; kingdom Metazoa; phylum Mollusca; class Bivalvia; order Lucinida; family Lucinidae; genus Anodontia; species Anodontia alba. Next base: position 37,567,060 of record OZ024832.1, on the reverse strand, counting down.
AATAGTTACTGGTTGCTGTTGTAATAACTAAAGCTTTTTATGTTGAGGTATGTATGTTTGTATGTTCAAAGCGTTACGCGGGGGATAATTCTCGTGGTAACTGATAATAGTTAAGGTTTGCTATGGTTATAATCAAACCTTCTTACGTTGAGGTATTTATATGCGTTACCGATTATTTTTGTACATCCAAATCGTCGGCTCGGGGGATAATTCTCGTGGTACCTGCTAATAGTTACGGGTTGCTGTGGTAATAACTAAAGCTTTTTATGTTGAGGTATGTATGTTTGTATGTTCAAAGCGTTACGCGGGGGATAATTCTCGTGGTAACTGGTAATAGTTAAGGTTTGCTATGGTTATAATCAAACCTTCTTACGTTGAGGTATTTATATGCGTTACCGATTATTTTTGTATATCCAAATCGTCGGCTCGGGGGATAATTCTCGTGGTAACTGCTAATAGTTACGGGTTGCTGTTGTTTTATGTTGAGGTATGTATAGGCTTTACCCATAAGTTTGAAAAAAAAACAAAAAAAAAAAACAAAAAAAAAAACCCAAAGCGTTGCAATGGAGAATAACACTCGTGGTCACTGCTAACAGTTACGGGTTGCTGTTGTTATGATCAAAGCTTCTTATGTTGAAGTATTTTTAGGCGTTACCAATAAGTTTGTAAAACCAAAGCGTTGCATTGGAGAATAATATTCGTGGTAACTGCTAATAGGTACGGGTTGCTGTGGTTATAACCACAGCTTCTTACGTAGAGGTATTTATATGCGTTACCCGTTAATTCGTATATCCACAGCTTTGCATCGGAGGATAATTCTCGTGGTAACTGCTAATAGTTACGGGTTACTGTTGTTATAATCAAAGCTTCTTATGTTGAGGTATTTTTTAGGCGTTACCCATAAATTTGTAAAACCAAACCGTTACAATGGAGAATAATACTCGCGGTAACTGCTAACAATTACGGGTTGCTGTGCTTATATCCAAAGCTTCTTACGTACAGGTATTTATATGCGTTACCGGTTATTTTGTATACCCAAAGCGTTGCACCGGGGGATAATTCTCGTGGCAACAGCTCATTATTACTGTGCCTTATAAGTAAAGCTTCTTATGTTGAGGTATGTATAGGCTTTACCCATATACTTGTAAAACTAAAGCGTTGCATCGGGGAGTAACACTCGTGGTAACTGCTAATAGTTACGGGTTGCTGTGTTTATAATCGAAGCTTCTTATGTTGAGATAATTTTATGCATTACCAATACGTTTTTGAAACCAAAGCGCTGCATTGGAGAATAAAACTCGTGGTTATTGCTAATAGTTCCGGGTTGCTTGGGTTAAAACCAAAGCTTCTTACTGTCAGGTATTTATATGCGCTACTCGTTGGTTTGTATATCCACAGTGTTGCATCGAAGGATAATACTCGTAGTAACTGCTAATAGCTACGGGTTTCTGTGGGTATAATCAAGGCTTCTTACGTTGAGGTATTTTTTATGCGTTATCCGTAATGCAAAAGCGTTGCATCGAAGGATAATTCTCATGGCAACTGCTAACAGTTACGGGTTGCTGTGGTTATAATGAAAGCTTCTTACGTTAAAGTTTTTTTATGCATTATATCCGTAAGATTGTATATCAAAAGCGTTGCATCGAAGGATAATTTTCGTGGCAACTGCTAAAAGCTACAGGTTACCTTGATTATAATCAAAGCTTCTTTTGTTGAGGTTACCGATACGTTTGTAAAACTAAACCGTTGCATTGGAGAATACTACCCGTGTAACTACTCAACGTTAAGGGTTTCTGCGTTAATAATCAAAGCTTCTTATGTTGAGGTATTTTTATGCATTACCAAGAAGTTTGTAAAATCAAAGCGTTGCATTGGAAAATAATACTCGTGATAACTGCTTACAGTTATGGGTTGCTAGTGTTATAAACAAAGCTTCTGATGTTGAGGTATTTATATGCATTACCAATAAGTTTGTAAACCAAAGCGTTTTAGAGAATAATACTCGTGGTAACTGCTAATAGTTACGTGTTGCTGTGGTTATAACCATAGCTTCTTACGTTGGAGTATTTATATGCGTTACCCGTAAGTTTGTATATCCACAGTTTTGCATCGGAGGATAATTCTCGTGGTAACTGCTAATAGTTACGGGATACTGTGGTTATTATCAAAGCTTCTTATGTTGAGGTATTTCTAGGCGTTACCCATAAGTTTGTCAAACCAATCCGTTGCATTGGAGAATAATACTCGTGGTAACTGGTCAAAAATATGGCTTGCTGTGGCTATAATCAAAGCTTCTTACGTTGAGGTATGTGTATGCGTTACTTGTTATTTTGTATATCAAAAGCGTTGCATCGGGGGATAATTCTCGAGGTAACTTCTAACAGACGGGTTCCTGTGGTTATAATCATAGCTTCTTATTTTGAGGCATATATAGGCGTTCCCCATAAGTTTGTTATACAAAAGCGTTGCACTGGAGGATAATTATCGTGTTAAATGATTAGCGTTGCGGGTTGCTGTGGTTATAACCGAAATCTCTTACGTTGAGGTATTTTTATGGGTTACCATTTAGTTTGTAATCCAAAGAATTGCTTCGGGGATAATTTTCATGGTATCTGCTTATAGTTACTGGTTGTTTTGGTTATAGCTTAAGCTTATAATTTGAGGGATGTAAAGGCTTTAGCTATAAATTTGTAAAACCTAAGCGTTGCATTGGGGAATAAAACTCGTGGTAACTGCTAATAGCAACGTGTTACTGTGTTAAAAACCAAAGTCTCTTACGTTGAGATATTTATATGCGTTACCAGTTAGTTTATATATCCGAAGCGTTGCATCGGGGGATAATTCTTGTGGTAACTGCTAATAGTTAAGGGTTGCTGTGGTCATAATCAAAGCTTCTTTCGCTGAGGTATATATATGCGTTATCGATTATTTTGTATATCCAAAGCGTTGGCCCGGGGAATAATTCTCGTGGTAACTGCTAATAGTTACGGGTTGCTGTGGTTATAACTAAAGCTTCTTATGTTGAGGTATAGCCTTTACCCATAAGTTTATAAAACCAAAACGTTAAAATGGTGAATAACACTCGTAGGAACTGCTAATATTACGGGTTGCTGTGGTTATAGTCACTTCTTATGTTGAGGTATTTGTAGGCATTATCAATAAGTTTCCGAAACAAAAGCGTTGCATTGGAGAATAATACACGTGGTAACTGCTAATAGTTACGGGTTGCTGTTTTTATAACCAAAGCTTCTTATGTTGAGGTATTTGTACACGTTACCCGTTAGTTTGTATATCCATAGCTTTGCATTGGAGGATATTTCTCATGGTAACTGCTGATAGTTATGGGTTACTGTGGTTAAAATCAAAGCTTCTTATGTTGAGGTATTTTTAGGTGTTACCCATAAGTTTGTAAAACCAGACCGTTGCATTGGAGAATAATACTTGTGGTAACTGCCCAAAGTTATGGTTGCTGTCGTTATAACCAAAGCTTCTTATGAAGAGGTATTTATATGCGTTTCCGGTTATTTTTTATATATCCAAATCGTTGCATCGGGGGATAATTCTCGTGGCAGCTGCTCATCGTACTGGCTACTTTGATTATAATTAAAGCTTCTTATGTTGAGGTATGTATAGGCTTTACCCATATATTTCTAAAACCAAAGTATTGCATCGGGGAATAACACTCGTGGTAACTGCTAATAGTTACGGCAGGTAATTCAAAAACCAAACAAGCAAGAGTTTTCTTCCTTGTTCATGACACATTGTCTCAATGTCATGCATGCACCTGTAAAGTTTCATAAATATATTCCATACGTTTTAGGAGTTATGGCCCGGACACTGTTTACTATATGGAACTAAGTCAAGGGCAGATAATTCAAAAACCAAACAAGCAAAAATTGTCTTTCTTGTTCTTGACACATCGTCTCAATGTCATGCATGCACGTGTAAAGTTTCATAAATATATTCCGTGTGGTTTAGGAGTTATGGCCCGGACACGGTTTACTATATGGAACTAAGTCAAGGGCAGATAATTCAAAAACCAAACAAGCAAGAGTTGTCTTCCTTGTTCATGACACATTGTCTCAATGCCATGCATGCACCTGTAAAGTTTCATAAATATATTCCACACGGTTTAGGAGTTATGGCCCGGACACGGTTTACTATATGGAACTAAGTCAAGGACAGATAATTCAAAAACCAAACAAGCAAGAGTTGTCTTCCTTGTTCATGACACATCGTCTCAATATCATGCATGCACCTACAAACAAGCAAGAGTTGTCTTCATTGTTCATGACACATCATCTCAATGTCATGCATGCACCTGTAAAGTTTCATAAATATATTCCATACGGTTTAGGAGTTATGGCCCGGACACTGTTTACTATATGGAACTTAGTCAAGGGCAGATAATTCAAAAACCAAATAAGCAAGAGTTTTCTTCCTTGTTCGTGACACATCGTCTCAATGTCATGCATGCACGTGTAAAGTTTCATAAATATATTCCATACAGTTTAGGAGTTATGGCCCGGACACGAATTGGGACGGAATTACGTACGTACGGGACGGAGAGGGGTAACACTTAATGCCCTTCCGCTATTCTTCGAATAGGCGGGGGCATAAACAAGAAAAAAAAATTTGGAACTACAATCTATATCGTGCGCTTTTTATAGAATTAAACTTTGAAAATGATATTGAAACCAACAATAATATTGGTCTAAATGTAGAATTGATTTCTAAAGTGATTGCGGACACTAGTGAAAGAGCCATTCCACATAAAATTGTAACTATACGACCAAAAGATCATCCGTGGGTTACAAGTACCATCAGAAAACTTATTTGTAAACGGAGGCGTGCTTACAAGAAATATAAACGAACTTCGATTCTGCATTATTGGGCCAAGTACAAACGACTTCGTAATATTTGTGTTAAGGAAATTCGGGAATCGAAAAAATCTTACTATGAAAACCTTGAGCGACTTTTATCGACTGAAAATGCAAACTCCAAACTGGTTTGGAAAACCTCAAAGCAATTGTTAAATTTAAACAGAAGTTCTACAAAAAAAAACCCTACACTTCTATTCAATAGAGTAAGTGCTGAAACAGAGATTGATAAGGTGAATATGCTGAATGACTATTTTTTATGCCCCCGCCTATTCGGAGAATAGCGGAAGGGCATTAAGTGTTACGCCTGTTCGTCCCGTACGTACGTACGTCCGTCCGTCCCATAAACCGTGTCCGGGCCATAACTCCTTAACCGTAAGGAATATATTTATGAAACTTTACAGGTGTATGCATGACATTAAGACAATGTGTCATGAAAAAGGAAGACAACTCTTGCTTGTTTGGTTTTTGAATTATCTGCCCTTGTTAACCATGTCCTTCCCGTACCTACGTACGTCCCATAAACCGTGTCCGGGCCATAACTCCTTAATCGTATGGAATATATTTATGAAACTTTACAGGCGCTTGCATGACATTAAGACAATGTGTCATGAAAAAGAAAGACAACCTTGCTTATTTGGTTTTTGAATTATCTGCCCTTTGACTTAGTTCCATATAGTAAACCTTGTCCGGGTCATAACTCCTAAACCGTATGGAATATATTATTGAAACTTTACAGGTGCATGCATGGCACAGAGACGATGTGTAATGAAAAAGGAAGTCAACTCTTGCTTGTTTGTTTTTTTAATTATCTGCCCTTGACTTAGTTTCATATAGTAAACCTTGTCCGGACAATAACTCCTAAACCGTAAGGAATATATTTATGAAACTTTACAGGTGCATGCATGACATTGAGACGATGTGTCTTGAAAAAGGAAGACAAATCTTGCTTGTTTGGTCTTTGAATTATCTGCTTTTGACTTAGTTCCATATAGTAAACCGTGTTTGGGCCATAACTCCTAAAGCGTATGGAATATATTTATAAAACTTTACAGGTGCAATGACATTGAGACAATGTGTCCCGAAAAAGGAAGACAGCTCTTGCTTGTTTGGTTTTTGAATTATCTGCCCTTGACTTAGTTCGATATAGTAAACCGTGTCCGGGCCATAACTCCTAAACCGTATGGAATATATTTATGAAACTTTACAGGTGCATGCATGACATTGAGACAATGTGTTGTGAAAAAGGAAGACAACCTTTGCTTGTTTGGTTTTTGAATTATCTGCCCTTGACTTAGTTCGATATATAAACCGTGTCCGGGTCATTGGTTTTTGAATTATCTGCCCTTTGACTTAGTTCCATATAGTAAACCTTGTCCGGGTCATAACTCCTAAACCGTATGGAATATATTTATGAAACTTTACAGGTGCATGCATGGCACAGAGACGATGTGTAATGAAAAAGGAAGACAGCTCTTGCTTGTTTGGTTTTTGAATTATCTACCCTTGACTCAGTTCCATATAGTAAACAGTGTCCGGGACATAACTCTTTAACCGTATGGAATATATTCATGAAACTTTACAGGTGTATGCATGACATTGAGATGATGTGACATGAACAAGGAAGAAAACCCTTGCTTGTTTGGTTTTTGAATTATCTGCCCTTGACTTAGTTCCATATTGTAAACCGTGTCCGGGTCATTGGTTTTTGAATTATCTGCCCTTTGACTTAGTTCCATATAGTAAACCTTGTCCGGGTCATAACTCCTAAACCGTATGGAATATATTTATGAAACTTTACAGGTGCATGCATGGCACAGAGACGATGTGTAATGAAAAAGGAAGACAGCTCTTGCTTGTTTGGTTTTTGAATTATCTACCCTTGACTCAGTTCCATATAGTAAACAGTGTCCGGGACATAACTCTTTAACCGTATGGAATATATTCATGAAACTTTACAGGTGTATGCATGACATTGAGATGATGTGACATGAACAAGGAAGAAAACCCTTGCTTGTTTGGTTTTTGAATTATCTGCCCTTGACTTAGTTCCATATTGTAAACCGTGTCCGGGCCATAACTCCTAAACAGTATGGAATATATTTATGAAACTGTACAGGTGCATGCATGACATTGTGACGACGTGTCGTGAAAAATGAAGACAACTCTCGCTTGTTTGTTTTTTTAATTATCTGCCCTTGACTTAGTTCCATATAGTAAACCGTGTCCGGGCCATAACTCCTAAACCGTATGGAATATATTTATGAAACTTTACAGGTGCATGCATGACATTGAGACGCTGTGTCATGAAAAAGGAGGACAACTCTTGCTTGTTTGGTTTTTGAATTATCTGCCCTTGACTTCGTTCCAGGCGACAGCAAAACCTTTCAACTTTTACATACATACCATGCCTTTTGTGAAGCTGTTGACACGGGAAAAGAAGTAAGAGTTGTCTTCTGCGACATCAGTAAAGCATTTGACAGAGTCTAGTTTAGGGGACTTCTCTACAAACTACCTAGAATTGGTTGTTCTGATCATGTGATCAAATGGTTTTCTAGCTACCTGTCAAACCGACGACAGTGTGTCATTCTAAGTGGTGCTTTAGCCGAATGGGCATCTGTAAACGCTGAAGTCCCACAAGGCTCAATACTAGGTCCTCTGCTTTTTCTCATCTTTATAAATGATATTGTCAAAAACATTAACTCCTCAATACGTCTTTTTGCCGATGATACCAGTTCGTATATCACTGTAGAAAACCATCAGACAGCAGCCATTACTATGAACCTTGACCTGGGCACCATATCTCAATGGGCTCTTGATCTGTTGATAGGCTGGTTGATTTTAATGCAAGGAAAACCATATCTCTTTTAATATCTTTAAAACAAAATCCTGTTTTACATCCGCAACTTTTAATGAACGATACAGTCATTTCAGAATCTAATAGTCACAAATATCTCGGAGTTACATTTTCGAACACTTGCTCATGGACAGAACATATTGCCAAAATTACTGAATCAGCATGGTTAAGATTAAACCTCCTCCCCAGCAAGCAAAAGATATAGGACCCACATGGGCCACAAATGGGTATTTATATGGGTCCTATATGGGCAACCCATAAGGGACTCATGAGGGATTTGCAACATGGTTCCATGTTGGACCCACATGGGCAAAGCCATATGGGAACTATATGGGTTCAGTATGGGAAAATCAACCCGCATTTCTCTTCCAGAAAAACAAACAAACTTTTAGACATTTTTATACAAATGATTATAAGTCCCCAGTACCAGCCCATATGATGGACTGGTAAGGTCCCAACAGAGAGAGACCTTCGTACATGTGCAAGTTATTGCACATACGTAGAATCAAGAGGCCTTAAAGATATAGGCGTCCTTTTTAATAGTTGGACATGGTGGCCTCATGCGTATTTATATATACCTCAATTTTAAAAGTAATAGAGACATACAAGTTAAAATAAAAATATGACCATGAATCGACGTCCATGTCGGAAAAATTGTCAAGATAAATTTAGTAAATGCATTCATTTTGTAATGAACAAACTATTATTTTTATTTTCTTATTATCATTATTATTTGCATTTATATCAGAAAATTTACTAATTTTTTAAATATTTTGTTTAAATAGTGGTACAGTTGTTCCCCTTAATGCCCATATTGACCCCATATGGGTCCCATATAGTAATGGGAGATCAACATTGGAACCATAGAGGTTCATAGGAGCCATTTGGGCCCTAATTATGTATCTTGAAATTATCATTTTTCCATGATTATTTCAGTTTTATCTCGGGGTTCCACAGATTAGAATTTATTTTTATAGTTATCGAATTTTATCAATATGCGACCTGTATGGGTCTAATATGGGCAAAAAAGCCTATATAGGGCCCATTTAGGACCCTAATGGGATAAATGCCCAGAATCTGCTCATATATGGTTCCCATATATACAGTTTGTTGGCCAAATTTTACCAATATGGGACATATATGGGTCTTATATGGGCAAAAAAAAGCCTATATGGGGCCCATGTAGGACTTCAATTGGACAAATGCCCAGATTCTGCCCATATGGGGCCAACATATACATGTTTGCTGGGTCCGTGCTCTAAAATTTAAAATAAATAGGATTGCACTAGAAAAATTCTATATAGGCTTCATACGCCCCCTACTCGAATATAGTGATAGTGTTTGGGACAATTGCTCCACCGAATGCAAAAACCAATTAGAATCAATACACAACGAAGCAGATCGTATAGTAAGCGGGGCGACTAAACTCTGTAGTATTGAAGAACTTCTTGCAGAGCTTGGATTTGAAACACTACAAGAAAGACGCACAAAACACAAGTTAGTTATATTTTATAAGATTGTTTTTTTTAATGGGCTCACCCCTGATTACCTGTCTGATCTTGTGCCTCCACTTGTTGGCGATAGTAACTCCTATAGCCTAAGAAACGCAAACGATATACAGTCTATTTGCGCACGTACTAATCTCTTCTTTAACTCCTTTTTCCCTTTTACTATAAGAGCTTGGAATAGCTTGCCCCAAGATATAAAAGACGCAAACACTGTCACAGCATTTAAATATTGCCTCAATAGACACAGAAGACTTCCTACTAAGTACTATAATGCTGGATCTAGAATTGGCCAAATTCTACACGCAAGATTGCGCATGGGGTGTAGCTCACTCAATTACATTTATACTATAATAATATTGTTCCAAGCCCATCTTGTGCATGCGGTGAATTTGAAAGCTGTTATCATTTTTTTTTCTCCACTGTCCTAGATATGCCAACGTCAGGAATAATTTACCTTTCTGGCTATTTGCACACGCATTCTGTTCAAGAATTTCTTCACGGTAAAGTAACAGCCACTGATGAAGATAATGAAACCATGTTTTGCCACGTTGAAGAATTTATAATCAAGTCGAAACGTTTCCTATGATGTAAAGGTACTAACGTAACATTGATGCAAATTATATTGAAAAAATCAACTTATGGAGTCATGGAACATCTGTCTGTCTGTCTGTCTCTCTCTCTCTCTCTTTGCATGTTTGATGTATGTGCGCGTGCACGCATAAGTGTATGCATGCGTTTGTGTATGTGCCTGAATGCGTGCGTGTATGTATGTGTGTATGTATGTACATGCGTTCGTAAGTATGTATGTACGTATGTACGTGCGTGTGTATGTATGTAACGGTTTACATACATGCATATAAGTTATTAAGCTTTTGGTTTAATTGCTTATGATCAAATATGTCAAAAGGCTCAGCCACTCATAACATCTATGAAAGTTATATGCCTTTATTACCAGGAGATGACTTTCAGACAAGCTAAGGCTTACAGTCAATAATATTGTATTGTTGAAAATTATGTTGTATTAGAAGCAATCAAAATAAAGTTTAAACCAAGTGGGCATGCACATTACGGTTTACTCTCCGTATTTAAACATATTGATTGCAGAGATAAAAAAATCTATTTGGGTAGATTGTTTTTACATCGACCAAAATTTCCTTAAACACACATTTTTTTCCTTCTTTGGCTAGACCCCACCCCCCCCCCCCCCCCCCTTTCATGATCACCCCCAATATACAGTCCTGATAACAGAGCGCACATCAAAGGCATATATTATCTAAGTGATTATGAAGTCATTATAAGGCTGTTAAGTCTCCTTAGGTGGGGCCCTATAAGGGTTAATTCATAACATTGAGCAGTATTCAATATGTTACTTTAGAACCAAATAAATTAATTTGCAAATTTTGCATTTAATTTGTTGATTTTATCTATTGATTTGTATTGTATCACTTTATTTTTTATTTTTTTTTATTTATTTTTGATAGTTTTTTTTTTCTAAATCAAAATTGTTGTTTTTTTCTTGCATTGTGAAAAAAGTAAAAATGAACTGAAATAGAAATATAAAAATGAAAATATTTATTTATTTATTTATCTATTTTTTAAAGTAAATAAGAACACTGCACAATTATTTGATTTCCATTTCATTAAAACAATACATTATGGAATATGTCAAAAAGTTCTTAGACAATTTAGAATGTATATTTTATGCCAAAAAGCTTCTTTTTTTCAATAAATACATAAATAACTGAATAAAATACGTCTATCTATCTTCCTAATTTTCTGTATTTGATCCAAAGAAACAGATAAAGGGGGGCATTTGGTGATAAATTAGCATATAGGCATAAATATCTGTGCTTCTCCATAAAATATGTTGTGGGTTTCATTAGAACTGCATGGGAGAGGCAATTCTAATGAATAAAAACAAGGTACATTTTATTGAATAAACAAAAAAAAAATCATCAAATTATATCCAAATTACCCACCTTATTTGTTTCTCTGTCTTCATCATAAACTTCGCTGATATAAAATAATTTCCCCTTATCAGGCCCCTACCTGTGAGGATGGCCAAAGTCACCAAGAATTTCTTATCTTAATCTCCTTAGAGTCATTAGGGTGTTATGCAATCCAAAATGTGTCTTTAAGGTAGTTACCCATGTGATCATCATTGACCAATGTAATCAAACCGCGAGTTAAACGGTATGCAGGTAACGGTTATTTATAGCCGCCCTATTCTTGTCGATATGACGTCAGAGTGCTGTTGATAGAGGGTTATCTGTAAAACCTGGACTGGGACATTTGAGACATTGGCAAACAGTGCAGACCCAGATCAAAAGCCGCAGAACGCGGCGTCTGATCTGGTTTTCACTGTTTGCTTAAATTACCGGAAGTTAAAGGCTCCAAATTCCTAAAAAAAATAGACATTTTTTTATCCAAGAAAAGCTTGATACAGTCAAACCTGTGTTAGTGGTCACCTCTATTAAGCAGCCAACCTGTATTAAGCAGCCAGAGGAAAGTTGCCTCAAAATTCATAGACATATATTTGAACTGTATCAAGCAGCCACCTGCCTTCAGCAGCCACATTTTAAGCTTCCCATGGGTGGCTGCTTAAGACAGGTTTGACTGTATATTGATATATAGTATTAATACAATCATAAAATGTGGCATCTGACAGCTTGTAAGATTTCAGTTAGTCGCTCGTTTTTGAATTGGATCAACAATGAAATGATTTTTATCGTATCTCTGAATTAATGTTGGCAACATTAATTCAGACATTCGATAAAAATCATTTTATTTCAAGAACGAAAGGCTAACTGAAAATTTACAAGCTGTCAGGTGCCACATTTTATTATTGTATTAGTACCATATATCAGTTTATTAAACCTTTCTTGGATAATAAAATGTTAATTTTTGAGGAATATGTAGCCTTTAAGGGTTAAATGAAACAATCGTAAATCCCCGTTCATGACCATTTTCTCAGTCTGCACTCAGAGACAATCGACCCACTAGTGTTGTCAGTGTTTTGATTTACGATCGATTTACACAATCCACAAAGAACCGACACTTAACAGTCAACAAAAACCTCTTCTGGGTCATCAGTACACACCTGTGTCGTTTAGTAATAGCTGTATGTAAACACGTATGTAAATATATGTTGAAAATATCAACACTGAAAACAAACATGAATACCAGTTTAATATTAATATTACTTATTTTAATAACCCCTACATTAACGGTGAGGAATAGAAAGGTCGTGGAGAAATATATTATAGAAAGGTAAGACTTGAACGCGCAGCGTGCCCCGCTATGAGGTTGTGTATAGTATTTTGAATGTTTCTGCGGTGAAATGATAATTTGTTTTTGTACAGCTCTTTTGAACAGTCTAAGGGGGTGATGACGAAAGGCTCTGTGCATTTAAGCGACGAACAGTCATACGCCTGTTGCGGGATTCGAACTGATACTACTCGTGATACAAAGTCAGAAGCGCTAACCGCACATGAAATGAAATGAGTTTTTTGCTAATATCTCTGAAATTAATTCAGAGACACGATAAAAAAATCATTTCATTAATAAAATAAATAACTTATTTTGAGTTTTGATGCGTATATCTTGTCTAGACCAGGTATGCATTTACATTAATATAATAATCATGCTTTACACAGTACAAACTTAAATTGTTCATCAATGAAACACGTTGATGCGTAACATCCCATAGAAAGGCATATTAACAATCAGTGTAGAACCAAAATGCGGCGTACAATCAAGATCTGCACTGTTTGACTTAAACACAAGAAAATGAGAACTATAAAAGTAACAAAGTAACATAGGTATGTATCTGCTTAACCTTTACTACTTTCTGGGATTTTCAGCAAACGACAAACTGATGATGTTTTTCTAATTTTTCCAGAAAACAGGATTTGACATTTCATGCAAATTGTCTGCATGAAATGTCATATCCTGTTTTCTGAGAAAAATAAGAAAAATATTTCAAAATGTCGTCGGCTGAAAATTTTACCCAGAGTGCTTAGCGTTAAACTGAAAATGGACATGGGCAAAAAAAGGCAGAAAACTCCACTGGGCATATTGAATCCCATACAGTTTAAATGTGGGAAAACCAATTCAAGATCTAGGAAAACCTTTGTTTGTGTTCGGACTCACTATCTTCCGCTATAATGCCCGACGAACGTTCTTTTGTTTGCACATACCACAAGTAATGATCTTTCAGCGTTTCGTGTCAGCTTGTCAGTTATATATTGGTATATAATGTGAATATGAGGCGGCCCTAATGTGCGAAGTGTACCTTCGGACAAGTGTGCGCAGCGAAAGAATCAGATCGTAGTTTTCGCTGGGCTCACTTTATCGAGACTCTTCGTATGACAGCAAGGTAGTTGGTAAGGATCCCCGTGGGGGTTACTCCCATATATGCGCAGTACGGATATATGCCCATTAATAAAGACCTCATTTTACGGCCTGGGAAGCTCCTAAAGATTCCATCTTTTCGGCTTCGACCTCTCCGAAGAGCTCACTTCGTCGGGCTGGGATGCTACCTACCCCACCCCCACCATTGTCAGAGTACCTTCTCACCTCGGGATAAGATGTAGGATAAGGAGCCATGGTGTCCGAATTCCATAGAGTAAACACGGTACTATAACTATAAGTATCACACACTTTCAATGCCGGTAACTCCGTCAAATGATTTTTTGCATCCTGTCTGTAAAGGGTCTAATCTGAAAGGAAAGAATTTGCTCCCCTTGGAGTAGACTCCTTTTTAGAAGGGACTCTGTATAAGTGAAAGCAAACGAAAAAGTTACAAAAGTTGCCTCCCTTGTAAAACTGACAGAAAATGTACCAAGTATACCCAATCCCCTTAAAGGGCAAAGAGTGCATCTAAATTGAAACGTCTTGACAAATTATGCATTTCGATGCAAACTTGATCAAAATCGGATAAAAGTTAAGAAAATTAGTGATTTTTAAAGATTTTAAATCTTTTGTCAAGAGCGCCACAATTTTGAATATTTAATGAGATTCTAAACATTTCAAAATATTAAAAAAAATCTTATTTCTGGTAGAAAACGGTGAAGTTTTCAAGCAAAATCTATATATGTCTAGTAGTGAAGAAGCTGTATACAGAAATATGGAGGTAAAATATTGATGCAAATACTACGTATTTAAGTTTTGCATGTTTAATCAAGGCTTTATGACGTCATAAAGCCTCATTGAATATTCAAAATGGCGATGCCCATAAAAGCAGTTTTGAAATCCTCAAACCTTGATAACTTTCTTATTTTTCAATCGAATTTGATGCACTGTTTGTCATGAGCTTTTATTTCAGACAGACTCTTTGGGAACCTTGCTTTTCCCTTTTTGCATATTATAACTACTGTCAAACCTGTTTTAAAGGCCACCTATATTAAGCAATCACTTGTATTCAAAGGCCACTTTTTCAGGTTACATAAAAGGAAAATAAATGTAAATTTTCTGTTAAGCAAATACCTGTCTGAAGTAATCGGTTTTTGGCTTTCTCTGAGGTGCTTGTTTAACACAAGTTTGGCTGTGTTTATTTTTGACTATTTTATTTTTCATCTGAAGTGTTCAAATACGCTGCGAAAGGCGATCGTGGTGTCTGAGGAACGTGGTGGACAGAAGGATCACACAGAATCCATGAGCATGGGAACGGAAAATAAAGGATTCTCCATGGAGTGCAAAGATGTAGATGAAAAGAAAGGGCCACACAAAGCCGGAGAAGTAGAAGAAAAGGTACAACCATTTGTTGTTGTTGTTGTCGTTGTTGTTGAGTACAGTTTGCAAAAACAAATAAATGTATGGTGAATAAAAAATAATCCGTGCATTGTTTTTCAGATTCAAAGCTATCACCGAACGCAATCCAGTCCAGCTGATTTGAATGTGAAGCGGGACATTTTTACGTTACTAAATGAGTCAGGGCATGAGAAAACCAACAAAATGGCATGTGCACCCAGCAAAGACTCAGATCAGCCTGGGCATCCGCCCAGTCTGATCAGAGTCTTCGTTGTGTGCTCAGTGGGTAGCTAAGGACTCAAGGTTTCTTCATGCGGACAGGGAAGACTCTGATCAGACTGTGCGGATGCGCAGGCTGATCTGAGTCTTCGCTGGTCGCACATGTCTTATTGCAGGTTTTGTCGTGCGCTGGCTCATTGATAATAGTTATTCCCCGTATACTCGTAAGGTATATCTGTACCTTGAACTTCGGTTTTATGCCATTTGTAATATTTTTATAGTCATGTACCAAGTAAGCATGGCGTTCATGTGACCTTTCAATTGAACCGCATTGACATGTACGCCCAACAAAAACTCAAATCAGCCTGCGCATCCGTGCAGTTTGATCAGAGCCTTCATTGCCCGCATGAAAAAACCTTTGCATCTTTGGCTATCTAAAATGTGCGCAGTGAATATTCTGATCAGATTACGAGAATGCGCAGGTTGATCTGAATCTTCGCTGGTCCGAAGGTACGTTTTCTGACGTAGTGACCCTATTGTATTTGGCTTTTGAATTAATACAGATGCTTTTTTCACAAGCACGTTCTATATTAGTGTAAAAGTGTATGATTGCGAAGGCGTTACTACGGTGACTTTGTTTTTCACATGTGTACGGTTCTTGGTGTTTTGCTGTAAAATTGTAAAAACATAAAGGTACGTAACTGCGTTTGTACATATAAAATGATAGCGCTTTTGGCTACAGATCCAGGAGTCGCTAGTTCGGTTCCAAACTCAGCCATATAAATGTAAATTTTAAGGAGACCGTCCATTAATTAATTTCTACGGTCATTCTTCCACTTCCGCTGATTCAAGAAGAGCAGTTATCAGGTACTGGCGAAAGTGTGTGCATAAGTACCGGTTAACCGCTTAGAGAACTAAGCCTGACCAGAAAAAGGGTCAGAAGGTTAACTGACCGGCTCAACATGCTCCTATGGAGCAGTTTCTCCTCTTTTCCACAATATTTTTAATATATCTCTACATTCAGGAGTCAAATTACATATTCAGTTGTTAAATGCTGTTGTTTAATTTATTTTTTCCTCATTTCTGCAAATCTGACACGTCGAGGTACGGATAGCTCGAAGTACTTCAGAGAGTCCCTTGGACTTCGAGATAAAGTGAGTCGACTGTATGATATTTCGGAGCCGACTACGAGTATCTCTAAAACAATCGTGATATTTGGTGCTGTGAAAAGCGAAAATTAGGATCTTTTCGGGCATCTAAAAAATATTGGGATCTTTAGATGCTGACTATTCTTTAGAAAATATGAGGTTCTTTCGGCACTACTCCAGTTGAGAAAATGCCGGGTTGGGGGTGGGGAGCTTTTTTTCCGCGGCGCATACCCATACTGACATTATATTTAAGTATCCTCGACGTGTATCATAGACCGCATAAATAATTTAACCTCTTAACAAATTACAATAATAAGCACGATATTCTAGAACTTTCCGTTTGATACTGTTCAAAAAGCATTTACATGTACATGTACATCATATGCATAAATGAAAGTGAATACACATCGGATACGGTTGAAATAAGTTAAATTGTAACCATTAAAATAGTGACCTATATATTCTAGGTCTGTTAAACATTAAAAGACTTCATAAATATTTATACTGAAAAGATGGCTGTACATGTAAATTTCTACTGAGATTAATAACCAGAGCCTCTAGCACCCGAGGTCGGTAAAGTAACCATTGCTCGTACATCAGTTAAACAAAAAAGGTATGAATGACGCCCAGGAAGTGCCATAGTCACATAACGTAGCCTACCAAGGGCACCAAAAGGAAAGGTAAGCAAACTACGACAGCAAACATGCTACAGACCAACAGAAAAGTAAAGCGAACAGCTCCCTCTTCCCCAAAGAGGTGATCACAACGCAGACTAGGTTCGAAGAGAAAGTGTCATAGTCCAACTTTCTGCAAGATATCTAATATGGGCCTTGCCATGTGAAAACGCATCTTCGGGCATATGCGGACAGTGAAGTCCAGATCAGCCTGCGCATCCGCGCAGGCTGATCAGGACCTACACTGTCCGCTTATAGAATCATTGGGTACTGTAGAACAGTATAGCAAATTTTCTGATCAGACTATAGCTATCCGCTGGCCGATCTGGATCTCTACTGTTTAAATTTTACCCGAAGACACTTTTTTTCTCATTTCGCGGCTAATGTATACAATGTATACAAATCAGCAGTCACACAACATTGAAACAACGTTGTTTTAACGTTGTGTACCCACTTGAATGTTGATCCATTCCAGAGGCTCAAAGAGGAGAAAAGAGAAAATAGCAAGCAAATGCGCACGTCGGCAATATTATCGGGGTTACAGTACAAGGTTGATGACAATCCGCCATGGATAACAACATTTATGCTGGGCTTTCAGGTGTATTTTCTCTTTCTCTACCTCTATATCGAAATAAATGTACAGTTTTTAGCTCGCCTGTACGAAAGTACAGGTAGAGCTATAGCAGTCACCACGCCCTCGGCTTCGGTGTCGGTGTCGGCGTAGACGTTGGTTAAAGTTTTTTTTGTTTTTAAAAGTACGTATCTCTCCCCTGAACCTCGTGATTGAAGTACAGACAGTTCATACTTGAACTGATGTTAGATACTGGTTTGAAGTTCTATGCTGTAACATCCCGATCCATATGAATGACCTTGAGGTCAAGGTCACGGACTAAGAAAAAATATATCAAAAGTTTTTGATTAAATTGTTTACAGGCAAAGCGCGATTTAGCTCTTATATCCTACCCACTGTGTATTGTTGACAATTATTGACCGAGGACAGAAACATTTAACTTGGGCGTTCCGGTGCCTTTTTTTGTCATTCGGTACCCAACAGACACACAGCGTTGAAACAACGTCGTTTCAAAGTTGATACGATATTCAATCGATGTTGAAATGTCTCAACGTGTTTTTCCCGCTAGAACATATCATTTGATGCACAACCCACCATTGATGACCAGTTGCGATAGAAAACACTTTTGCTGGGCTTCAGATCATGTTTAGCATGTTTTCTGTCAGTAGAAAAGCTTGTGACATGTAATTGTATAGGAGTTTCGTGCTGTAAGTGACAGAAAAATGATGATATACAAAATTTTCAAGCCGTGGCTCAGCGGGTGGTCCTTCACATCCTGTCGACCCTATTGCTTCACTCCTAGGACCCAGCCATTAACTAGCACAAACAAAAATTAAATGATTTCCACAAGTTTTGGGCCGTCTGATGTTAAAGTTGTTGAAGTTATTGCCACAAACTTCCGCTTACCATCATTGTCGACGCTAAGCTTATTTGTATGACATTGGCAAACCTATTCATATACTGTTTACAATAATAATCCTAAGTATTGGGACAGACATATCTCATCATGGTCTACACTCACTAGTTTTACTTGGCATCCTTTGTTTTGTGACCTATGCTCTGTCCGATAAGATTTGTTTGCTCTTCCTCTTGGTGTCATTGATAGGCTATTTTCTGTGACTGTAACTCTTCTTGAACACCTTTTATACTATTTTAGACACGTCAACAGGTATTATTGCATAAAAAGCAGTGGCGCACATTAGACAGCGGTGAAAAGGCGAAACAAAATAGTGCAAGAAATAACGCGAAATGTAGCAAATGTTTTCAGTTTTCATGCAATAATAGCGATCGAACATGGTATTTCAATGCATTAACATTCGCCAGGTCCCTAGGGAGGTGTTCAAAACCGCGGCCTCCGGCCTCGGTTTTCAACACCTCCCTCGGGACCTGGTGAATGTTAATGCATGAAAAAAAAAACATGTTTGATCCCTATAGTAAAATAGACTTGTTCAAATGTTAGGGCAACTATGGTGAAGAGTTTGTGTATCCTATTATTCGAGTCAAATACGGTATATTTTGTTTCCAGGTTACCAAATGCTGTTAAAAGATGGTCGGTACTCTTGTCTGCGATGTGCGCATGCAAGTTGTTATGATTTGAAACGTTTTAATTCTTATGATTTGAAACATGTAAACTGTTTTAAACTGAAACATGTAAATTGTTATGATTTGAAACATGTTTATTGTTACGATTTGAAATATGTAAATTGTTTTGATTTGAAACATGTAAATTGTTATGATTTGAAACATGTTTATTGTTACGATTAGAAACAGGTTAACTGTTTTGATTTGAAACATGTAATTGGTTATGATTTTAAACGTGTAAATTGTTATGATTTTAAACATGTAAAGTAAATCAATTAATCAGTTAGATTTTTAACGTAGCCGGGCAACAGAGTCACATAGGGGCTACGCAAAAAAAAAACAACAACAAAAAACAAAAAAAAAACATGTTATTTGTTGTTAGTTGAAGCTAATAGCTTATAAACTGTTATGGTTTGAAACATGTAAATTGTTATGATTGTAAATTGTTATTATTCGAAACATTCAAATCGTTAAGTTTTGAAACATGTTAATTGTTATGATTTAAAACATGTAAATTGTTATGTTTTGAAACATGTTAATTGTTTTAATTTGAACCATGTTAATGGTTTTGATTTGAAGCATGTATATTGTTTTGATTTGAAATATGTTATTATGATTGGAAACATGTTAACTCGCTTAACATTGGAGATTTTGTCTGTTTCGACATGACTGCTGAATTTTATCTACCAGTCAAAGTTGAATTATTGTATTATTTCAGCATTACCTTACACTGCTTAGCTCCAATCTTGCCACACCTGGTATTATAGCAGGGTGTATTTGTGCAATAGGAATACCAAATGAGACACATGTCAAGTCGGAGCTTATGGGAAACATGTTGTTTGCCTGTGGAATTTGTACAGTGATACAGACATTTATTGGCACCAGGTAATAATTTTACATTTGATGCTTGTGAAACAACAACATATACATATACATAAGCAACGACTGGTTCTAGAAAGAGGATCTGGACGAAAGCTTTAAAGCTTATAGAGTCAATTATCTCAAATGAGTTTACATTTGAGCCGCAGTATGATACAGTTACAGGAGCCTGATGTTATTTTAATATATAAAATACATATACGGTTTTCGAAACAGACGTATATATTTACAACATACATAAACGTTAGTCTCATTTGACGCCATTTTGGTTGCCCCGGAAGACAGCTCCAGGTTTTGTTCACAGACACACAGTACAGTCAGTCGAAAGTTTGTAAATGTCCACAAACCTTCGCGGGTGTTTTACTTTTCGCATCCATGTATACAGTAAAACTTCAAGGGATCGAACACCGATGACTAGATTCAAACTTGTTTTTTGAATCTCTAGAACATTTTTCCTATAACATAAGAAAAATATTTAGGAATATTTTAGGGAATTTTTCTCATTTTGTCATGACATGTATGTTGTGTGCTATTAAAATCGTTTAGAATCGTCTCAACGAGGCGAATGTAATGAGTACACTCAACATACCATAATTTTAAAGACGATCGAACAGGCATCTTTAAATTATTCTCATTTGCGTCCTGACCTGGCACCATGATTAACCCATAGTGGATCGAACTACCCATGTCTAGAATAAATTTCCTTGGTCACAAAGAAGTTGAGCCATTGAAGTGAGACCGTAATTTGCTGTGTATGCGGACGTGTCTAATCCACTATATTTCTACTATTGTTTCTCCGGGAGACTGTGCTTTGTGACTATAGCTTTCCTGAGTAACTTCACTTCTTGTTTTTCATTACGAAAACATGACCTATTCAAATACGGGGGTATACTGAAAATTTTATCACCAAACAAAATGAAATTTTTCAGATAAAAAATTCTGATATTTTTTCTTAATTCTGCTCAAAACATAGATTACGAGGCGGTTCTATCGAGTACCCACAATCTATGTTTTGAGCAGAAATAGA
The DNA here is from genome assembly GCA_964016985.1 of Anodontia alba. NCBI lineage: Eukaryota > Metazoa > Mollusca > Bivalvia > Lucinida > Lucinidae > Anodontia > Anodontia alba. The sequence continues at coordinate 37,545,965 of OZ024832.1, read as the reverse complement.
AAAATAATGTATACCCCTGTAAACCTCAGTTTTACTATATAAAAGTGGGGTTTAAGGGGGACAAAATTATATAGGCATGTTTTCGTGATGCAAAGTCCTGGGCCCAGTTGTTCTAAACTAACGATGTCGTTACTTAAAGTATTATTAAAGCTTTGATCATTAAATATGGCAAATACACTAATATTTTTTCAGCAAAAATACCTGTGAATTAGATATTCTAGGTAACATTTTAATCACTCTGATTTAGTCTTCCATATAATCTGACCTGAATTATTGTATAAAAAACAGTGTCGCACGTTATTAACAGCCGTGCATTAACCGGTGAAAAGCCGTGTATTACCAAGGCAATTCACGCGCTGTTAATGCACGGCTACGCAACTTTCAGTATGACCGTACCGGGGCCACAGATTTGCTGCCGTTACGAGATGTGTACTGCCCGGCCCTAGAACGAGCATAGTCCGTGGAAATTACGTTCGCGAGACATCGGTGAAAAGGCGAAACAAAGTAGTGCAAGAAATAACGCAAAATGTAGCAAATGTTTTCAGTTTTTATGCAATAATAGCGATCGAACATGTTTTTTCAATGCATTAACATTCGCCAGGTTTTCAACACCTCCCACCGTACCTGGCGAGTGTTATTGCATGAAAAATCATGTTTGATCCCTATATTGTAGTCCCTTAAGCAGGTACGAACGAAAGTCATTTTTCTCCCGATGCAAGGGTGGTCCGATTTTACCGTTTTGGTGACAGACAGGCATGTAAAACTTGGAGGTTTCTGGTTGAATTTTTCACCGTTTCAGTGAAGGCTTAACATGCTACTGTGTCGTTCAAAAGAAACTGTATCGCATTCTTTTTTCTTTGCACAGAAACTAGGCATTTTATTGAAGGGTGGTGCGTAAGAAGAACGGTGGCGAGCAAAGGGATTGGTGGTGATTGAGAAAAAGATGTCTTTTCAACATTGTATTTTATTCTACCGGTCGCGGTTTACGTATAATTTCTGATCCAGCTATGGCTAATGTGTTCTTGAAGCATATTTTTCAATCCTAATGCCATTATTACCCTTTTTCTTTCTTTCTAGCTGAAAAAAGCCATGGTCTTTTCAATCACCACATATCCCTTTACTCGCTACCGCTCTCTTTATGCATCACCCGTCAATAAAATGCCTAGTGTCTGTGCAATGGCGAAAGAATGTGATGTATTTTCTTTTGAACTGCACAGTAACATGTTAAATCTTTACTGAAATGGTGATGTATTTAACTAGAGAATTGTAATCTCTCCAAGAATTGGAGTTTTACAGGTCTGTTTGTTGTCTTATCGTTGTGTTTGGTGGTTCCTGTCTGGCACTTTGTAGTACAGTCGACTCCCGTTATCTCGCAGTCCAAGGCACTCTCTGAAATATTTCGAGATATCCGTACCTCGACATATCAGATTTGCAGAACTGAGGAAAAAATAAATCAAACCACATTTCACAAACGAATATGTAATTTGACTCCTGAAGTTAGAGATACGAATATTGAAATAATTGCATTTTTGGTATTTTCTTACCTGTTGTTAGATTTTCAGGTTTAAACAGGGACCAGATTTTCAGTTCGAGATAAGCGGTTATTCAAGATAAGCGAAGTCGAGATAACGAGAGTCGACTGTTTCTAGTTGTTCCTCTCTGGTCCTGTGATTACCTTGTTGAGAAAGAGGGCGCTGGATGCTTAGCTTTTCGTTGGTTTGTAATATGTGTACTTTCTGTCGTATATAGTTTGTTATACCCGCGCTTTTCGAAGAAAAAGCGGGGATATTGTTACACCCCCGTCCGTTCGTCCGTCCGTCCGTCCGGCCGTCCGTCCGTACGTCCGTCTGTAATGTCACACCATTGCTCCTAGACCATTTAAGCTAGAATCTTAAAACTTTCACAGGCGATAGCCCTATGGATGAGGACTGGAGGAACGCATTTGGAATTTTGATGTGCACGGAGATATGCGATGGCGCTGGCGCGGGGATATGCGATGGCTCGCCATCGACTTGCTCTAGTTTACTCTTTCTATCACTGGTAGGCTATGTTTTATGAGTGTTGCTCTCTCCTCTGTATCTTCTCTACTATTTACCCTTGTTTCAGATTACCAATAGTACAGTGCCCAGCATATGCCTACGTTGTTCCAATGATGGCTTTGACGAAAATCAGCCGCTGGAGATGTCCCGATTATAATGATTTGGGGCCACAACAGAACTCTACTACAGGCAGTAAGCTACAACCGAATTGCAATTAATAAAACACCTTTGGAACCATGTACATATTTTCTAGACGTGGGTAGTTTTAGCCACTGATGGTTAATCATAGTGCAAGGTTTGGAGACAAATATGGTTAATTTCAGAGATGTCTTTTCGGTCTTCTATAAAGTAATGGTATATTGAGTAGCCTCAATGAGGTGATTCTGATGAGCACATATAACATACATTTTTACGATAAAATAATAAAAGTTCCCTAAAATATCTCTAATTATTTATTTTCTTGAGCTATCGAAAGAATTTCCTAGAGACTCACAAATGAGTTCGATTAAGCCACGGTAAACGAATCATCTATGTTAGTGGTCCTATTTGACACAAGTTTAACCAGTACATAACTTCCTTTATAGCTGAGCGGAAACTTTAGAATAGGTCCATATGCACATTACTAGAGTCAAGTGATCTGTTGCACTGTATCACGTCGAACAGAAGGATTGCACTTCTCTCAAGTCCGATCCGCTGATATATTTGTGGGAAGGTCCACGAAACGTAAAAGCATCAAATCACGTTATTGTAGTAATACCATGTTTATTATATGCCTTGAAAAATAATTCCTAAACCACCGTTCACAACAACAGCAGCAGCGGACGACTTTCTATGTTTTATCATTATAATTCCAGAAAATTAGGCTTGGCATTTCATGCAATCCACCTGCTACGATAAAATGTCAAAATATAAATGAAGATACCTAGGACATGTCACAATCACGAAGCAAAGCTTTCCAAAGGGCATCAAAAGAAGGAGAGATGAGGAACACATAATGACAAAATAAACGCCTTGTATCCCCGGAAAAATAATAAAAGAGTTATCTGCTACAACTTTGAATGCGGTTTTAACGGCCACTTAAAACATACAAAGACGTGGGAAGGTTACGTACATCGCAGAGTTTGATCAGAGTCTTCGTTGTCCGCATGAAAAAATTTCGCTTCCTTAACTATCTAATATGCTCCCAGTGAAAATTGTTTTCAGACTAGGCACCGTTTCAAGCCAACTCAGTAGTCCAGTAAAACTAATCCTATGTGACTCAGTTGCCTGGTAGCGTTAAAAATCTAGATAGATATATAGATAAAGGAGCAACACATTAAGAAAACTATCTGCTTGCATGTAAACAGCGAGTTCAGTGGCTCATTTTTTTTTTTTTTTTTGCTTTCCCAGCTCCATTGCCGGTCGCGGGGGACGAGCCACTCTACGTACAGCGTATGAATGAGGTAATATTATAAATTATTTAACTGTTAACTCTCGTTACAACGACAGCATAAATTTGTTCCCAAAGATGTTACCATTCAAATGAATTTGTTCTCACAAAGAATCCTTTATGAGAAGGATGATTTGTAAAAAGTCCTTGCTTTATTCTTTTTTCTTGATAGTACATATGTTTTGTTGAGGCGATTCTAACAAATATCCAAAACATGTGTTTCTTGAAACATTTAATACAATTTACTAGTATACACTCCTGTGCAACTGTCTCCTCTTGTGCGAAGGTTTCATGACAGTCAAATTCATTATAACGAATTAATAAATAAATTAAATAACGCATGGTGTTTGAGGGCAGATTGCGAAATATAAATTCGCGACGGCGAAGTCGGAGTGAATTAGTATTCACATCTGCCCAACACCATGCGTTATTTGACGATAATACACAGCGGAGAAAAAACATTTCGATTCTAACATGATACATTAAAGAAAATCGACATGTTTTCAAAAGAACTATTTTGCAGCGGACGTCGACAGAAGTAAATGTTTACATGCGACGTCATCAAACGCGCACTTTCGCACGCACTACGTTGATGACGTGAATAATTGTAGTTTGATCACGGTAACGTTGTCATAAGGCGCTAAGGGACAACGTTAACGTCATGTTAAATACACTGGACAGGACATATACACCCTGCAGCAAATAGCTACAAGGCCCCACAAATAACGAACAACACTAGAACCAAGACCTAAACCAGCAGCTACAATTTCCCACAAAAAAAACCAACAAAAACGAACAACATTAGAACTGGGGCCTTGTGGCTATTTGCTGCATGTGTTTATGTTTTGTCCAGTTTGTTGCCTTTTTGTCCGTTTGGTGGGTTCTGTCTGGCATTATGACCGCCTCGTTGGGGAAGAGGGAGCTGATTGCTTTGATTTTCGGTAGTTTGTGACACGTGTACTGTCTGTCGAAGTTTGTTTTACTCTTCCTCTTGGCCTCGAGGTTATGAAACTTGTTTCATGCTCAACTCAGCTGAGCATGAAATTTGTTCTGCTAATAAATGTCAAATTAATTATAATTTGTAAATTATTTCTTGCTAAACATAGCTGAGTATGAAATTTTCTCTGCTAATAGATATGAAAATGCTAACTATTGTTGGCATTTTCATGTCTATTAGCAGAAAAAATCAAGCTATGCTGAGTTGAGCAAGGAAAAATGTTTTATAACCTCGGGGCTTGGGGTCATCACGAAAACATGCCTATATAAAATTGACGCCCTTAAACCCCACTTTTATATAGTAAAACTGGAGTTTACAGGGGTATACATTATTTTTTTTATTTCTGCTCAAAACATAGATTGTGGGTACTTGTTAGAACCGCCTCGGCGAGGCGGCTCTAACGAGTACCCACAATCTATGTTTTGAGCAGAAATATGAAAAAATATCAGAAATTTGAATCTGAAAATTTTCATTGTTTTGGTAGTAAAATTTTCAGTATATTTGAATAGGCTTGTTTCCGTAATGTCACTGTTAAGCTAAGCTCTGTGATTGCGGATGTTCCTGGACCTCTTCTGTACCATTTACTTATATCCCAGCTCGTCGGCAGTATCATGGTGGCAGCCATCTTGGAGATAATTATCGGTGCCAGCGGTATGGTAAGCATCCTCCTCCGGTTTATTGGACCTTTGACCGTGGCGCCTACGATCATGTTGATGGGGCTGTCAGTGGCCGAGACTGGGTTTGAACTAGCTGGCAAACACTGGGGCATCTCCGCTGCGTAAGTAGAAAAGCGTATGAGTATGTAAACAACCCTAAGTTTTGGGACAAACAAGTCAAACAGCTTCATATATTAATACATTTACAGTAATTATACATACATATTAAAATAGTTTTAAAATTTAATACAGAAATCTAGCCGGATCCGACTTATAAGACACTAAAAGTAGAATAAAAAGGCAAATACAGCCACGGTGGCACCCTAACGTTAGACGACACGGTCACCAACCCTTGCCTACCACTTCACAAAGGTTCCCTGGATTTTCTGACATATCAACAGACATTAAAATAGACTTATTCAATTTTTAGGACATGTATAGTAAGGAATTAAGCGTTCCAATATTTAGGACACACATATATAAGGTATTTTTGCCACGAAAAACTGATAGTCTGAATTCGGCCTTATTACCGCACTAGGTGCTTACATTTCACAAAATTACTGAAAAAAAGTGTAATAAAATGTCTACCTAATAAGGGCACACTTAAAAAAAAGATCAGCAGAAGACTTCTTGAGGGGCATATTTAATGATACTTATGCGATATATTTTTCTGATTTTCTTTATCAAAGCATATTTGTGGGCATTCATTATAATAGGGAATGATTCTTTATAGGTACTGAACTATAAATAGTTTTGTTTGTCCGAAAGTTTAACTGTTATTTTTACGCATTGCAGACGACAAATGTGACAGCTTTCATTATTGTCCCCATGCCTTTGTACCTGATATGACAAACTTCATAAACCGTTGCAAGTTTCGGACAACAAGTGACGTATTGTTTACCCGTGGAAAACCGTTCACTATTGCCTAGACTTGTCGAGGCATTTCAAATGAGTACCCACAACAACTGGTGTTTATTAAGAAGTGGATATAGTTACCCGGACTGTAATCCGAAGACTTCAAAATTGCATGACTGCGCTTATAGAGGTATATCTTTAGAACCGTTGTTGGCCCTGAAAGAAGAAGATTTCTCCGATTCTAGTCAAACTATTACTGTCACTGTGTCTTGTTACTTCCTTAACAGTTTATTTTACGCATTTTACGTACAAGTTTGCGATATTAAGTCACTTATTAGGATACGTTAATGAACATAGTGATTTATCAGTACAAGTACATAAAATCCTGGTTCCAGTGTTGATCGGTTTTCGATTTTAAATCATTCACATCTTTTGCATTGGATGGATCTACTATATATAAGTTTAATTGTAAAAAAAGGTGTAACCTAGTTCTGCATGTATGTTTTCCTAGCGTTGCGGTTCATTTATCGGGTAGATAAACATCAGTAACATCACGTGCTGTGATGCTGTTATCTCTTTTTCAGTACAGTTGTTCTCATAGTCCTTTTGTCGGAGGTGATACCAACATTTCACTTCCAGAATCCTTTCCAGCGCAAACGAATTGAAAAGATAGAATTCATCGTGCACAAACTTTTCTCGGTGAGATGGTTTTATTTATTTAATCAAGACTAGAATAGACAAGAATAAAACAGCATTTATTGGAAAACCTGCATATACAGAACGTGGTCTATATATATTGAAACTAGCGGTTCTGGAATATAATCGTGTCCAGAAGCCCTCTGTGCTGGTTTTTGGAGGGTTCGATGTGGAGTCGGGGCAGTACACCTGTTCACGGCTAGCGGACGATACGAAACATCTACATTTGGTCATTCTCCTACATCTATTTGCCTCAAGCTGTTACACTCAACAACAAACATATATCTGTGTTTTAGTCTTATTTTATGAGCACCACATTTTGCACAGACTTGATATCTTGCGTAGGTGCCCTTTCCGCATTTTTTACACTGTAAAACTTTACTTTCTTTTTTTTAAGTAATTGTGAACTTTGCAATAATTTGAATTTCTTGTGGGTTTTAATTGACACGGCTTGTGGTTACCAACTTTCATGAATGCACATTCCATTTTGTCTTTTTTACTTATATTTTTAACTCTTTAATTAAATATTTTCATATTAAAGAAATACTACCTTAAAGTCAAAACAATGAGTGAACAAATATCATACCTGATAAACCTTCATAAAGAAGGGAAAATTAGTGATAGTGCTTTAGACAAAGCATTGAATGCTATTCAAGAGCCATCTAAAACAAAGATACAACCTGAACCAAAAATCCAAGATGGCAAACCAACTGCATTAGCTAATCTGCATAAGAGGCATCGCAATAAGAAGCAACGCAAAAGACAGACGTCTAAATACAAGGACGATTATGACAAAGTAATTAATGAACTCAAGCAACGTCACAGCAAAGAGTTGGTTTCTGAAAAACAAGAATTAAATCTGGTTGATAAACCAAAATGTGGATATTTTAAGGCATATAAAATATCTGCAGATAAATACAAAGATCCAAATAAGTTATTTCGGGACAAGAAATCAGTCATCACCCAACAAATCGTTAAAGAGTTAAAAGAGTTGGGTGGATTAAAATTCCAGCTGGGTCTTACCATAATTTTCTATAAAGATGACGATGCAGAGAAAAAAATCGTAACAGGTGTGTTACATGGTGATCAAATGGCCATCTTAACACCCGACAAAATAGATGAGTTTTACAGTAATTCGTCTGCTCAGATTCAAACAGGCATTGAAAAATTTACAAACACAGCCTCAGGATTAGAAATTGATCACCGTATCAAAATCTTCTTGAATATTGCAAAGTATGAACCGTTAAAAGGCTCATCATATATTCCTTTACCCAAAGCATTAGCAAATAAAAAGGCAATGATTAATGTGAAAAATGATGATAATAAATGTTTGGAATGGGCTCTTAAATCTGCATTATATCCCGCAAAAACAAATGTTTGTAGTAAACACAGTTATACCAAGTATGGTGACCTGAATATGAATTGTATTGACTTTCCCACACCAATCTCTCAAATACCAAAAGTAGAAAAACAAAACAATCTGGCAATAAATGTTTATGGATACACAATGTCAAAAAAGGTAGAAAAGATAACAATCTTTCCGTATCACATATCAAACCAACCAAACGAAATGTCAAGAATTAATCTGCTTTTAATAAGCGAAGATGTTGAAGTTGAAGAAAAAGAAAGTGATGAGGAAGGCATAATAGACGACAATTATGACCCTGATGCACCTGAAGAACCAAAAACGACATCAAAGAAAGAAACCAAATATCACTACTGTTGGATTAAAAATCTTAGCAGATTACTTTGTGGGCAAAACAGCAAATATGAAGGGAAAACACACTTTTGCGACTGCTGTCTATACGTTTCACACGCGAAGACTTACTCACCAAACACAGAGAAGACTGCCTCGGCATCAACAAAAACTCAACACGAATAGAAATGCCATCAGGTTGTACGATACGATGGTCAAGCCGCCAATCCTGTAATCTACAGGGGAGAAGATGCTATCGAAGTATTTTTATCTGACTTAGAATGCGAGGTGAGCAATATCAATAATACATTTGCTCATCCTAAGTCACTGATTATGACAGCGCAAAACGAAATCGACCATGAAAACGCCACGCACTGTTGGATATGTGGCAAGGGAGTAACGGCAAAAACAATCCCAAAGTAAGAGATCACTGTCATTTTACAGGCGAATACAGAGGCGCCGCACACAAATTCTGCAACCTCAAACTCAAAATCAAACTAGGCAAGACAAAAATTCCAGTGATATTTCACAACCTTAAAGGCTACGACAGCCATCTGATAATGCAAAAGATACACACAGCAAACGGGAACATTACCTGCATCCCAAACAATGCAGAAAAATATATTTCATTCGGCATTGGGCAACTCAAGTTTTTAGACAGTTTACAGTTCATGGCATCGTCGTTGGAAAAACTGGTGGATGCAACCGACAAAGCCGACTTCAAAATAACGAAAAGTGAGTTTGGTGATAAAACACCTCTTATCCTTCGCAAAGGTGTTTATCCATACGAATACATCGACTGTAAGAAAGATTTGATGAAACACAATTACCACCGGCGGATAAATTTTACAGTAGTCTAACCGACGAAAAAATCAGCGACAAAGACTACGAGCATGCACAAAAAGTGTGGAAAGCCTTCGACTGTAAAACCTTAGGAGACTACCACGACCTATATCTCAAAACTGACATAACCCTACTTGCTGATGTATTCCAAACTTTCAGAAAAACATGCATGGATGCATACAAACTTGACCCTCTACACTATTACACTGCACCTGGTTTGTCTTGGGATGCGTTACTCAAATCAACGCAGATAGATTTAGAACTTTTAATAGATCTTGACATGCACCTCTTCATAGAAAAGGGCATGCGTGGTGGCATAAGTATGGTATCCAAAAGACACGCTAAAGCAAATAATCCATACGTCACCGATTATAATCCCGATGAAAAAGACGACTACATAATGTATTATGATGCGAATAACCTTTACGGCTGGGCTATGAGCCAACCACTTCCATATTCTGGTTTTAAGTGGTGTGATATGAACGAAAATAGACAGAGGTGCGGGAAATTAAAAAAAAAAAAAAAAAAAAAGGAAAAAAGAAAAAGGCTGGATACTCGAAGTGGATTTAGAATATCCTAAACACTTACACAAATTACACAATGACTATCCACTCGCGCCTGAAAAACTATCAGTGAAAAAAGAGTGGCTTTCATCTTATCAAACAGAACTACTAGAAAACAACAGCACGATTAACATAGAGAAACTTGCACCCAATCTAATGGATAAGACAAAGTATGTATTGCATTACAGAAACCTACAACTCTACCTATCTCTTGGTATGAAACTCAAGAAAGTACACAGAATATTAGAATTCGATGAAAAACCTTGGATGGAACCATACATTCGCCTGAACACAGACCTACGCAAAAAGCAAAGTCTGCATTTGAAAAAGATTTCTACAAACTTATGAATAACTCTGTCTTTGGCAAAACAATGGAGAACCTCCGTAAACGAGTAGACATAAAACTAGTCAGAACAGATGACACTGAAAATGAAAAGATAAGAAAAATCATAGCCAAACCAAACTTCAACAGACGTGTGAAATTTTCTGATGAACTATCTGCAATACATGTCAACAAAACAAAACCAATCTACGTTGGTGTATCTGTCCTTGATCTATCAAAACACTTGATGTATGACTGGTATTACAACAAACTGAAAAGGAAGTATGGTGAAAACTGTACCCTGTTGTACACCGATACAGATTCCTTACTAGTAGACATCAAAACTAACGACATATACAAAGACATGTCTGAAACAAAAGAAGACTATGACTTCTCTGATTATCCCAAAGACCACAAACTTCATGATGAATCAAACAAAAAAATAATAGGCAAAATGAAAGACGAATGTGCCGGCACTCCCAGTGCAGAATACATTGGTCTGCGTCCAAAGTTATACTCTATACTAAGAGCCGACGAGCAACTTATCAAGAAAGCAAAAGGTGTAAAAAAATATGTAATCAAAAACAGATGAATTTTGAGAACTACAAAGATGCGCTGTTCAACAAACAAAAGTACACACACAAAATGAACATGCTGCGTTCCATGCACCACAATATATATGGACTAACAGTAAACAAAACAACACTCTCACCTCTCGACACAAAAAGATACATAACACCGGATGGAATCACGACATACGCGTATGGGTATCAGCCGGAACAATAAGCAGCTCTTCTTTGACAAAGCCTCTGTTTGGTACTGGTGCTTTCAAATAATGAACCCTTATTCCTTGTGTTATGATATGATTATCGATTTTATGGATATCTACGCTCCACACCGGATCATTTGCACGTCTCTTGCCACCACCTTCTAATTCCCCTGGCTGGTATAAATACCTAACACTTGCATTTGGACAGACAGGCTCATCGACCTTTCTGGTTTCAACAGGGCGAGGTTTTTTTGCCTCTGCGTTCAGTGCTTTGATAACATCAGGCAATCTCCTAACCCATTCTCTGTTTCTCTTTTGTGTATCAATCTCTTTTGCATATTGATAGCCAAAGAGTCTTTCAGCTAAAGTCCTGTTGAATATCTCCACTACACCTTGGTCTCTATGTATTTCTGTTCTACCTCATCTAATTTTAACACTATGTTTCTCCATCATTTGTGACACAGCACCCATAAATTCTCTCCCTGGGTCTACCTGTAATAACCTTGGATATTTCAAATGTCTACTGTATATTTTCTCAAAAGCTTTAGCAACTTCTTTGCTGTCTTTTGAAGTTAAGGGTTCTGCTTCTTTGTATCTTGTCCCCACATCAACCAATGTCAAAGCATATCTATATGTTTTGTTTACTCTACCAGCCTTGACAGTGTCATGTGGCAAAAACAACAAATCTGCTTGATGTACTTCATCTTTAGCAGACACATCAAACCTTGGCCTAATTATTTTCTTAGGTGCAGGTAAATAAATCTGCCACACAGCTTGTTTCTTTAAGAATTCAAGTGCCTGTTTTTCACTGACCTTTGCTTCTTTGGCTAAGTTTTTTTTATTGCTGAATGACCTTTCCAAAATCCTTTAGGGCTGTAGTATATCTTTTCCATGTCCTATTTTTTTTTTTTTTATTTAAGAAAGAAAATATTAAGTATAAAAAGATATAAAATCATAAAAAAATGTCAAACCTAGCAAACGATACACAAACCATCACAGCTGCTGAATTCGACAACTTGCTTAAAGAGCAAACATACCAAAAATGGAGTGACCTCGAAATAAACAAAATATACACCGTTACAAATACAAGGATGGTGGGCACACAATATGGAATGTCTATGGTTTTGACCCTACTCGATAATGGTGAAGTGTGGGCACCTGAGTCTCTAAAAAATAAAATAGTGAACAGTGATTCCTATTTCAATCCACCGTTTTATGTAAGGCCACTCGGTTTGAAACCATGTAAAAAAATCGAAAGAACAAGTATCACGCGTATGATGTGGTCATTCCAAATCCACAGTAGTATTGCAAATAAGTCTATGATTTTTTTTGTCTACAAAAACTTATAAGCAACAAATCCTGTCACCGCCATACCCAATATAACAAATGTAATCTCTCTATTCTGCTGGTTAGATGAAGGTGTATAAAAATCACTTAGTTTAGGCTCAGGTGGCAATGAGTCAAGAGACTTGCCAGTTGTGTAATAGTATTGTTTCATAGCCTGATCTACATCATCAAAAGTCTGTACTGCATGGTGTTCTTTTTTTTATTTGATCGTTGATAAAATCTAATCTCTGCATCCTTTTTTTATTCCATGCAGTCTGTGCTGCTTCTAATTGTTCCACAGCTTTGTCATGTCTCTCTCTTTCTTTTTCAGCATCATCACTTTTTCCCGTATGAGAAAACAAATAATTACTACCAGAGAATGCCAATGCATTCACAACTGCACCACCTATCATCATTGCTACTCCACTTGCCATTTTTTTACTTGTATACAAAACAAAATTAATTTTAAATTTATTTCATAATATCAGCCGGAATAATACCCTGTTTAATCAGCATATCTCTGGTAGCCATATCTAAAGACAACATTCCAACATCACCCATGTTGAAATCAACTTTGGGTGGTGGCCTTCTTAATAGTTTTCTAGCAATCTCTGCATATCCAATAGTTAACAGTGTTTCAACACCAGCATGATATAACATGTTTACGATTTGTTTTCCATCAATAGTGGCCATTTTTTGTTATATGTGAAAAAATATTTCTCAAATTAAAATTAATTCATTTCAAAAGGATCAGGTGTTGATTGTTGTGGTGGAGGCTGTGTAACTTCCTTTGCTTGTATTGTCACTGGTTTATTGTACGACATGTAAATGCCTATACCAACCACCATCAGCACAGCACAAAGTGGAATGTAGTTTTGATAAACATTCACTTTAAATGTAGATTCTGTCTCTTGTGGTTCTCTTGTTACTCTTGTAACTGTTTCTTGCTCCACAGGAGCTTCCTGTTGATCCGTAGGAACTTGCTGTGCTTGCATCCGTTTCCATCTCGCTTCAGCACCCTTTTTTCCAGCTGCTACTCTTTCATCTTATCAAACAGAACTACTAGAAAACAACAGCACGATTAACATAGAGAAACTTGCACCCAATCTAATGGATAAGACAAAGTATGTATTGCATTACAGAAACCTACAACTCTACCTATCTCTTGGTATGAAACTCAAGAAAGTACACAGAATATTAGAATTCGATGAAAAACCTTGGATGGAACCATACATTCGCCTGAACACAGACCTACGCAAAAAGCAAAGTCTGCATTTGAAAAAGATTTCTACAAACTTATGAATAAGTCTGTCTTTGGCAAAACAATGGAGAACCTCCGTAAACGAGTAGACATAAAACTAGTCAGAACAGATGACACTGAAAATGAAAAGATAAGAAAAATCATAGCCAAACCAAACTTCAACAGACGTGTGAAATTTTCTGATGAACTATCTGCAATACATGTCAACAAAACAAAACCAATCTACGTTGGTGTATCTGTCCTTGATCTATCAAAACACTTGATGTATGACTGGTATTACAACAAACTGAAAAGGAAGTATGGTGAAAACTGTACCCTGTTGTACACCGATACAGATTCCTTACTAGTAGACATCAAAACTAACGACATATACAAAGACATGTCTGAAACAAAAGAAGACTATGACTTCTCTGATTATCCCAAAGACCACAAACTTCATGATGAATCAAACAAAAAAATAATAGGCAAAATGAAAGACGAATGTGCCGGCACTCCCAGTGCAGAATACATTGGTCTGCGTCCAAAGTTATACTCTATACTAAGAGCCGACGAGCAACTTATCAAGAAAGCAAAAGGTGTAAAAAAATATGTAATCAAAAACAGATGAATTTTGAGAACTACAAAGATGCGCTGTTCAACAAACAAAAGTACACACACAAAATGAACATGCTGCGTTCCATGCACCACAATATATATGGACTAACAGTAAACAAAACAACACTCTCACCTCTCGACACAAAAAGATACATAACACCGGATGGAATCACGACATACGCGTATGGGTATCAGCCGGAACAATAAGCAGCTCTTCTTTGACAAAGCCTCTGTTTGGTACTGGTGCTTTCAAATAATGAACCCTTATTCCTTGTGTTATGATATGATTATCGATTTTATGGATATCTACGCTCCACACCGGATCAATTGCACGTCTCTTGCCACCACCTTCTAATTCCCCTGGCTGGTATAAATACCTAACACTTGCATTTGGACAGACAGGCTCATCGACCTTTCTGGTTTCAACAGGGCGAGGTTTTTTTGCCTCTGCGTTCAGTGCTTTGATAACATCAGGCAATCTCCTAACCCATTCTCTGTTTCTCTTTTGTGTATCAATCTCTTTTGCATATTGATAGCCAAAGAGTCTTTCAGCTAAAGTCCTGTTGAATATCTCCACTACACCTTGGTCTCTATGTATTTCTGTTCTACCTCATCTAATTTTAACACTATGTTTCTCCATCATTTGTGACACAGCACCCATAAATTCTCTCCCTGGGTCTACCTGTAATAACCTTGGATATTTCAAATGTCTACTGTATATTTTCTCAAAAGCTTTAGCAACTTCTTTGCTGTCTTTTGAAGTTAAGGGTTCTGCTTCTTTGTATCTTGTCCCCACATCAACCAATGTCAAAGCATATCTATATGTTTTGTTTACTCTACCAGCCTTGACAGTGTCATGTGGCAAAAACAACAAATCTGCTTGATGTACTTCATCTTTAGCAGACACATCAAACCTTGGCCTAATTATTTTCTTAGGTGCAGGTAAATAAATCTGCCACACAGCTTGTTTCTTTAAGAATTCAAGTGCCTGTTTTTCACTGACCTTTGCTTCTTTGGCTAAGTTTTTTTTATTGCTGAATGACCTTTCCAAAATCCTTTAGGGCTGTAGTATATCTTTTCCATGTCCTATTTTTTTTTTTTTTATTTAAGAAAGAAAATATTAAGTATAAAAAGATATAAAATCATAAAAAAATGTCAAACCTAGCAAACGATACACAAACCATCACAGCTGCTGAATTCGACAACTTGCTTAAAGAGCAAACATACCAAAAATGGAGTGACCTCGAAATAAACAAAATATACACCGTTACAAATACAAGGATGGTGGGCACACAATATGGAATGTCTATGGTTTTGACCCTACTCGATAATGGTGAAGTGTGGGCACCTGAGTCTCTAAAAAATAAAATAGTGAACAGTGATTCCTATTTCAATCCACCGTTTTATGTAAGGCCACTCGGTTTGAAACCATGTAAAAAAATCGAAAGAACAAGTATCACGCGTATGATGTGGTCATTCCAAATCCACAGTAGTATTGCAAATAAGTCTATGATTTTTTTTGTCTACAAAAACTTATAAGCAACAAATCCTGTCACCGCCATACCCAATATAACAAATGTAATCTCTCTATTCTGCTGGTTAGATGAAGGTGTATAAAAATCACTTAGTTTAGGCTCAGGTGGCAATGAGTCAAGAGACTTGCCAGTTGTGTAATAGTATTGTTTCATAGCCTGATCTACATCATCAAAAGTCTGTACTGCATGGTGTTCTTTTTTTTATTTGATCGTTGATAAAATCTAATCTCTGCATCCTTTTTTTATTCCATGCAGTCTGTGCTGCTTCTAATTGTTCCACAGCTTTGTCATGTCTCTCTCTTTCTTTTTCAGCATCATCACTTTTTCCCGTATGAGAAAACAAATAATTACTACCAGAGAATGCCAATGCATTCACAACTGCACCACCTATCATCATTGCTACTCCACTTGCCATTTTTTTACTTGTATACAAAACAAAATTAATTTTAAATTTATTTCATAATATCAGCCGGAATAATACCCTGTTTAATCAGCATATCTCTGGTAGCCATATCTAAAGACAACATTCCAACATCACCCATGTTGAAATCAACTTTGGGTGGTGGCCTTCTTAATAGTTTTCTAGCAATCTCTGCATATCCAATAGTTAACAGTGTTTCAACACCAGCATGATATAACATGTTTACGATTTGTTTTCCATCAATAGTGGCCATTTTTTGTTATATGTGAAAAAATATTTCTCAAATTAAAATTAATTCATTTCAAAAGGATCAGGTGTTGATTGTTGTGGTGGAGGCTGTGTAACTTCCTTTGCTTGTATTGTCACTGGTTTATTGTACGACATGTAAATGCCTATACCAACCACCATCAGCACAGCACAAAGTGGAATGTAGTTTTGATAAACATTCACTTTAAATGTAGATTCTGTCTCTTGTGGTTCTCTTGTTACTCTTGTAACTGTTTCTTGCTCCACAGGAGCTTCCTGTTGATCCGTAGGAACTTGCTGTGCTTGCATCCGTTTCCATCTCGCTTCAGCACCCTTTTTCCAGCTGCTACTCTTTTTGGGTTTTTTTCTTTTTTTTGATTTTGGATCCTGATTATTGGTCTGATTTTCCTGATTCTGATTCTCCTGATTCAAATTCTGATTTTCCATTTTTATTAACCACGATATTTTTATTAAAATTAATATGCCTTGCAGTTGTTAACATGGCCGTAAAAGGCGCTAGATACATCCCATACTTATAATACAACTCACAACAAACACTTGTCAAGGCATGATTAATAAAAGGATCTTCTTCTAAATCTTCTATTAGCTTAGGTGGGTTGGTTACATTTAAATATCTTGACACAGCCATAACATACAAATTTATAAAAGAGTTACCCCACGTCTTAGTTATACTTGCACCAAGTCTGGCTTCATATCTGCAATAAAGTTTATCAATTTCTCGAGGAGTCATTTTATCCAGATCCGTTAGTTGAACATCACGTCCAAAGTAATGACGACTTCCGCCTCCAACGATAATAGCTGATAATCTTTCTCGTTTTGTGTCTTGTACAGCTTCTTGTGATGTTGCATCTTGCGGTATAGCTTGTGAAATATCTAATAGTTCTTCAGCGTTCATTTTTATTAAGTTGATCATTATTTTTTTTAAATTAAAATAATTGTAAAATACCAAACATCCAACTGATATATTCACACAAGCAGAGGCAATTGCTACTAGTTCAAGTAGCATTTTTATTTTTTATTACTATCATTTTATTAGCAATGTTATTTTTGCTAATAGCAATGCTATTTTTACTATTAGCAATGCTATTTTGCTGTTAGATATGCTATTTTTGCTATGAGCAATGCTAGTAGCAAAGATAAAAAATAAGGAATCAATCAATCAACCAATAACCAGTAGGTTGGTCAGTTTTTAATATTAGTTTACGGTGCTTAACTTTGGCTAATTCTTTTTTTATTCTTTGTCGTTCTTCTGTTGGGATAACATCATTTTCTCTTAAACAATTGTCAAAACTATCTCTATCTTTAGTATAAAACATGCAAACCCATTTTGTTTGCTCACGTAAATCTTTCAAAACAGAAATGTATCTCTGTGAAATAACCCACACTGATTGGTCTGCATGTCTGCCAGAGAATGCCAACTCTGACAGCATATCTTTTTTCTTGGTTAATTCTTTTGTGGCAGAGCAGTCGTCGATGATGTATAGTGTTGGTTTACCAGCCAATTTATCAAAAAACAACCATAACAGTTCCTGAAGTCTTTCTGTTCCATCTGGCATCACAGGATTCACTATTGTTATGTTTTTGTCTTTTGGTTTTCGAACATCGCCAATCCAACATCTGTTTTTGTATGCTTTGTTCCAGTTTATTGTTGGGCAAAGTATGACTATATTATCAAACACCCCAGCATACTCTGATTCAAGCAAATCTAGCACAAATTCTGTTTTTCCACAGCCTGTCTGGCCACAGATAATTGCACTATGTAGATATTTTGCTAATTCACTTAAAGAATCAATAGACAACTTCTTTGAATCTTCCCTCTTCGAAATTGATTTGGGCATCTTGTATTATAAAAAGGTAAACATTTAAATTTTCATTTGATTCTTGTTCTTTTTCAATTTGTATGGTGACCCCTTCACTGGCATTCTCGATTCTTCTGCCGCTGCCGTGTAATCTATTGTCATCTGTAGAACGCAAGTCAAGCCACAGAGCAAATCTAGTAGTAAAATACTTTTTGATGTTAGTATCGCTAAAGTTCAAGTCTTTTGCAACTTTGTCTGTATCTTTGTCTCATTTTGATGTTAGTGCAAAGTATTTATTAATTTTATCCCACTGTTGGTATGCAAGCATACCTTTGCTATACAATTGATTAGGCACACCTTCTATGGTCACTTCTACTTTTGTGATCTTGGGGTTGTAATAGTCTTCGGTGCTAGTCCTGTTTGGGTCTTCAAAAAGCATCAGTATACCCTTCATGCTTCTTGCTGGAACATTCAGGTTGATGTTCCATAGTGTGTCAGATTTGCTTTTTGTTATTTTTCTGTGTCGCAAAATGTGGTCATATAAAATTGCTATTCTGCCGTTGTACTGTTGTCTTATCTGCCGTGCAAGTTCAGAGTCAGTAACTTTGTCAAATTCTAAACAGATATTTTTTATCTTATAACTGCTATCAGCATCTGAAGAATTAATTACTTTATCATAGTCATTAAATGTCAGCTCATATTCCAGTCTATCACCAAGTCCTGCATGATAAAAAGGCATGTGAGTTTCAAGTAATTCGAAGTCTAGTGGTATGCAAAACCTGTTTGAATAGGCTTTGGCAATGGCTTCGTCTTCAGCGTCAGTAGTTGCATTGCCTGCACCAACTCTGTGTTTTAACATGTTTGATTCGCCAAGACCTTGATATACCATGTTCATTCGCTCTGTGGAAGATTTCCACAAGTCAACATAGCAATGGTAAATGTCACTGTCGTCAATAGACATGACTTCATTGCCACTTATTCTTATGGTAGTTTTCTTGATATTGGCTCTGCCGAGATTTTGGAAAACTGTAGCGTTGGCATCTTTACTTGTTAGTTCAACAGTAAAAGCGAGACGTGCACTTCTGGGGACAATAACATCGTTATCACTCAGGTCGAGGAACCTCACCAAAAGTTGTTGGTTTTGATCAATGGTGCTGGGATTGTTAGTGGTTACAACGCTTTGGCGAATTCCTTTGATGCCGCGGGATTCTCTCATTTTTCTGTAAGGATCGAGTTTGATTCCGTATGAAGACATTTTTATTTTTTAGTCAAATTATATTTTTAAAAAATAAACAAATAATTCAAAATGGCTGAAGGTGGATTTGATGAGTTTGAGAATCCTGCGTTTAACAAAGATTATGAAGAGGGCAACGTTGATAATGCTGATGTAGATACATATCTTACGGGCCTTTTTGGAGAAAATCAAGAGACACAAAGAATAGCAGAACAGCAAATGGAAAGTATGGAACATCTGTCAGGAGAAACACTAGAAGATACAAGAAAAAAAGTAATAAAAGAGAAATTAGACAACTTTATCATGGTTAATAAAGAAAGAGGTGGTACGCCTATTTTAGTAAACCCAGGCGACTATCATATCAAGGACGGAATATTGCATGATCATCCATTCGGTACTTCTAAAGAAATTCCATTAGAATATAAGAGAGGCGGTGTCATACAACCTTATAATTTGAGGTATTTAGAAAATAAGTATGACATAGCATTCATCCGAGAAACTTTAGGTTTTCAAGACTATGTACAAAAACCGAAGACTGCACAGCACCAAGCAGCAAAACAAACACTGCAAGAGTTGTCAACAGCAGAAAAAAACATACAACCAAAAGATGTATCAAATAACATTGAACTACAAGAGTTAACAAATACAGCTGCCAAGGCAGATGCAACAGTAGAGACAATGTTGACTGACTGGAATTTAATACTGCCAGATGTTGCAAATAAACGTACACAAACAGAAGGATTGACATTGCGTGAGTTGCAAGGACTAGACAAGGCGCTGCAAAGTATCCGTGGTGAACTTACTAATAACTTGGCAAAGCTGACTGACATCGATAAAGACATAGCAAAAGAAAAACGTAAATTACAAGAAGCGGAAGATGAAATCAGCAAAAGTGATATAACTGCACATTTAAAAAATCTTGAAGATGAAAGAAGTGCGAGACTTGAAGGAGCCACTGCAAACAAAGAAGCATTGCGTGGTCAAATAAACAGGATAAAAGAAACTATAAATAAAGTTTTGAAAGAAGATTCTACTCTTGGTGTGAGACTGAGGACATTATTCAAAGAACAAGGCATCACTATAGTTAGTGTTTTGACTGCCATTGGTATGATTATAGGGGTGATCGTTGAGGCTGTTATTCCAACAAGTGGGGGATCAGCCACACCATCAAAGCCACCATCACAGGATGGTGCCAAAGAATGGGTTAAGAAACAACTACATAATCTTGCTAAATTACTTGCAAACCTAGCTGGTAAAGCAGCTGCTGCCTTGCCTGGTGTAATTTGGTCAATAGTATCATGGCTTCTTTCTGCAACGGGTAAGGTTGTTAATTAATTTGGGAACAATTTGTGGGCTGTTGTTGTTCTTGTTGCAAGGTTGTTGTATGCGGCAGCCAATGAATATATTAGTAAATCTCTTAAATGATTAAAGCAGTAAGGCCTAAAACAATACCACCTACAATCAGTGTAGTTTTATTGTTTTCGTGTTGTTCACTGCTGGTGTATTCATCTGGCAATGGTTGATTTGGATGTTCATTTTTCCATCCTGACCAGCGTTGATCTTCTTGTTCTTGGTGTATTTTCTTTGCCTGAGCACGTGCTGCAAGCCATCTTTTTAATCCAGTTGGATCTGCACTGATTCCATCAACCCAACTCTGTGGCAGATTGTGTGATTTTGCATATTCCTCTACCTGCTTACGATACTCCTGTTTGGATACTGGTTCAGGTTCAGGCAAGGATTGTTTTGTCTGGGTTCCCTTGACAGGTTGTGTATGTTTTGGTGGAATCGGTGCTGCATTGGTACCATTATTTAGTCCGAGGTCTTGAGCATCATTTGCTTTGACAATTTTATTATTATAATCTTGTATTGTGCTTATTTGTAGCTCCATGTTGCTGGGAGACATGTACAGCCCAGTACCATAAACAAAATCAACTTTGCTTCTTGCATATTTTAGTGTGCTTTGATATCTTGCTATTTGGCTGGGTAAATCTACAGGGATGTTTATTGCATCTTCAATGTTGGCAAGAAACTGTTTTTGTGCATCAAATGCAGTGCCAGTTCCCAATATGTCAGTCCTCGTTTGAGACTGTGAACCAAGAATAGCCCAGCAGTATGTTCGGATGCTGTCGTTGATACGTTCAGCGCCTGCTCTTGTGAAGCCATTTGAATTATCCAAAATGAAAGTTGTCCAGGCTTTGGTGGCTTCGGTGCTCTGTGCAATATAATCTATATGGAGTATATCATTGGTTGTGGCGTGTGTGAATGAATACTTCTTTTTGTCGTATTCGACTCCTTTATCAAATGGGTGGTATCCAGCACCAGTCCAGTAGTTGTATATTCTTCCAAGGCCTTGATTGTCACTCTGTTTTTGCCTCCAATCAGCATTAATGTCAACATAGAATTCTTTGCATATTCTTTAATAGGCACTGCGATTATAATTATTGTCAAAGGCATTCCAGCTTGTGTCTTGTGGTAGGGCAACAGCCATTTCAAATAGTATTCTTCTTGTTTGGTAGTAAACGTGAAACCTGAACAGGGAACCAATCATACCTGTTTCTTTCAGATGGTTATTGAAGTCAACTCCACATCCAGTCGTTGCACACCAGACAGCAAAGTTTAACTGATTTTGCCAAAATGACATCCAGTCTGTTCGTCATCGTTGGACAACAGCATCTGACTTAACATATGGAAAAATGTATTTTTCTGATACATCGGGGAAAGAAACCTGAAAGCTTTTGCCGTCCGATGTAACAACTATATTTTGATTAATAATATTAACTGTTTTTACTTTGAACGCACTCCAGTGAGCATAATGTGCCTGCTCGCTATATGCAAACTCTTTTGGAATCATTTTATTTTTGTTTCATATATTTTTTTATAATTTATTTAAATTCTGCCTTCCCTAAGTTTTTCAATTTCAGCTGTAAGTCCCTCTATACGCGAGGCGACGTACTGTAACGTGACTGCGTCGTCGATTTCGTGAGGATTACCTAAGCCTTTTATTCGTTGTTTTTGCATGTCTATGTCTTCATTTGTTTTCATGAATTTTTTGTCAGCGATTTTAGCATAGTCATAAAGAAATTTGGCTGTGACTGCATCATTCTCATGCTCGATATTATGTTCTGGGTTTCTTGGGTGGCCAACGTTTATTATTCGGTTTTTACCCATGTCCAGATCCGAGGTAAAGGGTTTGGTGCCATCAAGTTGCTGCTGTATGCTAGTTATTTGTGTTTGAATTGCAGTAAGTTTATTTTCTAGATCCTTTGTTTTATATTCGATCCGTTTGTTCATATATTTTTTATTGACGGCATCATTTGCATCCCGCGGATTTCTCAGGTCTCTAATTCTATTTTCATTCATATCAAGATCTTCCATTATTTCAAGCAAGTCTGCAGACTCGTAATCTACTCCAAATATGCTCATTGTATCAACACTTCTACTATAATTGGTAAGTCATGATTGTCCAAAACAGTGTTATTTTGATCTGTTATGCGCACAGATAGTTCAGTTATACATCCATTTATTAGCTTCTTGAAGATTGGAAATTCAAATCGACAAGAAACAACTTTCCCAAAGGGTTTATTAGAAACTGGTACGATTCCTAGTAATGTGCTTGGTTCATCATCTAGAAAATTATTTGTTGTATTTATCTGGTCAAGAAAGACACGAAGCTCTTTAGTTTTGGCGATGTCAATCATTTTGTGTCCTGTGTGTCTGCCAGCTGCCGTCCATGTTTTAAACCAAGTAAAGACAAAATTCCACTGGACAATTCGATTTCCTTGTTCGGTGGTATTTCTAATGTAACAAATCCATTGGTGTAATTCACAGACAAGATAACAGATTCATCAGAAAAAATCTGTCTTAGATCATTAAAGTTATATAAGCCAGGTTCGAGGTCAATCCTTTTGCTTTTGGTTGCTAGATATTGTTTGCCTGTGACATTATACCAGCCAACCCAGTATGTGATACATTTTAATCCTATCATTTTGGTGCTGTCTCTGTTCTCTATGTAATTCTGTAACTGACATGGCTTTTGAACGTTTGTTAATACGAGAATATTTTAAAAAACACTATATAAAAAAATGAAACAGCCAACTGCACCGTTATATCCAGAGTTGTCTACTGAAGATAGACAGACTTATAGATTACAAAAGATTTCGAAATAGAGAAACAATTAATAACAGAGAGAGATGCATGCAAGAAAAGCATTGTATAAAAAGTATAAAAGGGGAATTGATACTACAGATGGAGTTGATACTGTATTTATTTCTGCAAGCGTTATTATGGTTGGTGTTGGGTTAGCTGTGCCAGCCTTGTTACCAATAGAGATTGTTGCGATTGTATGTGGATGTATGGGCGTTTGCATTAAGTTAGTGAGGCATAAATTAATGTCAAAGGCACAAAAATATTATGAAATAAAAACTCTTGGGGAGAGCAAGTTAAATTCCATAAAGAATTTAATTTCCACAGCTTTAAACGGTGGACAAATATCAGAACAGGAATTTAAAATGGTTCTTGATGAATTAGACAAATATAATGATTTGAAAGATAAAACGCACACTAAACAGTCTGGTTTGAGCGAGCAAGAAAAAAAGAAATTAATAAAACAGGGAAAGGCTCAGGCGCTCAGCGCCATTCAAAAAAAGATAAAAGACACATAATGTTGTTCAACAAGTTTGTGTTCGTCAACGAGACACCACCAGTGTATCAAGAAACGCAAAATTTATATGTATTTCTGCATCTGTTTACCAGATCAGACTGCAAGAGCCTTGTTGAGTATGTGATAAGGTACATTTTCTCTGGCAAAGTGCCCTTTTCACAAGACTCTATTTTTCTTTTTCATCTTTCTATTCTGATGACATTGTCAGTGGTTGTTTTTCTTTTTCTTTTTTTTCTTTTTTTTTTTCATCTTTCTATTTTGATGCATGTGATAAGGTACTTTTTTTTCTGAAGAAGTGCCCTTTTCATCAGACTATTTTTTTTCTTTCATCTTTCTGTTTTGATGACACTGTCAGCGGTTGTTCTTTTTTTATCTTTCTATTTCTCTTTTCTACGTTGATGGCATTAAAATAATTTTTTCTTTCTTTTTTACTCGAGCTGGATTTGAACCCGGTTCGCTTGGGTACTAGATCACTTCACTCACATGTTTTTTTTGCATTAGACTTGTCCGACCTGTTATCTATAGTACAAGATGCCGGCATATAAAAAGATAAAAAAAAACTTATTGTGCAATAACTCAAGTGGCCTGATTAAAAGATAAACTGTTTATCAGTATCATACACACCCAGTTTAGTAATGTATAAGAAAACAAGAAATGAATTTTACGGTGATTTGTTGCAGTTAAGACAGCACATTAAAGAACATCACACGGATGAATACTGTGCAAAATGGATTACAATGTTTGACAAAAAATATTACAACAAATTAACAAAAGATTTTACAAAAATAGAAAAAAGAAAAACTAGAAGTGATACAAAAGCTGACTTAAAACAAACACTACTTGATTCATAAGGACAAGGGACAACAAGTTGAGGACTTTGTGTTAGATATCTCATCAGAAACTACGTGCTTGAAAGGACTCAAATGCCTAGGGGAAAAAGTTAACAAAACTAAAAATGAAATGATATACTGTGTGTATTTCATAGGACAAATAATTAAGCATCTTAAAACAAGTGCCCCGCAAGGCTGTGAATTAGGAGCTTATCTTCATATGCAAGGGATTAAATATTCAGATTCATATTGCCGAGCCTTAGTGTCACTCCATGATTTGATCAACAGACGCAAAAATCTGCTACGTTGTTGCCTAAGTATCAGGACACTTATTCGTCAACAAAAGCTGTTAGAAGAAATATGTGTGGAACTTGGTTGGTAGGGTAAGTCTTTTGATTAATTTTGAATGTAATATTGAATATAATGGGCCTGAAATAAAACAGCAGAGTGTAACAGGTTGAGGCAAATAGACGTAAGAGAATAACCAAACAATGTTTCGTATCGTCCGCTAGCCGTGAACGGGCATACTGCCCCGACTCCACATCGAACCCTCCAAAAACCAGCACAGAGGGCTTCTGGACACGATTATATTCCAGAACCGCTAGTTTCAATATATATTGGTCTCCATTCACATGATATATACGGTATAAACATTTAACAGACTGTACATGAATACAACAGACACGATGGATCTACTACCTCAGTTCCAATGTCTATAGCACTACCGGGATTCATCAAGTTAGCAAAAAAAAAAAAAAAAAAGATATATATATATTCATTAGTATTGGGTTTCGGATTTCAAGATTTTCCAAGTTCTTGATTGCAAGGGACACGCAAAGAACACTTTACATAAAACAAACTGCTGTAATTACCCTAAGTATAAGGATACCAGATCTGAGCGAACAAAGCAACAGGTCTGAGAGAACAATGAAGAAACAGCTCAGGTGTTACAGCACGTTGTATTTGATCATGAGCTTCACTGTTGCATGCACATAGCAGTTTTAGACATATCAACAGGTAGCAAAACTTCAATGGCTAGAACTCTTTGGGACAATGGACATTTGTTCTAGACATGGGTAGTTCGAGCCACTGAGTGTTAATCATAGCACCAGGTCAGAAGGCAAATGGGGGTAACGTAGCCATGCCTTTTCGAGCTTCTAAATATAACTGTTTGTTGACTGTATTTATTAGAATCGCCTCGGTGATGTGATTCCAATGAGTACACAAAACATACATTTTCATGATAAAATAAGAAAATTGTCTAAAATATCTCTAAATATTTGTTTTCTTGAGCTATCGGAAGAATTTCC
This sequence comes from Anodontia alba, assembly GCA_964016985.1. NCBI lineage: Eukaryota > Metazoa > Mollusca > Bivalvia > Lucinida > Lucinidae > Anodontia > Anodontia alba. The sequence goes on along the minus strand of OZ024832.1, from coordinate 37,519,863 downwards.
TAGGGACTCAAAACGAGTTCGAATCAGCCATGGTGTACTTAAATATATACTACAGTCGAACCTCAATGGTTCGATAGCTTTGGGACCATGGAAATTCGTTCGAGACATGGATATTTTGAGCCACTGAGGGTTGATCATGGCACCGGTTCAGGAAGCAAATAGCGATAATTTAGGGAAATCTTTTCGATTTACTACACAATGATTGTATGTTGAGTGTACTCATTAGAATCGCCTCGATGAGGCGATTCTAATGAGTACATACAACATACAATTCCTTGATAAAATAAGAAAAAAAGCATTAAATATTTGTTTTCTTGAGCTATTGGAAGAATTTTGTAGGGACTGAAAAAAGAGTTCGAATTATCCACGGTAAACGAGCCATCCGTGTTCGAGCTATTGAGGTTATACTGTATTATTGTTATTTACTTAGGTTATCATTTCCGTCTGTATAATGTGGTTGTTTTGCTACATCCTTACGGTAGCTGGTGCATTTCCCGCCGACGAGTCAGCGTACGGGTATGAGGCTCGGACAGATATTCGTCTGGATGTGATTGAAATAACGAGCTGGATTCGATTCCCATATCCAGGTACTTATAGTCATATGCCCAGATAAAGCGTTTTTTTTTTTCACCGCAGTTAAAGAAGGCCTTCAGAAGTATTGTGACACTGCATATGCCAGAAGTGGTGTTAATCAGATGTGGATCCTGAAAAACTCCAAAGAGCTCTTAGAAAACCTAAAGGCACAATCTCTTCATTCCGTCAACAGTATAAAATCTTTCGATTTCTCTACTCTTTACACTACTATTCCTCATGATAAATTGAAATCTAAATTAAAGGCAATTATCAACCAGTGTTTCTTCCACAAGAATGGTAACCGTCGATTTCAGTATGTTGTCATTGGCTACAAAGACACATACTTCATTCGGGATCACTCTGATGCACCACAAAAATACTCAGATGCAGATGTCATTAAGATGCTGGAATATCTAATCGACAATATCTTTGTGGAGTTCGGCGGTCGGGTATTTCAACAAACAATCGGCATACCGATGGGTACTAATTGTGCACCGTTACTTGCCGACTTGTTTTTATACTCGTATGAGGCGGAGTTTGTACAAAGTCTCCTCCAAGCAGGCAAGAAACACCTCGCACAACAATTCAATTTCACCTACAGATATATAGATGATGTATTGTCTCTGAAAAACACAAAATTTGCAGAGTATTTAGAATTCATCTACCCACGTGAACTTGAAATAAAGGAAACAACGGAGACTTCAGCCTCCTCCTCATACTTGGATTGTTATCTCTACATCGACAATGGAAAGCTTACTACTAGGCTTTACGACAAACGGGATGACTTCAATTTTCCCATCGTTAACTTTCCTTTCCTGAGCAGTAATATCCCTTCTGCACCAGCATACGGCGTTTACGTTTCACAGTTAATCCGTTATGCCAGAACTTGTTCAAATTATCAGGACTTCATGGAGCGTGGGAAAGTGCTCCCTCAAAAGTTGTTGAGCCAGGGGTATCAAAAAACCAAACTGGTAGCAACACTTAAGAAGTTCTATGGGAGACATCATGATCTAGTCAATCCCTACAATGTGGCAGTTTCCAGAATTGTTTCTGATGTTTTTGCCAGTGACGCGCCATAAGTAGACTTCCCAAATCCCGGACATACGCTTCTACCGATATTTCCTTCGTTCAGGCCCATGGGCATGGTGGGCGAAGCTTGCTTACCAAGTAATGCTTACTACCCGCGGACGCCTGATTACACCCTTTGTTCTGGGGTCCATGTCTGTTGGTCTGAACATTCTGATTCGTCATTCGTTTATGGATTTATGATTTTGAATTACGGCTTTGGTACCATGACCGCAACTACTTTCAACAAAAAATACTGATTGTTTTTATTTCTCCACAAGACATATATTGTGGGTATCAATTAGGAGCGCCTCGTCTCTCGCTTCTGATGAATACTCACAACATATGTTTTCGTAAAGAAATAAGAAAATGTTATGTGGATACCTCCTTATCTGGAGCTATGTACATTGGTTACTCAACTGTCTTAATGTGGTAGGTTTGTAGGCGATAGAATGTCATTGTGTTAAGTGCTTAAAATTTTCTCAGAAACTGGTTAAGAAAATGTCCCGAAAGAGCACAATCAGAACATAGTCCACCAATGACACCAAGACGGCCGGGAATGCTATGGGGTCGGTCATGGTCATAGAAAGACTAATTCGACGGAAAACCCAGAGCTTCTTTCCCGCAATTGGCTCGTTTGTTATTATCTGTGCTTCACCCATTTATGCCGAATGGACTCTTTTAACCTCACTCTTCTGGCCGGTCCATTTTCAATATAGGTGGTGTCTGGATAATTTTTAATATTACCTTATTTCATTGAAAGTCTTGTATTCAATTCAAAGACTGTAAACTCAGATCACTGCAGCGTCTAATCTAGGTCTACACTGTTTGCCAATGTCTCTTTTATGGGACTCTAGGTATGAATGGATTAAGAAGATGATTGTGTTATTTCTGATACACAGGTCACTGGGGGATGCCAACGTTCAGTTCCGCCATCTTTGTAGCGATGATAGCTGGCGTAATAACTTCCGTTATAGAGAGTATAGGGGATTACTACACATGCGCACGAATGGCTGGTGCACTTCCGCCTCCTCCACATGCTGTGAACAGAGGTAAGTAATGTTCGACAATTACCATGTCAAATAGTATAGAAAATGTCTAGGAATAGCTACATTCTCAGAACATGGCCTACCAGTGAGACCAAAAGGAAGAGCAAATAGACCACGACTGACAGAACACAGGCCATAAACCAAAGAAAAGCTAAACAATTACAGTCGACTCTCGTTATCTCGAATTCCACGGGACTCTCTGAAATAGTTCGAGATATCCGTACTTCGACATATCAGATTTGCAGAATTGAGGAAAAACTAATTCGATTAACCACATTTAACAAATATATGTGTAATTGGACTCTTGAAGTTAGAGATATATTAAAAATATTGTGGAAAAGAGGAGAAATTGCTCCTTAGGAGCAATTTCTCCTCTTTTCCACAATATTTTTTACATGTTGTCAGATTTTCATGTTAGGGCAGGGACCAGATTTTCACTTCGAGATAAGCGGTTATTCGAGATAAGCGAGGTCGAGATAACAAGAGTCAACTGTAGCTCCTTCTTCCTCAACTAGGAGATCACAAAGGCTAGACACAACAATAAGACAACGAACAGGACAAAACAAAAAACCACAAGGTCACATAAAGATCAAACAACATCAGACTCAAGCTGATAGTGTGATATGCGTAACTCCAGATAACATCAGACTCAAGCTGATAGTGTGATATGCGTAACTCCAGATAACATCAGACTCAAGCTGATAGTGTGATATGCGTAACTCCAGATAAGATGCGTTTTAAATTGCTTTTCCCTTTTATTCCGGACAAACATGTACAGTCGACTCTCGTTATCTCGAACTCCAAGGGACTCTCTGAAATACTTCGAGATATCCGTAGTTCGACATATCAGGTTTGCAGAATTGAGGAAAAAATAATTTGATTAACCACATTTAACAAACTGATAGGTAATTGGACTTTTGAAGTTAGAGATATATTGAAAATATTGTGGAAAAGAGGAGAAATTGCTCCTTAGGAGCAATTTCTCCTCTTTTCTACAATATTTTCCATCTGTTGTTAGGTTTTCATATATAGGCAGGGACCAGATTTTCGCTTCGAGATAAGCGGTTATTCGAGATAAGCGAGGTCGAGATAACGAGAGTCAACTGTATGTTCAGTTTAATCCAATTTCATTGACCGGCGCCCAAATCGCTCCGGTCTTGATTTTCATATATGGTAGAGTATTCGATTAGCTCATAAAGGATTTTTTTTTTATATTTTCCAGGATCGTCGGTGTGTGACGATCCCGGCAAATATAAAAAGAAATCTTATAACAAACTGTGTTATAAACAGATTAATGTCTATTTTATTTTCATTTTAATCAAGAAATTTCATTGAGCTTAATAAAAGCATACATTAAAGAATCCCATTGTTGTTCTTTTTTACCTGTTATATTGAAAATTTATTAAACTTTAGTTAACTACTCTTGTCCCATATCTATAAGTAAACATGAACAAAATTTGCGCAGGTACTTAGACGCTTACGTCTAAATATTTTGTCTTGTTCTAATATATCAATCATTTGGGATTGGGCCACAAGCCTCCTCCCAATTAGTTTACGGTAGTATTAGTTACGGCACTTTCCATTCTTTTTCGTCCTTTTGTGAAAATGTATGTTGTGGGTACTCATTAGAAACGCCTATGTTTTCGCTGAGAAAGAACACAAACACTATTGACTTGATACCCCACTCTGCTTTCGTGATCCTTCAGACATCTCATTTTGGGGTTTTCGAAGATTTATATGAGGGTCACTGATGAGGGCTTACTGGCCGAAACTAGATAGTCTGGCCCAGAAAAAAAAAACTCTTTGATACTAAAGCTTTTTTCATCTCTCTTTCTATGCCTGGCTCTCTCTGTGTGTGTGTGTGTGTGTGTGTGTGTGTGTGTGTGTGTGTGTGTGTTAACAAATATTATGCAGCATATGTTACATACATACGTTTTAGTGACTACAGTGACTATAATTTGAACGCTATGATAGACCAGCTATTATTCTTAAGTTCAGGACCCAGTTGGTCAAAACTAACGATGTCGTGAGTTAACGTATCGTTTAAAATTTTGATCATTAAATATGGTATATATGCTAATATTTTGCTGAAAAAATGTGAGTATTTTTTGCATTTGCAAAAGCTACTCACATTTTTCTCAGCAAAAATGCCTGTGAATTAGATATTGTACTTACTAGAAAAGTTAACATTTTCTTATTTCTCTACAAAAAAAACAAAAAAAAAAAACAACAACAACAAAAAAAAAAAAAAAAAAAAAAAAAAAAAAAAAAAATAAAGAAAAAACATACGTAGTGGGTATTCATCAGGAGCGCCTCGCCGATGCGGTTCTAACTAGTACCACAACATATGTTGTTTTGTGGAGAAATAAGAAAAATGGCAGTAGTTTTTGGTTGAAAAAGCACCTTATTTGGAGTTATGCTCTACATTCAATATTAAGACCGCCCCGCTAATGAGACCACTTTTAGGCAGTACCAAAAGTGATCTTTATTGCGTAAATTGACTTATTTGCTAACAAATAGAAATCTTAAAGGCAAATACATATTGAGAAAATGATCCTTTGAAAGCGAAGAACAAGAGAAAATACAGGTTCGATATTCCAGAGCCTGTTCATGATCAATAATGTAATTTGCGACACTGCTCCAGTTCCTAGCACCAGCTTGAGCGATCTTAGGTTGCCAAACTACTAAATTTGGATCCAAAAGGACCAGAAATTCAAACTATACAACGATGATGAGACCTTTTAGGGCGGCACACGGCATTTAACACCAGCTGTATAAGTGCAATTTGTTACATCACAAAATGTTCACTTTTTATATGTGAGCCGGGGCACTATTGCATGTGCGCCCGGCGTAAACTCAGATCTGTCTATGCATTTGCGCAGTGAGATCAGAGTCTTCGCTGTCCACACGTTCTGGATCCTTGGATACCCACAGAGTTCCCTGCGAAGATTCGAATCAAGCTAATCTGAGTTTTCTCTTGGCACACATGCAGTCTTGCAGGAAATGCTGTGCCTTGGCTCATATATTTATCGTTTCACCGTATCTGAACATAACTCCAGTTGGCACACAACGTTGAAACGACATTGATTCAACGCTGAATCAACGTCATGATGTTGAATCAACGTTGAATCGGCATTGTTTCAACGTTTTGTGCCCACTGGGAATATTTGTAGACAGATAATGATTACTATACATGAACAGTTCTTTAATTATATTTGTACATTAACTGTTATTTCATAACACAGTTTCGAGTTACTATTTGTTTTGCATATTACAGGAATATTAATAGAAGGTATAGACTGTATATTGGCAACAGCAGTCGGTGCAGGGTTTGGAGTGACGTCATGCAGCCAAAATATAGGAGTTATTAGCCTTACTAAGGTATACAATAGAAAATATTGGGTTTTGAAAACACAGTTATTATTATTATTATTATTATTATTATTATTATTTTACAAGACAAAATTCGTTATAATCATAATTTGACTGGCACGAAACCTTCGCTCTAGTGGTGACAAATATTTAGAAATTATGAAAGAATATTGTATTAAATACTTCAAGAAAAATATGTTTTATATTTATATATATTTGTTAGAATCGTCTGACCAAGGCGATTCTAACAAATATCTAAAATGCATAGTTTATGAGGAAATTAGAATAAAACAAACCCTTTCTTACATAATACTCTTCAAAACAGCAAATATATTTTAATGACAACATTTTGGGGGGAAAATGCTATCGTTGTAACGAGGGTACCCACAAAATGTCCCAATCACAGAATAAAGCCCTTGCAAAACAGCGGATAAGAGTTTAGCAACATAAAATAGTAATAGAAAACAACATTTCTAGAAAAGAGAACGTCATAGCTACAGATAAGAGGGGGTATCCATATAATATTTTTTTTTATTTCTCGACGAAAACATATGTGGCGCTTTTAATGAGTACCCACAACATATGTTTTCATTGAGAAATAAGAAAGATATCAGCAGTTTTCGGATGAAAAAAGTGCCTTATCTGTTGCTCTGTTGCTATGGAACGTACCCAGGAAATACCACAATCACGAAGCACAGGCTTCTCGAGGCAACAAAGAAGGAAAGATGAGGAATAAACAATGACCAAATAAACGACACATATGAAACATCGACGCACGAAGAAAGAACCCAGCTAGCATTCTACGTAAATCTACATCGGGCCGTCATCGGCCCGTCAGCTACCCTGACGGGCCGATAACGGCCCGATATAGATTTACGTAGAATGCTGACTGGGAAGAACTGCGACAGAATAGACCAAGTAGAGCTATAGTAGAATAACTGATTAGAAAGATTCACTCTCCCAGCTAGCATTCTACGTAAATCTACATCGGGCCGTCATCGGCCCGTCAGCTACCCTGACGGGCCGATGACGGCCCGATATAGATTTACGTAGAATGCTGACTGGGCTGTGTGCATCCTGATAATTCTAAATAAAAAAGGCCGGAAAGAATAGTCATAAAGACACAGGGTATAACAGGGATTTAAGAAAAAAATAGTATAGAAGATGTTCAGAAATAGCCACAATCCCATCTACCCAGTCAGCATTCTACGTAAATCTATATCGGGCCGTCATCGGCCCGTCAGGGTAGCTGACGGGCCGATGACGGCCCGATGTAGATTTACGTAGAATGCTAGCTGGGTATAGACTACCAATGACTTCAAGAGGAAGAGGAAAATAACCGTGACAGAAGTATACAAGCCACAGGGTAAGGAAAAACAAAGCAACCTTCTTCTTCTAACATCACAATGCTAGACACAATTGATTACCCCACTTGTGCCTAGCGTCCCATAAATGGGACATTGCAAACAGTGTAGAGCCAGATCAGACGCCGCATTCTACGTCTGATCAGGGTCTACACTGTTTGCATTAATTACAGGCATTCAATAAAACATGGTAATAATAAAATACTGACCAGACACTCCTTAACTGGAAATGGACTGGTCCAAAGAACTCAGATAGAAGAGTCCACTCTGCATAAATGGGTTAACACCACAATAAAACATCGAACAGGACAAAACATGAATAAAGTTCTGCAGCTTAAACTCCGGGATTGTTTATTCCTGCTTTTAGACCGGATACTACTGTGCTTTCGACATCTTTCAGAAAGTCGTTTTTTGCTTGACGCTTTACACAGAAGTAAATTTGAGATTTTTTGTCAAAATTTAATATAAAACCATTTGTCGTAACTACCTATGTACAAAAGTTTAATTCTAGTCATCGGTTTTTAAAAAATCAAATATTTTCACTTTTTCCCATAGTAAAAATGAAGCCAAATGATGCAGAAATTTGTAGGGTAGGTAACTTTGAGCCAGATTTTCAACACGTTCCACTTGTTCGATTTTTCTGAAATTTTCACAATATTGTTGTAAAACATCACTAATTCAAATTCAGCAAAGAATAGTAAAAAAACAAAAATTCCAAAAAATCACTTTACTATAGAAATTGCATAGGTCAGACCAACTTTTGGCCACAACTTTAATTTTTGTGTAAATATTTGAGAACAAAACGCAGAAACATAAAAGACAAATGGTTTCTGTTAAGATATGGTCAACCAGAACATAATATTTTCATTTAAAATAAAACGCCAAGCAAAAAAACGTCTTTCCAAGAGATGTCGAAAGGACAGTAACCATCATTAGCTTAAGCATTTAAAACTGAAAGAAAACGTCATCTCATGATGATTTAGGTCAATAGAGAAGGCCTGGATAAGAAATAGTTTGTGGCCTTTCCTGTGTGTCTCTTTGTTCATTAATTATTTATTTATTTACTTACTTATTTTTATTTTGAAAAAAAAAAAAATAAGAGCCACTGATGAGGCCTAATTTGCCGAAATTAGCTAGTCTGACCAAAAACACTTGGTACTTCAGCTGTTTTCAGTTTTATGTGTGTTTTCATTGCTCTCAAGGGTCATACCTTCTACAATATATATATCTTTACTACAACTAGTGTTAGTGCCGTGAAACGTCTCCCCGTACTTCACTTAGTGTAGTTTATATTTTCTGGTCCCTTGTGATCATTGATCATTGATTTTTGAAAAATGATAAGGGTCACTGATGAGGCCTAATTGGCCGAAACCTGATAGTCTGGCCCAGAAAACTTGACACTACAGCGAGTGTGTTAATTGTTCTCAATAGGTATTCTTTTTTGAATCTATTTATATCTTGTTGCATTCATATCTGCGGACACCTTACTGACTGTGCATTCATTTCATGAAAATTGGCGTTTCCCTTTGTCTAATTTGACAACCGTCACATTTGTGTCATCCCATTCTCAAAAGAGGCATACGCTAAAAGAAAAGACTTTGCTCCCTTAGGGAGGGAGCAAATTCGTTTCTTTTAGAGTAGATCCCTTTTTAGAAGGTATTCAGTAAGTGTGTAGGAAAGCAAACAGAACGTTACACATATCTACTATGGGTATCCAGTAAGGCTGGCACAATTAATGGGATAATCGATTAATTGATCGATAAATTCCACAAAAATGATTATCGTTACAGATTTGCTGATCGAACATTTGATTTCTGTGTCTGTTACTTTACCGTATTTACCATTGGTATTCAGACACTTCAACTCCTTACCATGCTATACTTTAAATTTGAACAAGTACAATTTACTACCCAATGTTGTATCTAGAAATAGCTGGATAAATGGCAAACAGTGTAGACCCTGATGAGACACCGCGTTTTGCGGCGTCTCACCTGGGTCTACACTGTTTGCTCAAACCTGTCTGACCAAATACATACAGTAAAGTATAACATATGATTAGAGTCATGCTCAGACAAACAGGTACAAATATGATCAAATCTTCAGTGATTAATAATCGATTATCAGTCACAATAGCAGGACTGATAATCGATTATCTTTTCAGCTCTGATTAGCCAGCCAATATTGTTTTATATACTAGGTAGGCAGCCGTAGAGTGGCATTGATGGGCGGCGTCATAATGATGGTTTTTGGATGTCTAGGTAAATTTAGTGCCCTGGCAGTAAGCATGCCCGACCCTATCATAGGGGCATCATTTCTGGTTTTGTTTGGTAAGTTATATTTGAACTTGTCTAGGAGTCAGTAATATGCTTGGTTTAAGTTCACATCAACTGATAGTGTTCAAGTCATAGCGCAATATTTTAGAAATCCAAACTTGTAACATGTCCATTCCAGATTGGCTAATAATATATCTGACATTTAGGGGAACTGGATACACCTGGTAGATCCTACCCTCACATCTCCCCCTTCCCCCCGACCACCACCCTGCTGAAAGGGTCTGCTCTAAAAAGAATGCATTTGCTCAGAAGGGAACAAAAATCGTTTTTCATTTTTCATAGATTTGAATCTCCTTTGCAAAAACAAATCAAAACGCAAACAGTATTGTGGCGGTGTTATATAAAGTGATGTAAAGTGATAAAAAATTTCATTATATCCAAAACACAAGCTTCTAGGAGACTATTACCATACGACTGTTTTCGATAAAGCGTCAGTTCTCGTAAGGCTGTCAAAATTGTACTATTATAAACTCAACCAGAACAGGGAGTCCGTCGCAGCTTCATCTGGGCATATACTTCTTCCTACCGTTTGCTGGCTCCAGTAAAATACAATAGTGCAGACTCTCGTGCACTGGAATTAAGACATTTAATCCAACGCTTCCCAGTCAGCATTCTACGTAAATCTATATCGGGCCGTCATCGGCCCGTCAGGGTAGCTGACGGGCCGATGACGGCCCGATGTAGATTTACGTAAAATGCTAGCTGGGTTCTTATGCTCTATAGTGTACCATATCATTGTGAAGACAATAATATGCTGCGTATTATATCAATGCTGTTTCTCAAAAGGCATAAAATGTTACTGGATGAAAATGTTATTTCCCCGGATTTAAAATGGTTTCCTTGAAGTATTTGTGCGTACAGTTTTGTTTTCTACTGTCAACTGTTTTGTTTATATATTTAATCAAACTTTAGGGCCCTCCGTCGCTTGTAAGCTACATAAATGACAGTAGGAAGATGCACTGTGTATGTCTACCAGATTTTCTGTATTATATTCCAGGTGTGTTGGCAGCAGTGGGTGCATCAAATTTACAATACGTTGATCTAAACTCGTCACGAAATCTTGTTGTGTTCGGAATATCCCTTTTTCTAGGTTTAAGTTTTCCAGCGTGGTTATTGGAAAATTCTGAGCTTATCAAAACAGGTGAGTTGCATTTTAGCTCGAGAGAGGCCAATTCCAGATGCAGTCAAGTAAAGTACAAGCCATTATCGAAACTTTAAATACTCAGGTGTCATACTGCCGAAGAAAATTAGAGAAATCGGCCGATTACTTTAAAATGATGACAAATATCAGTACAAACGCCATATACCCAGTCAGCATTCTACGTTAATCTATATCGGGCCGTCATCGGCCCGTCAGGGTAGCTGACGGGCCGATGAAGGCCCGATGTAGATTTTCGTAGAATGCTAACTGGGTAAAACCCTGCAATAAGTTTTCGTATAGGTAATATTGAAAATAAACCCTGCAATAAGTTTTCGTACAGCTAATATTGAAAATAATATTCTTACTTGTTACAATAATGTAAATAAATATAACCGGAGCATTTGTGCAAGGCAATGCGAAAACGTGTCTTCTGACATATTCGGATAGCGAAGGCTCAGATCAGCCAACGCATCCGCGCAGTCTGATCAGGGCCTTTGCTGTCCGCTAACAGAAACATTGGATACCACACAGAATGGAGAGCAAATGCCCTTATGAGACGTTGCGCATGCGCAGGATGATCTGAATATGCGCCTTTTGCGCATGCTCGAAGACACATTTTCGCCTGGCGCAGCCGAATTAGTATTGTCAGAATATGGCTGAAAGGCGGGATCCTGTTGAAACAGAGAACAAACAGAACCTAACAAATAGCTGACCCACACTCGATTGACTTCAATCGGCCAAGACATTTCAGAGGAGAAGATGTTTGAAAATGTTTACAAATTACAGACGACGACAACGGTGCCTATACATACTATACGCGTACCAGTGAGCCAAAAGCTCGGGTGAGCTTAAAATCCACTGTTTGGCCTTTTTTCCTCACAAAAGCCTAAGTGACCGAATTTGACCTGGTCGTAAAATAGGTCAAAGTCAACCAAGGGTCATCCTTTGAACAAACTTGGTAGGGAGCAATTCCGAATGCTGCATACCAAGTTTCAAGGTCATGTGTCATTCAGTTCCTGAAGTGAAGATTTTTAAAGGGTTTTTAATATATATGGGCATGGTGGCCATCTTGGTCACATGACTAAGGTCCCGTGAACAAATTTTCTTTCTCCCATCCCACACAGGCGCCACATGTTATTTGGTTTTAATCAGCCCAGTAGTTTAAGAAAAGTAGAAGTTAACAATACTCCATCGTAGGCAACCAGCATAGAGGTCATTAAATGACCTTGACCAAAAGTTCATTCAGCTGTTTGCATATATCAACTTTGATGTCACAGACTACAATAGAATCTGAAAAATTCGCTGTCAGACACTATGACCGAACTTGACCTTGACGTAAAACAAGTCAGGGTCAACCAAGGGTCATCATTTGAACAAACTTGATAAGACCTAAGTCCCAGTGCAGCATACCAAGTTTCAAGGTTATCGGTCGTTCTGTTTCTGAGAAGAATATATTTGAAGGGTTTTTATTATATATGGTCATGGCAGCCATCTTGGTCATGTGACATGGACCATTTGAACAAACTTTCGTGCTTCTATGTCATAAAGGCTTCATATGAAATTTGGCTTCAATTAGATAAGCTGTTTAAAAACAAAAAAAAAAAAAAAAAAAAAAAAAAAAAAGTTTTAATTTTAATGTCGGAGTGACCGTGCACCAAGGTCAGTGAGTGACCTTTACCTTTGGTACCCATGCAGCTTCATTTACTCATTTAGCTGATTGCATATACCAACTTTACAGGGAACAATAGTTTTTGAAAAATAACAATTTCCACGTTTTCCAAAACAAAAGGATAAGTGACCAAATTTGACCTTGGCGTAAAATAAGTCAAGGTCATACCCAGAGTCATCATTTTAACACACTATGATGGGCTCAAATCATCAATGCTACATACCAAGTTTCAAGGCAATCAGCTCACAGGTTCCAGAGAAGAATATTTTTGATGGGTTTTTACCATAGTGACATGGACCATTTGAACAAATAGTCGTTTCCCCATCCCTGGGAGACTCCACATGAAATTTGACTTCAATCGGCTTATTGGTTTTAGAGGAGGATATGTCTGAAAATATTGACAGACGACAGACTACAGAAGACAGGCTACAGATGACAGACGACGAGAATGGAGTCTACTCATACTTTAAGCTCACCAGTTAACCAAAGGCTCAGTTTACTAAAACGCTGCTCTAGTGGTTAAATTTCTATGGGCCGCGTAAAGCGAAAAGGTGTCTTCGAGCATGCGCAAAATGTACAGATTCAGGTTTATCCCGCACATGCGCAAAGTCTCATCCGTGCATCTGCCCTCCATTGATACATTCTATAGTGCCCAATGATTCTGTTAGCTGACAGCGAAGGCCCAGATTAGACTGTGCGGATGCGCAGTCTTATCAGAGTCTTCGCTGTCTGCATATACCCGAAGACTCGTTTTCACACGGCGCACCCAATACAATTATGTTCTCACCAGCTCCGAAGGACCAACAAATTTAATAATATCAGCACTATATGCATGTAGAGGGGGGGGGGGGGGGGAGGGGAGCGGGGGGAGTTTTTCGACGTCATTCATATGTAGGAGGGGAAGGGGGAGGTTTTTGGACGTCATTCATACAAGCACTGAACGAGACCTGCTCTGATCAGAAAATAATGTGTAAGGGGAAATACAGAACCATAGAAAGGATAGAAAATGAAACATTTGGTTTGATTGTGGCATTTCCTGTGAATCTTCACTCAAGTTTTATTGACACCCCGCACAACTCCATCAGCGCCTTAAGCGGAACTCCATGCTCACACATATGTGTAATATAGTGTCTAAATCAACACAAAATTAATAATAGCATTATGTCAAAGTACGAGCCATCGGTTTACTCCATACATACACTTAACGACAGTTACTGACATGTGTAAGCTTTTGTTAGACAGAAATAGTATACGGCAGAATATTTATATATAATGTCAGATTCCAAAGGTTGCATCTGAATCATTGTTATTGCGAACAGAGTACCGCTAGCTACTCCGAGAAATATCAAGTTAGTCTGGAGACCCCTAATTAGGTAACTGACAAACACTGCAGACCAAAAAAAGATGCCTGATCATGGTCTCCACTGTTTGCAAATAGTTTAGCCTTTTTTCTCTAGGAATATCTATCACAGAGCCTGACATACTTAAAAGTCGTGTGCCGGCCTCGGTGGCTCAGTTAGATGCGCCGTCCGACTGGAGACCAGGAGGTCGCGGGTTCAACCCCCGCCGAGGTTGGCAACATTCTTTCGTGGAGATTGATCATGAAATATTTTCTACGGTCATTCTCTCCCTTCCGCTGATTCAAGAAGGGCAGTTGTCAGTTTTTGGCGAAAGAATGTGCACAATACTGGTTAACCGCTTGGAGGACTAAGCCTGTCCAGTAAACGTGTGGTTAGGTAAACTGACCGCGCTCGACATGACCCCATTGTGTTGACTAGGCCGTAAAACCTCAACGCAAACACAAACAAAACTTAAAAGTTGAATTGGACTCTCTTCCAATCCGTCTAAAATGGGTTAAGCAAGCCCTTGCAAACTGGACAATTAAGAAGACAATTAACATTAAGCCAGCGCATGACAAAACTTGCAAAATGGCATGTGCACACAGTGAAGACTCAAATCAGCTGGGCAGCTACACAGTCTGATCAGAGTCTTCGCTGTCCGCGTGAAGAAAGCTTGAGTCCTTAGCTACCCACTGAGTGCACAGCGAAGACTGATCAGACTGGGCGGATGCCTATGCTGATCTGTGTCTTCGCTAGCGCACAGACCATTTTGTAGGTTTTGTCATGCGCTGGCTCATATCATTAACTTCTTTTTCAGAAGCATCAGCTGACAAATCTATTTCTCTTATTTGCCGATATAACCAGGCTGCGTTCAGTAAAGAAAATCACTCGCGAGAGTTTTTCAAAAACTATTTTGCATCTTTTGAACGGTTATTGTACAGCCCGTCTTATGTGACCTCAAAGAAGAGAGTAGCTGTTATTTTGTTTGTGTTGATGTTTTACTGCCCAGTTAACCCAATACGGTCATGTCGAGCGCGGTCAGTTTACCTAACTACAAGTTTACTGGGCAGGCTTAGTCCTGTAAGCGGTTAACCAGTATTGTGCACACTCTTTCGCGAGAAACTGACAACTGTCCTTCTTGAATCAGCGGAAGGGAGAGAATAACCACGAAAGTATGTTGCCGACGCGGCGGGGGTCGAACCCGCAACATCCTGATCACCAGTCGGACGCGCATCCAACTGGACCAACGAGGCCGGCTAGAGTAGCCTTAAATCTCGTTGACGAGACTTGATATTAGATAGAATAAATTATATCAATATTTATTTTTTTAAGGGATCGAATGTATAATATCAATATAGTAAACATTTCTATATTTTTTGTTACGAACAAGCATACAAAAAATTTAATCGCATCGGCCACCAGCTTGGTTGTGCCAAAAGACAGCGTGAGAATAGTTTGCGCATATTCCTACCCTCCGTCGAAAATTGTCACAACTGAACGGAAAGTTTGCTGTTGTTTGCGAGTGACCGCGAACGCCTCGGTTAACTGTACACAGCTCAGTGCCGCATTTGTCATCATAAGGTTTACTTAACTTTTATCACTCTCTAGGCTTATTCAGCAGATGACAAACTGATGATATTTTTTTTCTTATTTTCCCCAGAAAATAGTCTTTCACATATCATGCAAATTGTCTCCATTTCATTTGCATGAAAGCCTGTTTTCTGAGGAAAATTAAAAAAAAAAAACTATTTCGAAGTGTTGTTTGTGAATTTTTTACCCAGCATGCTAAGGATCAGCAGAACCGATGGCTACGTTCCATGCATAATGGACCGTTGTGACAAATGTGTGTGGATGGACTGAAGGATATGTATAGATATTGCAATATTTATAGAGGATCTTACATGAGTGGTCATGAAATGTAAGATTCTGCTTATCAAATGACTTTTTAATTTTTTTATGGCCGTAGAATTTCAACCGTTTTTCAACAGATAACATAAATTCTCACGAACGGTGTGATGACGTTACGCGCCAATAGCCAAGTGTTATGTAACATGTGGTCATATCATTTCTATGACATGACGTTATCCACTGAAACTGAATAATAGCGACGTCCTCTGAATAATAGCGACGTTCCTTTGTCTTAGGTAATGACAGTCTTGATCAAGTAATCAATGCTTTGCTGGCGAACAACATGTTTATGGGATGTTTCTCTGCTTTGGTCCTAGACAACGTGATTCCAGGTAAGAGAGTTTATAAGCAAGCTGGGTATTTTGTATATACAGTCAAACCTGTCCTAAAGGCCACCTGTATTAAGCAATCATTTGCCTTTAAAGGCCATTATATCAGATCCCATTAAAGACAAAGAAGTGGAAATCTACCTGTATTAAGCAAGTACCTGACGTAAGCAACCAGATTTTGACTTTCCCATAGATGTTTGCTTAACATAGGTTTGACTTTACACATTATTGGTCAGACGTTTATGAATTGTGAATGTTAACAACTTAAAATCGTCTGTACGATTGTAATTACTTCACGACTGCTGAAATTCTGTCAGAATCAATTAATGAGGGTAATAATTAAATCAGTGAAAATGGTCAGAAAAAATAAGGGTAATCAATAAATATTGAAAACACCTTAGTGACGCATTTGACTCACGTAGTACTATTATAAAAATGTTTAGTATTAATCTACTAGCCTCGTACATGTACTTTATGTGGTAGGCCGTTTTCATTCTGGTATATGTGTTCTTTGCTCGCAATTCCGTTTAGAATCGATTCATTATTTGATGATCACCCCTCGTAAAATGCTGCGCACTAATTAATTTAGTTCTTGAACGCTCCTTGTAGTATAGACATAATAAATATACTAATATTATATTATTGGAACTTCTCTAAAGCAACAGCTCTTGGAATGACATTTACAACAAACAAAAAATCTAATTTTCAAGTTAACTTGGAACCTAAAATAGCCGACTTCGAAAAATGCTTAATGCAGTGGCAACACAGAAAACTTACATCGATGGGGAAAATAACAGTGATAAAATCGGTCGCCCTCCCAAAACTTATCTATGTTCTTTCTTCACTATCAAACCCACCCAAAGATACCATAAAACAAATAGAAAAAATCATGTATCAATTTATTTGGGACGGAAAACCTGATAAGATTAGACGAGACATTTTAATACAGGACTATGAAAAGGGGGGTCTAAAAATGATACAACTAGAAACATTTATAAAAGCACTTAAAATCAGATGGATAAAGCGAATACTTGAAACTGCGGAAACAAGCATGCTAAGCCAAATTTATCTATCTAAATTACAAAAGTATGGTGGGAAATTATTCTTTGAATGTAACTTCTCTGAGAAAGATGTAGACCGAATACAGTTAAATAACATCTTTTTTAAAGAAATCCTAAAAGCATGGTGTAGTGAAAATTGGAAAAACACAATTTGCAGCTATGGAAACGAAATCTTGTGAAATAATACATTTATAAAGGCAGATGATAATACATTATTTTACACGGATTGGTGCAATAAGGGAATCATGTATTTTAAAGATATTATAAATGAAACTGACAAAACTGTAGAATCATTTGGTAAATTAAGAGAAAGATATTCGCTATCAAACAATGACTTTTTAAAATACTTAACACTGTTGCACAGTATCCCAACTGCATGGAAATTAAAGATAAAAAACGAAAATTTAGATATACCAATTGCGCCAACATTGATAAGTCAAATACTTAAAACAAATCAAACAAACCAGTATATTTATAGACATATTTTGAAAAAACAGACACCGGTTAACAAAGCAGAAGAAAAGTGGAATGACAAATTTGAAAATCAAAATTTAAATTGGAAGAAAATCTACACCATCTCACTAGCTGCAACGAAAGATGTAAAGCTTAGAAACTTTCATTACAAATATATTATGAGAATAATCCCGACTAACAAATTTTTATTAAAATGTGGTATAGGAGAATCAGCTCTTTGTGATTTCTGCAATATGGAGATCGAAACAATAGATCACTTATTTTGGCAATGCAAACACGTACAAACTTTTTGGACGGAATTTTCCCACTTTTTATCAGACCTTAATATTGACATTGAGTTCAACCTACTAAGCATAGCATTTGGCTTTACCATCACAATCGGAAAACCAGAAATTATGTTAAAGAACTTCCTCATAATACTTGGAAAATACTTTATTTTTAGAGGCAAATGCTTAAAAATCATACCTACTTTGAATCAGTTTAAGTCATTCCTAAGAAACAGAATCAAGATAGAAAAAGAAATATACTTCATGAAAGATAAACTTGCCCAGTTTGAAATAATGTGGGGTAAATTTGATACATTCACCCTTTAAGATAATAAACAAACTTGCTAAAAAGCTAATAAGAAAGGTAGCACTTTTTTTTTTTCTCCTTCTTATTTTATTATTATTCTTTGTGCTTAAACTGGTACACTGTTTTTCTTTATTTTTTTTTATTTATTTATTTTATTTTATTTTTCTGCTCTACTATTTGGTTTTCTAGTCTTCTTATTATATTTCCTTTTTCCTTTTTTCATTGTTCTAAAATTTCCTCTTCCTTTTTTTTTTTTTTTCTTATATTACAATGTTTCTGAAAATGCATCATATAAAATGTATTGAAGATAGCATTTATTATCTACACCGATAAGTACAAGCACACTTAATACATCTGTTTCAAATATCTTTATGATATTGATATTTCATCACGAAAACATACCTATATAATTTTGACCCCCTTAAACCCCACTTTTATATAGTAAAACTGGGGTTTACAGGGGTATACATTATTTTTGTTATTTCTGCTCAGGACGTGGATTGTGGGTACTCGTTAGAACCGCCTCGACGAGGCGGTTCTAATGGGTGCCCACGATCTGTGTTTTGGGCGGAAATATGAAGAATATCAGAAATTTTATCTGAAAAATTGCCATTTTTTGGTGGTAAAATTTTCGGTGTATTTGAATAGGCGTGTTTTCGTAATGATTTGTAGTTATTTGCATGTCTTGTATTGACTATGATTTTGTTTGAATAGAATATATTTGTAAAATGTATTTTCGGAAATAAACATTAAATAACAAAAAAAAAATATTATATTATTAACTTTAAAGAGCCCATTGCTTGTTTCCTACTTTTGAAAGTAGGGTTGTCGTTGCTAATACATTGTAATATCAGATATTTCTGTCATTTTATAGCAAGTGATCATGGCCGCTATCCAACAAGATAGTCCGAACAATACTTTGCCACTTTGCCACGAAAACATATGAGCGTCGAAAATGTACCTTCGGACATGTGAGCCCAGCGAAGATTCAGATCAGACTGCGCATTTCGCGCAGTCTGATCTGAATCTTCATTGGGCGCATTTTGAGTATGTAGCCAATAGTAACAACAAAGGTTCAGATCATACTGCACGGATGCGCAGGCTGCTATGAGTCTTCGTTGGGCGCACATGTCAGTAGGTACGTTTTCTCACGTTGCGGGTTATATCATAACAGGTACAGATGAAGAACGAGGTATCGTCGTTTGGCGCCAAGTTCCTGATCAAACAGAAGAAAAGGGCCCTGACGATGGCTACAGTAACATGAACCTCACTTTAAAAACATATGATCTACCATTTATTTCTAAATATATACAGAGATGGAATTATTCTAAGTATATTCCATTCTTTCCAACATTTGCTGGCTTTGATAAGGTGCGATGCTGCTGTAAAGGAAAGAAATATGACTTTTCTGACACCGAGGTGCCATTCAGTGCTGAGAACTATACAGAAGAAATGTCAGACAGGAATGTTGCTGGAGACAGAAAGTTTGCTCATTTTAACCTGTCAGATAGTTGATAACGGAATCGTATTTACCCTAAATATTCGTACATCATAACTTCTTACCATACTAATTCTCACTTTTAAACAATTTGAATGTACTGCCTGTTGATCTTTTGTATCTACAACCTGCCAAGAAAGTGGCAAACAATAGCCATATTCGACTGGGATGTTTCGTCAAATGTCCGTGAAATTTTGTGCAGGAGTGTGATATCTTCTTGTAACAGCCGGTCACATGGTCCAATCAAATTTGAGTTATTTTTCAAGTTCATAAGCGGTCGTGAAGCGCGTTTGACTTCAATTGAAACGCCGAACTTTCCGTGCATTACGATCGTTTAATAACTTGAAAAATAACTCAAATTTGATTGGACCATGTTACCGGCTTTTACAAGAAGATGTCACACTCCTTCACGAAACATCCCAGTCGAATATGGCTATTGTAGAACCTATAGGCGTAGCGCTCATTACGCACATTACGCATGTGCGAAACATGCGTAAGAAAAATATTTATAATAAATTGGCTTTAACAAAATATTTTGCTTCTTTACCATAGGGGCTACTCTTAAAAGAAAGAATCTGCTCCCTCTGGGAGCAAATTCTTTCCTTTAAGAGTAGCCCCTATTTTGGAAGCAATTCAAGGCATAATTTTTCCATGGTGTTCATTCTGTCCTGGCTACGCCACTGGAACCTGAGCAGACACCGTGTTCTACGGCGTCTGGTCTTTGTCTGTATTGTTTGCTCGTGTCTGGCTGTCCGAATGCTTAGGGCAAATACTGTACACATTTTAGGTATATTTTGTCCCTGATGTGTTTTAGGTAGCTAATGATAGACTGATTTTAGGAAATGTAGTTTAATGCATTAGTAACGAATTATATTTAGTGCCATAGTCATCATTATTGCCGGCAGGGCCAATTATTTGTTTTAACGTATATACTATGTATCATATGTGAAAACTGTTTAATGGAATACCCAGCGGGCACATGCCGTATATACAACGTCGCATTAGCGTCGATGCAATGTCATGACATCATGTGCACACTGGGTACACTGTCAACGGAGATAACAATGAATATTGTTACTCCCTTCTGAAAAGGGCAGAAAAAAATCTTTCCTGTTAGAGTAGACTCCTCTTCTGAAAAGGGGTTTACTCTAAAAGGTAGGAATTTGCTCCCCAGGAGAGGACATTCTTTCCTGTTTAAGTATATCCTTTAGTGTTCCGCAACGCAGATTGGAAGCCATAAATGTCTCAATTGTCCAAAATGACGAAAAACTCACCAAATATATATAGTCAACTGTAAATAGCCAACGAAGGTAATACTGGCTGTTTTACAATATTTAGAGTCAACTGTCAATAGCCCCAAAAAATTAAATTGGCTATTTACAGCCAACTGTCATTAGCATAAAACGTTAAATTGGCTATTTATAGTCATATTTATTACACATTTGCTCTTGAAGAAAACACAATATGCGGTATTGTATTATAGGGTTATTGCACTGAAGAAGTTCTTTGATGTACTAAAGACA
Organism: Anodontia alba; assembly: GCA_964016985.1. Classification (NCBI taxonomy): domain Eukaryota; kingdom Metazoa; phylum Mollusca; class Bivalvia; order Lucinida; family Lucinidae; genus Anodontia; species Anodontia alba. The sequence continues at coordinate 37,498,591 of OZ024832.1, read as the reverse complement.
GTGTATGGTCCCCAGACTTCAGGAACCACCCCACTCCTTAGTGCAGATGGAACTGGTCTTCTGACTGACAAAGAAACTATCTTAAAAAGATTGGCTGAACACTTTGATAGTGTCCTTAATCGGCCATCATCTATCAATGATGAAGCTATCGACAGACTACCACAGATTGAATGCAATCCGCTTGCTTGATGAGTTCCCAATCGTCTCTGACACAACGTAAGTAATAACACTGCTGTCATCTGGCAAGGCTCCAGGATCAGATGCAATACCTGCAGAGATCTACAAAGCAGAAGGTCCTCCAGTTGCAGAGAAACTGAGTTATTTCACATTATGTGGAGAAAAGAAGTCATCCCTCAAGAATTCAAGGATGCAACAACTATCCACCTATTCAAACGGAAAGAGAATCCTCAGGTCTGTGACAGTCATGGGGGTATCTCTTTATTTGTCATTGAATTAACACTTTGAACAGTCAGGGCTACTACCAGAAAGCCACTGTAGATTCAAGGAGGACAGAGGAACAATTGACATGATCTTCACAGCAAGACAGCTTTAAGAGAAATGCCAGGAACAGAATGTGGACATCTACATGACCTTTGTTGACCTTACCAACGCATTTGAAACAGTCAGTCGTGAGGGACTTTGGAACATTATGGCAAAATTTGGCTGTCCTGCCAAAGTCATAGCAATGATGCGACAGTTCCACGAGGGTCCAAAATGATGACGAGTTTTCTGATCCATTCCCTGTGACAATGAAGTTAAGCAAGCCTGTGTGCTAGTTTAACAACACTATTCAGCATGATATTTTCTGCCGTGCTCACAGGTGCTTTCCAGGATGGTGACAATGGCATACCTATCAGGTATCGCTTTGATGGGATGCTTTTCAACCTAAGACGGTTGCAAGCTAAATCAAAGGTGTAGGCATAGGGGCTAGATGAGTTAGTCTTTGCTGATTACATGGCTAAGGGTGCTTCAGCAGAGGAGAAGATGCAAAAAGGTGTGAATCAAGTATCTGATTCATGTGACAGCTATGATCTCACAATCAGCATAAAAAAACTGAGGTGATATATCAGCCAGCACCCGGACAACCTTACAAGGATCCTGCCATCGCTGCGAAAAGTCAACTATTGCAAGTGATAGATAAGTTCACCTACCTTGGAAGCACGTTGTCTAGAGTTGTGCACATTGATGATTAAGGCAATACCAGGATAGCCAAAGCTAGGGCAGATTTGGCCGACTACGTGGAAGTATTTGGCATCGAAGTGAAATCAGACTTGACACAAAACTGAAAGTCTACAGATCTGTGGTGCTACCAGCACTATTATACGCATGTGAAACATAGACAGTTTACCAACGGCATGGCAAAAGACTGAACTATCCCCATACAAGATGTATAAGCAAACTTGGCCTTGCCGTAAAAAGGCCAAATGTCAATGTACGACCATCATTTTAGCAACTTTGGTAGACCTCCTGTCTCCGATGATTTTTGCAAAGATTCAGCCCCAAGGCGTCCTCTGTTCTGGAGAAGAAGATGTTTAAAGGGACATGGCGGCCATCTTGGTCAATGAACCGCAATCATTTTTCATTCCCCTGCCCCAAGGAGGCTCCATATGAAATCTGAGCAACATTGGCCCAGAGGCTTCAGAGGAAAAGTCGTTTGAAATTCTCATACAAATGCATAGGGAAGCAAACTTGACCTCGCCGTATCAATGTACAACCATTATTTTAGCACCTTTGGTAGACCTCCCGTCCCTGATAATTTGTGCAAAGATTCAGTCCCAAGGCATCCTCGGTTCTGGAGAAGAAGATTTTTAAATGTTTTTATCATATATGGGCATGGCGGCCATCTTGGTCAACGGACCGCGACCATTTTAGCAATCTTTCGTTTCCCTAACCTAAGGAGGCTCCATATGAAATTTGAGCAAAATTGGCTCAGCGGCTACAGAGGAGAATTCGTTTGAAAATGTTAACGGACGGACGAACGGACGGACGGACGACGGACAAAAAGTAATCACTATAGCTCATCCTGAGCATAGCTCAGGTGAGCTAAAAATGGCACTTGAAATTTTCAAGAAACGGCATAAGGGTCATAATCCTGCAAAATGAAAGATGGATTCTGCTGCTAACAAATATGAGAACTGGATGTTCTGAGTCTGCATACAGTCGAACCTCGATAGCTCGAACACCAATGGCTCATTTACCATGGCTAATTCGAACTCGTTTTTGAGTCCCTACGAAGTTCTTCCGATAGCTCAAGAAAACAAATATTTAGGGAAATGTTCTTATTTTATCGTGAAGTTGTATGTTGTGTGTACTCATTAGAATCGCCTCATCGAGGCGATTCTAATGAGTACACTCAACGTACAATTATTGTGTACAATTATTCCTAAATTATCGCTGTTTGCTTCCTGACCTGGCACCATGATAAACCCTCAGTGGCTCGAACTACCCATGTCTCGAACAATTTTCTGCGGTCTCAAAGATGTTCGAGCCATTGAAGTTCGACTGTACTTACAAAATTGTACACTCTTAATACTTGATGTTTATTTCATGGGTCCGATAAAGAACTCTTAACGATAGCTAGCTCTGACTTCCGGCGATGTTGCCATTACTTTCGAACTAACGTCATGGCTGGTCTTTCTCCACCAAACTGACTTTTTGAAGCAGGGATTTAATTAGGTCATTGAATTACCAATGAATCATATTATCATTTATTGTATTGTGACATTTGTCCAAAAAAAAACTTTCAGTACAAGATGTTACATTTCACATACGGATTTTCCACTCAGAATCACCACAAGAAAATATTGTTTGCTCGTATTGCAAGAAACAAATCAGTACTAAAACCAACCTACGCGCACACGTTTACAAATGGCGGAAAAAATTACACTTGTCCCATTTGTAATAAGAGGTTTAACAGCAAAACGATATGTCAGGACATGAAGGACATGAAATCCCTGCTTCCAAAAGCCAGTCTGCTGGAGAAGGGCAAGCCATAGCTCGAGAAACGATGTTAGCTCGAAAGTAACGCCAACATAGCCTGAAGTTAGAGCGATCTCCATGACGTCTTTTACCAGATTCATGAAAGAAACATTAAGTACTAAGGATATACGATTTAGAAAGTGTGCAGAGTCAGAACATTCAGTTCTAGTCTTTATTAGCAACAAAATGCATCTTCCATTTTGTAAGATTATGACCATTATGCAATTTCTTGAAAAATACAAGTGCCATTTAAAAAAAGCACGTAACTTTACTAGAGTTGTTCTTTCATGTCTCGTGACTCAGATAGGGAAAATGGTTCATTATCTTCACCATTTATGATAAAACAACCTAACTGTGTATTACCATTGTGAACTCGTTGGAACTAGCACAATAGTGTTGGAGCTACCTAGTCTCGGAGCAACACGCGAGAAAATGTTGGCATTATTTCTTCATTGGTAATGTTTGGGTTATTTTTTACGTCGCAATGATAAATTGTAGGTCACGATTATCAGCCTGAGCTTCAAATCCTCTTATGCTCGTCTTAATTTGACAACATAGTACATATTTGTCTGTGATGTCAAAACACTGAGAAAATGCAGATCTGTAGTCAATTTGGTGACGTCGCCCTCTCCAAATTATACACTGTTTAATGTCTTGTTTGGTCTGCATATAAAGTCAAGTCAGATTTACATGGAATAGCATTGTTAGAATTCCGAGTAATTCGCCTTTTCTTCTAAAATACGTTTAGAAAACGAAAGAAAGCGCACCTACCTTTGTTTACCAAAACATTTATGTTAGGTCCCCTGTTTTTGATCCGTGTGCAAGGATTTTTGAAAATTTATTAGTGTCACTGATGAGGCCTAATTCGCCGAAAATAGCTAGCCAACAAAGCCATCTTTTGCACTGAATTGAACATTATAATATTTATCTAGTCTTGTCTCCTTTCCGATAAAATCTGAGCCAGTATGTGTATTCGAGACTCTACCAAATAGACTTGCCCTCATTAAGAAGACTATTTTTAATAATAATAAAAAAAACAAACAAGATACATCAAGTTTCTTTAACACATGAACTCCCCCACACTATATATTGAAAGAGTCCAGTTTCAGTTTAGGTATGCTAGTCTATGTGATTTAGATATTCCTTGAGAAAAATGGCTAATTTGTTTCTCAAACCGTGTGGAGGCCCTGATCAGACGCCGCGTTCTGCAGCGTCTGGTCTGGGTCTGCATTGTTTGCCAATTACATATATCCTTTTGGGAGTCTCTAGACTATAATGGGTCAATAAATCAACTTACATGTTTACAAGAACTACATGTATGCTATCTGAATGCTTTGACAGATTGAATTGATACCTGGAAAGATGTTGGACAGTGGCCCAAAATAAGATGAAAGGAAGATCATTTGATGATAAAGAATAAAACAAAATATAAAACAAACAGCAGTTTGCTTGATTTAGCCTGATTACGGGGGCCACACCTCCCGCCCCGGCAGCGGTCAAAGCGGAACACCTTCACGCATGCGATGCAAGAGACCAGAAGTACCAAAGGGCAGAAGACATTTTTTATCGGCAACTACGGGGAAGTACGGGCTGACTTTATACACTGAATCTCAAGAAAGTGGGTGGTGTTTAAAAAAAAGTAAAAAAACGGACCGAGCCAAACAAAGATATCGCTTGGATTTAGTTTACACCGTTGGCATCTACTGTAACGTGTTATAAAGAATTTGCACAGTAAACATGTTTCATGAAATATGGGACGGCATGAGAGCACTGGTAGTTCTGTTTGTATTCTACGAGCTTTTCATAGCAAACAAATTTCAAGTAGCTATGTGAATTATAGCCATTCAATCAAGTGTGAATATTAGTGTTTGTCTTCAGTATAAAAAACAAAGCTTTAGAAGTCTTCAAACTATTTTCCTAAATAGCAAAATAGGTTTTCTTTACCAAATCGAAGAAACACGATATCTTTTACTTACAGAAGCATTAAGAGCGCAATTTTTGTAAAACTTTCTTGAGAACGAGCTTGAAAATATATCTTATACAATTAGACGATGAACTTTCTGTTAAATCTTGCGCTACGTTATGGAGAATCTAAAACGCTTACGTATCTATTAAAGTAATCTTCTCTGTCCCGTAGAATACACCGACATGAATATGACAGTTGATGTTTTGTGTTTCCTGCTCAACAAATACTCACCTGCTACTTGAATGCCACGTGTAACAAAGTAATGAGGAAAATTTCCTTACTTTACAAGATAATTTACTCCAAAGATAAATCTAAACGTTAGATAAAGTTTCCTTTCAAAAGGAAAGGCTCGCCAAGTTTTATCGGTGACCTCACTCTGTGCATGTTTATAGGAATGCAAATGCTACAAACCATGATCCTAGGTTCTTCATACAGTTCCCTATATTCCAAATAGAGGCGACACCTATTTAACCTGTCCCACACACCAACCAGATACATGTGTCACCAAACTATCTCAAAGCGTATCGAGCGTATACAATGTCATAACTAAACATTCCAAGGGAAAGTAACTCGAAAACCAAGGCAATGTGAATTACCATTCTTGAACACGACACTTAGTTTGTCCTACATACATACCAACTATCATCAAACTATCTCAAAAGTATATAACTAAATATTACCAGGGGATGTCAAAAGTTTTGTTATAATTCAACCAGCCATTCATGCAAAGACGTTGATGGAAATGGTAAAATATTTCCATTCCACTACAATACGATTTCCCTTCTGCATGATTATACAGCAATCCCCATTTTTGAATCTGATAGATTTTACAGCCTGTGGCATCCCTCTCCTACTTCTACGTACAGTGCAAAGACAGTAAATCCGATACCAAGAGTGCTTTCAAATAAAGCAGGTCTCGAAAAAACTCCATATACATATGCAAGACTTTCCTTTCTATTTGTTTGTCAGATCTTGTACCACTCGAGCGCCCGTACATTCTGCTCCCCCGTGTTTGCCGGTATAAATCTGAACTTCATGCACACAGCTATTTTGCGAAATAGCTTCTTCCCACACGTTAATTCCAAATTTTGCCGGTTTCGGAAATACTACTTGAACGTAAGTCTGCCTTTTAAATGCTAGTATCTTTTCGTCAGCTGACTGCTGTCTGTGTCGGAGGTTCGTAGTTATGTAAACTTGACCTTAGAAACTACATCCAGCAATGTCCTTATGCAACAAAGCTTGTCGTTACCAGGCTGGTCTACGAGGAGAATTTTATTTGTGTCATTCTTGGGCATCCATTTTTTTTTCAAAGTATGTCCTTGTTATTATTTGGGGTATCTGAGAATAGCAAATAGGTAAATGAATATCACTTGTATTGTTAAAGGACGGAAATTCATCCAAACAGTATGTCTAAGTCGAGATATTTTCAACAGATGAATCAATCTGTTTGGCTGTCCGATACACCCAACAACGACCGTCACATTAATAACAATTAGCGAAACTTTGTCTCTTCAGGTGCATTCGACGTATTTTACAATGTTTTAGCTCACCGAGACCTTGAAAATATTACACAAAGGTTCTAAGGGAAAAGTTTTCGAAAGGTGGCCGATATTCGGTCTATAAAGGTATTTTACGGATAATGTATGTACTATTCGGGACAGTTTAGTTGTAATATTGAGTAGCTGTCTTGAAAATACAATTTAGCATCACTGTTTTTTTGTTGTAAGTACACACCTACACGCAACTAACAATACTTCATCCTCACAAAACCACAGAAGGTTCAGTTCAAATTTGAGTTTTGAGTAAAACGCTTACTTTGTTATAAAATGAAATCTTAATGAGTTTAGAAAACTAAATGGGAAATACAAAATTTTGTTTTCACAATCGTTATCAATGTTTTTGAGCTTCAAATAACAGCATTTGTGCAGATAATTAGACCGCATACTATGTTTTAGACACAGTAAGCTTATATTGCTGGTTCCAGGCTGGAGTCACTCTTATTAATGTCCCATAAAATACGTCCCGTAAAATACATTTGCACTTCTTATATTATTTTTGACGAAGTATATCCAGCAAAAGTTACTATTCATGTGTATTTATTACTTCGAGTTGTTCTTCCGCTGTAGGGAGTGAACATCATTTCTCTTGCTATACTGGATAACTTTAGGTAGGCTCGTAAAATACAGCTGAAAAAATTACGTTTTTCTGAATAGCATTACGTCATCAAAACCACAATAAGGAATCTAGAGTATCATAAAAAAAATGTCATCGTTAGTTGGGATAAGTGATTCCTTATCTCTGAGGTAAGAAAACAAGACTCGTTTGCCTGGTCTGAAAATAGGTGTCATGTTTTTTTTATACTTGGGCTCGTAGAATACACTAAACTCAATGGCAAAACTGAATTGTGAAAGAAAAATTTCATTTACATTCGATGTATAAGAATTTGTCATCGTTTGAAAATATCTATCGGTGGCAAAATTTCCAAAGATTATCTAACCGTGTTAATGTCGAATGACTGCAAAAGATTTTTACATGTTCAATTATGGCATGCAAAAACGAGGGTGGGGTAGGAGGGGGTGCGGGGGGCTCCATCATTAGGAGCCAGCATATTTTTCTGTATGTGTGTTGGAAGTTAGCTCTCAATTGAAAAATTTCAGGAAGTGTCAGAGACTTCAGAACATCAACTATTAATTGATTACTTATTCCATAAAACTACAAAACTGAACGTTTCATGCCTTGACACTATTTGTCCCACTTTCTTAAGAATCACCCAGTAAGCATTCTACATAAATCTATAGCGGGCCGTTATCGGCCAGTCAGGGTAGCTGACGGGTCGATAACGGCCCGCTATAGATTTATGTAGAATGCTAGCTGGGCAGTGTTAAAGACAGCTTATGCGATCACAAAAGAAGGACTCTTTGTAGACTTGCCTAATTCCGTTCGTTGATTTCCTTTTTATATTTACTAAGACTAATAGTATCAGGGATAAAATCTGGGCTGTTGCAACATTTTGTACTCTTAAAAAGACATTTCCAATAACAAGGAAGGAAAATACAAAACTAATGTAGTTTTTTTTATTGAATACAAGCCATAAATCATTCAGTTGCTTTGGGGTCAATGTCAGAGTCCATATCAGCCTGCGCGGTAATCTGCATACTCTAATCAGCCCCTTTTCTATATACAGTTGACTCTCGTTATCTCGACCTCGCTTATCTCGAATAACCGCTTATCTCGAAGTGAAAATCTGGTCCCTGCCTATACATGAAAACCTAACAACAGATGGAAAATATTGTAGAAAAGAGGAGAAATTGCTCCTAAGGAGCAATTTCTCCTCTTTTCCACATTATTTTCAATATATCTCTAACTTCAAAAGTCCAATTACCTATCAGTTTGTTAAATGTGATTAATCAAATTATTTTTTCCTCAATTCTGCAAACCTGATATGTCGAACTACGGATATCTCGAAGTATTTCAGAGAGTCCCTTGGAATTCGAGATAACGAGAGTCGACTGTATCTGGATAATGTGGTTATTTGTATCCGGCGTAGCCAAACCAGTTGGTAAGATGCTGTTTTCAACCAAAAATATAAAGAGTGTTTCTTATTTCTTCACGACAAATAAGTTGTAAGTACTCATTAGAAGCGCCGCGGGGATACGCGTCTGATGAATATCCACAATATAAGTTTTCGTGGAGAAACAAGAAAAATATAATTTCTAGATATCCCTCTTTTCTAGAGCTATGTAAGATATGACATTTTCACCATATAATACAGGTAAATTGAGTGAATATAAAAATCTCAAACAATTTGAAACGGGGTTTAAAACTGCTAAGTTCTGAAAAGTCGCCGAAATACATGTATTCGACTAATAATGTAAATCCCTACATGTCCCTGTTTTCATTATAGATTATAGAGCAACATGGTGGCTAGAGTGGCTCCAATCGTTTCTGCACTCGACTTTTTTTTTATTATTCTTTATCACTTTCTGTAGCTGTAACAAATTTGTCTCTTTATTCCCATTTCAGTTTTACTACTAAGGAACATAACTGATTAAACCATGTAGACTGTACTAGATTGTATACTTTTGTAAAGAAAAGAGAAAATGATAGGAAAGAAGGAGTCTTGAGACAGATTATATGGCGGTATACATTATATAGATTCCTCTGACCTGACATCATGGAACCAGGATGTTCAGTGTGATCTGGACGCTTGCTGTTCACATGTGCCGTACAGAAAGGCACTATAACTTAATGATGAAAGCGTTTGAGTCGCAACGTCAGAAAACGTTTCTTCGGACAAGTGTGCCCAACGAAGATTCAGATCAGCCTGCGTATTCGCGCAGTCGCTCAGAATCTTTCCTGGACGTATTTTGGATAGCCAAGGATGCAAAGGTTATTCATGCGGACAAAGAAGACTCTGAACAGTCTGCGTGGATGCGCAAGCTGATTTGAGTGTTCGCTGGGTGCATATGTCAGAAGGTACGTCTTCTTACCTTGCGGCTCATTGGATTCGGTCATGAAGGTTGTGGGTTCGAGTCTCCTTTGGACAAGCGACTGAAATTTCCCATCTGACCTTCCAGCAGTACCTTTTTGGAGGAAGGATGACTGGCTCCGGTCCCTGGTCTCTAGTGATCAGTGCTTCATAATCTCAGATTTTAATATTGTCTTGGTTTTATTTTAGTGTCTTTATCAAACAGAATTATAATAAAAAAAAAAAAAAGATAAATAAATTCAGTCACTAGGAACTGGAAGCAGTCTACTACTACCACTACTACTACTACTAATAAAATAATTATAATAATGATAATAATAATAATAATCATACATATAATAATAATAGTAATAATAGTAATAATTAATTAATAAATTAATTAATTAATTAACCGACTTTACTTTAAGAGGGTAACACATGTAGTTACAAAACTAAGAGGAAGGCTGAAAACAGCGAAATTCCCCATCTCCTTTTATACGCCGTATGCTACCTTTTCGAAGCCTAAATCAATATGGATTTAGTTTGCTTGATGAATGTTCACGAGGGTTTCTCATTTTCAAACTTTTCCGATAGAACTATTTCTGTCTCTGGCAGCAGAGCAGACAGAGGTAATATTCCATGAGTCATGATATTTTGGTGAATTGATTTTCGTCTAATTTCAGTTTTCTGGATTGATTAAATAACAACGCAAATACGAAAGGTTTGTTACATTTTAAATAGTCATATGTAACCAAAACGTTTTGTTTGTTTCGTTTAATTGTTGTTTATTTCATTTAAAATTATGTTAATTGTTAATTTCTTTGTACTGACATCTTAGGTCAGCATGACTGACCTACTGATACACATTCTTTTTTAAGGCAAGAGTTCAGGCCGGTGCACTTGGAAACGTATATTCCGTTATAACCCTAAGTATTTGAACAGATAGTTCTAAGGAAATAGTGTAGATCCAGATCAGACGCCGCAGAACGCGGCGTCTGATCAGGGTCTACACTTTTTGCCACTCATCTCACTCATTCAAGCAATAGTTTTAGACACATCAATAGATAATCAAATAGACTTGACGAGAAAAGATGCCTCAGTAGGGTAAATATGGAAATCCATGCGACAGACATGTGCTCAAAGGGAAAGCCAGATGAGCCTGCGAATGCACGCAGGACTAGCCGGGCATCTTGGTATTCGCACACGTAATTGAACTTTACTGAACCTACAAACTAAAGGATGAAGATTGTGACGGGACTGCGCAGATGCGTATTCTGTGTTCCTTCCCATATACAGTTTAAGTTTCAGCACTCTGTAGGCTAAATAATCAGAGGAAAATTGGTCATAGTTTCCTTATTTTTCATGAGAAATAAGGCTTGATATTTCATTCACAACCATTGGGTGATTTGAGTTGAAACTTAAATTGTAGCAACAGAATAACTTGTAGATCAAAAGTCAGTAAACTTTGCTGATCAGAAACCTAAGATGGCAGGCGGCCATCTTGAAAACCAGTTTTTGACATCCTCCAGAACCATTGGGAGATTTGAGTTGAAAATTTCACTGTAGCAACAAGATGACCTCTAGATCGGAAATAGCTAAGATTGTGCTGATCCGAAATCAAAGAAGGCCATCACAGCCGCCATATTGTTTTAAATGTCTTCTTCTCTGAAACTGCTTGAGCAATTTTCACCAGATTTCACATGGGGCTTTCTGTCGAAACGGTATTGACAATTTATTTGAATGGTTCCTCGCCATTGTACAAGATGACCTCCATGTCCAAATATGGTAAAAAGATTTAAAAATCTTCTCGAGAACCAAGAAAGCTTTGAGACTGAATCTTGGTATATAGCATTGGGAACTCAAGGTCTACAAAGTTTGTTCAAATAACTCAAGGTCTACTAAGTTTTTCAAATAATGTTCGTAGGTTGACCTTTGACCTTTTTACGGCAAGGACAAATTTGTGCCCCATACATTTATATGGGGAAAATGTTGAAAACCAATTTCTCAATGAATAATGAAGACTAATTTCTGAAACTTACAATGTATGATTAAAGTAATAAAACTGTAGCTACTGTCAAAATTTTGGAGGGGTGGGGGCGGGGGCCCTTTGTCCTTGGGCTATATACATGTATAAAATTGTGAAATCTTTAAATATCACCTTCTTCTTTGAAACAGTTTGCACTAGATTTCACATAATTTACATAGGGCCTTCTGTCGAAAGGATATTGACAATTTGTTCAAATGGGTCTGCGCCATTCAACAAGATGGCTGTCATGCCCATATATACGGTAAAAAACTTAAAAATCTTTTTCTCCAGAACTCAGAAAGCTCTGAGGCTGAATCTTGGTATACAGCATCAGGGATTCAAAGGCTACTAAGTTTGTTGAAATGATGATACTAGGATGACCGTTGACCTTTTTTTGGTAAGGTCAAATTTGTGTCCTAGTTGCTATGGCAATACTGGAAGAAGTTGCAAATCCATTGGAGACAATTTGTATGAATTTGAAATGTCAAACCTGGTGTTTGGGAAGAATAAGAAAAATGATTCAGTATGCTGTCTGCTGAAAATTTTAAATTTTACCCTGAGTGAGGTACTAGAACAAGCATTAAGGATTAAGCCTTGCCAAGTTTGAACAAGCATATTTTACTGCTTGTTGATATTTCTAAAACAATGCTTGATGAATGGCAGTGGTGTGCAGTATATCTAGGTCTACATGTTTTGCTTAGGCATATCTGTCTGAATATTTAGTTTCAATATGGTAATTTAACTTTTACCACTCACTGAGCAAATTCAGCAGACTACACACTGGTGATATTTTATTTTTCCCAGAAAACAGGATTTGACATTTCAAAACCTGCAGTCTGGGAAAAAATATGAAAAATATTACAATAAGACGTCTGCTGATAAAATTTTATCCAGAGTACTAAGAGTTAAGCAACATCCTATTAAAAGTTCTCTTTAACCCTTTCACTACTACATACAGGGAAAATGACTCTGCAAACAATATAGATCCTGATGAGATGGCTCATTACAAGCAGTCTCATAAGGATCTGCATTGTTTGCCTTTCAGGTTTCAAATTTTGTCAAATTTTCTTGACCAACCCTTTTGACATAACATTTGAATGGCTTTCACCTGTGTCTGCCTATTATGTTACTGGAAGTCAAACCAGCTGTCAGGAATCTGCAGTCAGAAAGTTTATGACTATAATAAATTAGCTCTGCTGCTGAGATGTAGCGGTAAACCTCATATTCAGAGAACAGCCAGTTGGAGCAAAATTCCTGGGCTAACTTGTAGACCTGTTCAAATTCTAAATGCGTTTGGTTTTATTTACAGTCAACGGGTTAAAATTTAAGCTTTCAACTTATAAACCTTTCTAATGTGTTTGCACAAAATTAGGCTCCTCCTCTTTTTAGTGGGCGGTTAAATAAATGAACAAAACAGTTTCTCTCAGTTTTTAAACACTGTCATAAAAGATTTTCGTTTATACAGAATTCAGACAAAACCCCGAATTTCTCACTTTATATAGAAAAAAGGGGTATCGGGGATAAAACTATGAGGAAAAACACATGTGATGGCAATCTGATTGATAAGGCATATGAGAATTGTACCTCATATATCCGTGCAGTTTGATCAGTCTTTGCTGTCTGTCTAATGAAGTCTTGAATCTTTGGCTACTCACAGAGTATTTGGTTAATACTAGGCAGACTTCGTGGAGGCACAGGCAGATCTGCATCTTCGCTGGGCGCACAACTGATGAAGGAAATTTAACGTGTTAATTGAAGCTGAAATGCGTGCCCACGCATCCCTACCCCAAATTTTCACAACTACGGATAATTCGCTTCAATCTGTGTTTTTTTTTTTTTTTTTTTTTTTCAACCGAAAACATCACGAAAACACGCCTATAAAATTTTGACCCCCTTAAACCCCAGTTTTATGTAGTAAAATTGGGGTTTACAGGGGGATGCATTATTTTTCTTATTCTTGCTCAAAAACATAGATTGTCGGTACTCGTTAGAACTGCCTCGCCGAGGCGGTTCTAACGAGTACCCACAATCTATGTTTTGAGCAGAAATATGAAAAAAAATATCAGAATTGTTTACCTGAAAATTTTCATTTTTTGGTGGTAAAATTTTCATTATATTTGAATAGGCTTGTTTTCGTAATGGTACTGATATATCTTTCTTAAAGTCTGTCGCTCTCTTTACGGCATCAGTATGTCTTAAAGCCATTACAAACCAACATTTCCCCATTTTCTCCCCACCATATGGGCCGCGCTAAGCAAAAATGTGTCTTCGAGCATGCGGAAAATGCAGATTCATCGCACGCATGCGTAGTCTCATCGGGCCATTTGTGCTCCAGTGATGCACTCTGTAGTGTCCAATGATTCTGTTAGCGGACAGCGAATGTCCTGATCAGACTGTGAGGATGCGCAGGCTGATCTGGGTCTTCGCTGTCCGCATATGCCCGGAGACAGGTTTTTGCATGGCGCGGCCGATATAATGAAAATGCCATCTGGATAAAGGGGATTTAGTTTACACATGTTTGTTTTATTAGTTGTCCACGAAAACATTATGGTAAGTCAAATTTCTTCCATGGTGGTGTACGTATAACTGAATGGCAGACAGTGTAGATCCTGATTAAAACGGTCCTTTAGGACCTACTCTACTCATCAGGAAAACGTACCTATATAATTTTGACCCCCTTAAACCCCATTTTATATAAATGTAGAAAAACTGGGTTTTACAGGGGTATACAGTATTTTTCTTATTTCTGCTAAAAAAACAAAGATTGTGGGTACTCGTTAGAACTGCCTCGGCAAGGCAGTTCTAACGAGTAGCCACAATCTATGATTTAGGATTTTATGAAACTATTAAAATTTGTATCTGAAAACTTTCAGTTTTTGGTGGTGAAATTTTCAATATATTTGAATAGGCGTGTTTTCATAATAATCGAGATACGGGCGGTCCGACGTCCCACTATGGGCCCCAGCCACCTGGGTCACCAACCGGGGAAAACTCTTGGAATCGAAATATGGGCGGCCCATTGTCCCAATATGGACCCCTATTGGCCATCCAGCGGTAAAGTTCCTAGCCCTAGCAAACCCTAGTCAAAGCCCGAGACCATGTGGCCGCGGTAGGGTGTCCTTAAGGATATGGGACCACAAGGGTCACCATCCGGAAAAAGTCCGGCCACTTTGGATACAAGTGCCCCACGGTCACACTGTGATCGAAACCAAGTTCCATCTACCAGCCTTAGACAAAGCCAGAACCCACGTGGCCCTTGTAGTTTGTATGCCCACCATCCTCTTCGCCTGGGCCACAACCCGGGAAAAACTCTTGTAATCGAGATACAGGCGGTTTGATGTACCACTATGGGCCCCTATGGGCCATTCAGCAGTAATGTCCTAACCCTTGCCAACCCTAGGCAGAGTTCGAGACCATGTGGCCGCGGTAGGTGGTCCATAGGGGCAGAGGGCCACATTGGTCATCACGAAGGGAAAACTCGTTGGGGTTACACTAGGGACCAGGGCTAATCCTGCAAACCTTAGTCATTGCCCGAATCCCAGTGGCATTTGTAGCCTGTGTGCTCATCTCCCAGGCCACCCGGATCACAACCCGGAGAAAACTCTTATCGAGATACGGGCTGTCCGATGTCCCTCTATGGACTACTAATGGCCATCCAGCAATAAAACCCCGAGCCCTAACCAATTCTAGTCAGTCCGAGAGCATATCGCTGCGATAGGGGGTCCTAAAGGGTAAAGGGCTACATGGGTCACCACCCGGCAGTGCCCCAGATATTTGTTTTTGGCCTTAAGTAATTATTAAGCATCAGTTAAGCGTCAATTAGAACAAAACATTTTTATTTAGAATAAAACGCTAAGCGAAAAAACAAAACGTTTTTCCAAAGGATGTCAAAATGCAATAGTTCTGTTCATCTATGCAAACCGGTATTTCACCATATCACCAGATAAGGCATTTTTTAACAAAAATGAGTGGGACATTTTCTTATTTCTCCATAAAAACATATGTTGTGGGTACTCATAAGAAGCGCCTCAGCGAGGCGCTTCTAATGAGTACCCACAACATATGTCTTCATGCAGAAAGAAATCAGTTAAACTATTTACCTGGTACCCGGTCTTATCTGGAGCTATGATATCTAAGATTCTGTAAGCGTTCATTGAACGCTCTGATCAGCCTCTGATGAATACACTGATAAAAAAGACGCTTGCCATCCTGCATGAATGCGCTGGTATCGAAGACGCTGATCAGCCTGCGCGAATGGTCTGGGCCTTCTTTACCCACTTTTGCCATGAGGGACTGCCCAGCTAGATGTAGCATTCTTTAAAATATACAGCCGGCCGTTATCGGCCCATCAGCTATACCTGACGGGCCGAGAACGGCCCGCTATAGATTTATGTAGAATGCTTACTGGGCGTGACTTTGCATTGATTTATGATTTCTCCACAAAATAAGGAAGAGAACAATTGTTTTTCATATTTACCCAAAATCTTACCATACTTGTCCTAAAATTTGAACAAGTCCATTCTTCAACCTGTAGCTGTGTCTTAAATCGCCGGATGAGTGCAAACAGTGTAGACACTGATCAGACGCCGCGTTCTGTGGCATCTGATCTCAGTCTACACTGTTTGTCTGCGTACTTAGGGGTAAATACGGTACAATTTGTCTTCTAAAATTTTGATACAGAGAATCTGAGATAGACAAGCGAATGAGCATGTTTTGACCTAACCGGCCAACTTTTTAATGCTCTAATTTAATAAGGTAAACAAAAGTATTCCTTATCACAAACACGATCGGTATATAGACCTGGAACGGACTGCGCATGCGCCAGTGGGGTTCCATGTAAAAGCCGGAGAGAACCAGAACTTTGTGTGGGAATTCTGCTATACTCTGGTTAGAGAGGGCAGATTTTGCACAACCAATGTCTGACCTCTCCTTTGCATTGCAAATACCGGATTGTGTATCTATCAGCTTGATGTGACCCGTTTGTTTATCTGAGTTTGCATCAAGCTTATCTTGCACCGATAATATTGCTTTGTTTTCTTATTTGTGGGGATTACTTTAAATTATAAAATGCAGAAATCAAACAGTTTACAGGTATTGTTTTCTTTTTCTTTTTTTTTTTGTTTATTCCGTCTTGCTTTTTCTCACAGTTTTTCGTCTTTAATATTTTATGGTTTCTTCTTATTAACACGGACTACATCACGAAAACACGCCTATATAAATTTGACTTTTATACAGTTAAAACGGGGGTTTACAGGAGTATACAATATTTTACTTATTTCTGCTCAAAAACATAGACTGTGGTACTCGTTAGAGCCGCTCGCCGAGGCGGTTCTAACGAGTACCCACAATCTATGTTTTGAACTAAAATATGAAGAATATCAGAATTTTTTATCTGAAAATTTTCATTTTTGGTTGTAAAATTTCCAGTATATTTGAATAGGTATGTTTTCATCATGAGCTATGTCCGCTGACAGTATTATTAATGTAGAAGTAATGCCCAGCTTCGTTGGCTGATGTGGATCTTTACTGTTTTTAAAGTAAGGCCGTGTCAAATGAAATTGCATCATCAACCATACGCTAAATGCATAGACTTAGATAGATATATTTACGTACAATCTATCGGGCTCCAGTTGTTCAAATCATCGTTAGCTTAACGAAATCGTTAATGAAAAACTTATTAATTAAGGTATTTTCAAATACATTAATATTTTTGCTGCAAAACATGTGAGTAGATTTTGCAATAATGCAATAATGCAAAATCTACTCTCATTTTTTCAGCAAAAAACATCAATTAATGTATTCGCCGTATTACAAGATAAAAATTTTAATGTCACATTAGCTAACATCTTCTAAACAACTAGGCACAAAACGTTTTCTCTCCGTTGATATATTATACAGTATCCAATGGTTCTGTAAACGAACACATAAGACTTTGATCGACTACAGGGATACACATGTAAATTGGACATTCACTATCTGCATATGCCGGAAGGTATCACTTGAGCAGGGTAATATGAAGTCATCCTGTTTATGCTGAAAAATTTTTGTGCAAAACTTATGCTAATTTTGATGTTTTTATGTCCCCGCCATTTTCCATGGGAGTGGGGGCATATACATGTAGTATCACCGCTGTCCGTACGTACGTCTGTCCCGTCCGTTCCGCCCGTCCGTCCGTCCCGTACGTAACACAAATGGTTTCCGCGCGATATCTTTTAAAAAGAGATTGATGTATTGGATTGAAATTTTATATACAGGTATATAATCATAAAATGTAGGTCAAGTTCGATGATTTTGGGTAAAATTAATTGATTATTTTGGGAGTTATGGCCCTTTTTCAACTTTGAAAAATTTTCAACTTTGAAAAATGGTTTCAGTTCGATATCTTTTGAAAAGATTACTGTATTGGATTCGAACTTTATACACAGGTATATAAACATAAAAGGTAGGTCAAGTTTGATTTAGGGTAAAAGCTACCAATTATTTTGGGAGTTGTGGCCTTTTTTCAACTTTGAAAAATGGTTTCCGTTCCATAACTTCAAACTGTATACACAGGTATATAAACATAAAATGTACGTAAAGTTCGATTTAGGGTAAAAGCCACCAATTATTTTTGGAGTTACGGCCCTTTTTCAACGTTGAAAAATAGTTGTAAAATGGTTTCCATTTTATATCTTTTGAAAAGATTAGTGTATTGGATTCAAATTTTATACACAGGTATATAATCATAAAATGTGGGTCAAGTTCGATTTAGGGTAATTATTTTGGGTGTTATGGCCCTTATCACCTTCCAAAAATGGTTTCCGTTCCATAACTTTTGAAAAAGATTAGTGAATTGGATCCATATTTTATACACAAGCATATATACTGAAAGGAAAAAGAAACGCAGGGTAAATTTTATTCCTAAATTTCATTCAAGTTTGAAAAAGTTTGTTAAATATTTACTATGATTACAAAACGGTACATGTATGGAACAAAAGTTCCAAATTTCATTGGTTTGTGATCAACAAGTCTCGAGTTATTGAAGTTCATTGGTAGCTACCCCCCAAATCGAAATCAAAATCAAACTGAAAATCAATATCGGGTGTGCCCTCCTCTTGCTGCCGTTGCTGCCCTAATTCTCCTTTGGATAGAGTTAACCAAAGCATTGACAGTCCGCATCGATCAACGCATTCCTTAGTTGTGCGAGAGTTGCGAGGGGACTTCGGCGCTTCCTAACCCTTCTGTCCAGCTCATCCCACATGTGCTCTATTGGGGTCAAATCTGGACTGTACGGTGGCCATGCTAGTGGTGCGATGTTATTGTTTGCCAGGAAATCCTGACAAAATCGGGCAACATGTGGTCGGGCATTGTCCTGCTGCAGAATCAGATTACGTTGTTGCACAAGCGGGACTGCAACAGGACGCAAGATCTCATCCCTATACCTTACTGCGGTCATATTGCCCGCAACAATAATCAACTGTGATTTTATCCCGTGAGCAATGCCTCCCCAGACCATAACGGAGCCACCCCAAAACCGATCCCGTTCGACAACACAGGCGTCGGCAAAGCGTTCTCCGCGACGTCGGTACATACGACGTCGACCATCTGCGCGATAGAGAGTGAACCTAGACTCGTCCGTAAAAAGAACTCGTCTCCGCTGCCTCATCGGAAATAGCCTGGGCGCATGCGCCGTCAACCACGCCATACGACGCAACCTACGTGCCTGGGTCAGAGGCAGACCAACGTATGGACAACGAGCTCGAAGACCAATCTCACGCAATCGACTTCCAACAGTCTTCGGAGAAATTTGTCGATTATGCGTATCTACTGTATTAAGGGCAGTTTCGGTAGCAGTGAGATGACGATTCCGCAAATGTGCCAGACGGATTGTCCTGTCTTGACATATTAAGGGCAGTTTCGGTAGCAGTGAGATGACGATTCCGCAAATGTGCACGCGGATTGTCCTGTCTTGACATCGCGACGTCACGCGTGGACGCCCAGACCGCGGTCGGTCTGCTAAATGCCCCGTCTCCCTTAAACGTCTAACAAGACGTTCAATTGTTGAGACGTTAACCCCAAAATGATTGGCAACTTGCTGTTGCCTCTGACCCTGCATCAGCAACGCAATTGCCCTACCCCTCTGAACTTCAGTCAATCGTACCATGATTGAAAAAAAGTTCAAAGTAGCGTAAAAATGAAAAGAAAAATCGGTAAAAGAATCGAAGAGCGTTGTGTATCGTTGAAGTGTACCAAATGGTGTGAGGAAATCTTGTGCTGAAGGTTTAAACATACTTGTTTTGCACGAAATTTTGGCTATCCGTATTGTCCGTGCAATGCACTGTGTAGTGCACGGTTGAATGATTTCACACACTGGGTAGATAGCACATCGACCAAAGACTCGTATACCCGCGGTTCACATTCACAGGACAATCTGTAAAAGTGTATGGCTATAGTAAACACCGTAAAAAATGGTTAAAATAAGAAGGAAAAAACTCTACCCTGCGTTTCTTTTTCCTTTCAGTATAATTATAAAATATAGGTCAAGTTCGATTTAGGGTAAAATCCACCAATTATTTTTGGAGTTACGGCCATTTTCAACTTTGAAAAATAGTTTCCGTTTGATATCTTTTGAAAACATTAGTGTATTGGATTCATATTTAATACACAGGTATACAATCATAAGATAGAGGTCAAGTTAGATTTAGCGTAAAATCCACCCATTATTATAGGAGTTATGGCCCTTTTTCACCTTCAAAAAGTGTTTTCCTTTCGATATTTAAAAAAAAAAAAAAAAAAGATTGGTGTATTGGAATCATATTTTATACACAGGTATATAATCATAAAATATAGGTCGTTTGATTTAGGATAAAATCTGTCATTTATTATGAGAGTTATGGCCCTTTATTCAACCTCATTTTGTTTTGCAAAATGCCTGCATGTGGGTGAGGATAGCCCTGGGCGGGGGCATCTGTGTCATATTGACACATTTCTGGTTTTATTACTGAATTTATCCTTAGCATCGGATAGACATGCGTGAGCAAACATAGACCCAGATTAGACGCTGCAAAAGGCAGCTTTGAGTGGCTTTGAGGCATAAGAATAGATACAAGAATACATGTATGTAGTAAAATGAATTTTTCAAATGTATCGTTCAAATAGTACGTTAGGTATGGTAAGGACATAGTTAACCCATTTTTTCTACAGACCCCTAGAAAGGTATTTGGCAAACAGTGCAGACCCCGATCAGACATTCCGTATGCGACGTCTGATCAGGGTCTCTACTCTTTGGAAATAAAGTGGGCTTTTTTCTCTAGAAATATCTAAATCACATAGCCTGTCAAGCCTAAAATTGCAGAGCATTAGGCGTCTAACTTCGTCCTTAACCAAGTTGGTTAAAGATGAAGTTAGACGCTAAATGCTCTGCAATGTTCCCTGACGAGTTTTAATGCGACACTTGTCTGAAAGGGGGGAGAGACATGAAACGTTTTCGAGGTATCATGTTTTTGTTTTTTTATTATTTATTTATTTATTTATTTCACTTTACTTGGTTTTGTTTTGATTTTGCATGCGAATGCTGAATTTATTTCGAGATCTTACATTTAATCACGCTTAATGTTTTCGCCAGTCACGTGTCGCCATACATGCGAAATGGTCAAACCTTGAAAGAGATACATGTGTGCGCATAATCAGCATAGCTATGCTGTACCAGTTAAAACAAGCACACATGCAAGGGATAAACCGTATTTACCCTAGGTATTCCTTACCATACTTGTCCGAGAGTTTTTAAAGTCACTTTATTACACGCTGATGATTAAAAAATGCTGGGTAAGTGGGTCTGGGCCTGATCTGGGTCTACACTGTTTGCTCAGGTCTGTCTGTCACAGTACTTAGGGTTATTATGGTATAACGGTTGATTAACAGACCAGAGACAATGGTTGTTTTCATGATATATATGGGCCGGCGACTGAGAAAAGGGACCTTAGAACATATGCGATCAGCGAAGATCCAGACCAGCCTGCGCATCCGCGCATTCTGCTCAGGATATTTGCTGTTCGCCTCTGCAGTACAGGAACCTTGTTGAAGAGATAGGAATAGGAGCGAAGATCTTGACCCGACGCGTGGCTGCGCAAACTGAACGGGGGCTGAGCCATTTGTTTATGCCCTAAGGGCCTTTTCGTCAGCAGACGGCCCATATTTGGCAACGCAACGACAAAAGGGTCGTGGGGGTGATCAGATTAACTTGCAAAAGAGGTCACTGAATTGCAAGCATATCAAGTCTTCCTTTTGAAAGAGGGGACAGTCTTGAAGAAAAGATTTAGTTTCTCCCTGAGGACTGTGAAAGCAAGTTCTTTCCTTTAAGGATTCTTTCCCATTCATTTACCAGAGAAGCATAGTAAACGTTAAACTGCTGAATTAGGGTGAAAAACTATTTTGAATTTTAGTGACACTGAACGCCAATCAGTGAAGGTCCTGATCAGACTGAGCGGTATATAAGGGAGATAACTCGGGCTGTGTATTCCCCTGATGCATGACACTACTTATCTATCGGGACATTTCTTTATTGTATTTATTTATTTTTTTTACAGGAGTCGAATACCGAGGGAAATAAAAGCGAAAAGGCAATGCATTCGTCGGCGATCTTATCAGGTCTACGTTACAAGGTGGACGACAATCCGCCGTGGATAACAACATTTTTACTGGGCTTTCAGGTAATTCTGCTCATTCCATATATTATGATTATTATTTTTTTCGAAAATGACTTTTGGTCCGCTGTTTAAGGGTGGTGACTATCCGCCCTGCCACAAACCTGTTTCATCACTTATAATTGATTGAAGAGGGTATATAAAAACATTACGTTAACGCATCTATGTAAATTGTACACTTCTAACCCATATTTCTAGACAGACTTTTTTAGGTCGATTGTTAACAATCAAGCCATAGTATGCTCACGCCAAACATGGTTATCTGTAAAACCTGGACTGGGGCATTGGCAAACAGAACAAACCCAGATTAGACGCCGCAGAACGCGGCGTCTGGTCAGGGTCTGCACTTTTTGCTTAAATTACAGGAAGTTAATGGCTAAACGAAACAGTTTTTAAGTCCCCGTTCAGGACCCTTTTCCCAGCTAACACATAGAGACAATCGACCCACTAGTGCTGTCAGAGCTTTGAATAATAAATCCATTTACATTTTTCTCATTTCTCAGTAAAACATATATTGTGGGTGTTCATTAAAGACACCTCTGTGAGATGCTTCAAATGAGTACCCACAACATATGGTTTTGTGCAGAAACCAGAAAAAATTGTCCCCTATAATCTAGGAAAATGTAAGCCAAGTCACGTTCATCATATAATAGACCGTATTCAACCTAATTACCGCACATACACCTACAAGCACACAGTCAAGCAATACCGTAGTCTTAAAATTACAGCTAGAGTACTTTTCGTCTACTTCTGTATTAAGACATATGTTGTGAGTAACCATTTGAATTGCATCGACTTGTCGATGCAATTCAAATGACTACCCACAACATATACTTTTTATAGAGAAAATCAGAAAACACACAGACACAGACATAGACACACACACACACACACACACTCACACACTCACACACTTACTCACATCTGTTTTTTTGTTGTTGTTTTTTTTAAGTATAGGTAGATACATATTTTACCACAAAATTTCCTGGTATTTTTTAAAAAAAAAACCTACGTGCAATAATTAGGTCGAATACGGTAGTAAAGGAGAAATAGAGTGGTCAATAAGCAAGTTATCACAAAAAGTGTGTCTTTGTGACTATCCGCTGCGGGCTTTTTTCGTTTTGTCTTGTTCGTTGTCTTATTGTTGTGCCTAGCATTGTGATCACCTTGCTGGGGAAGAGGGAGCTGGTTACTTTGCTCTTCTTTTCTTTGGTTTATGGCTACAACGAATGCCTGGATCAGTCTACGCATCAGCGCAGTCGGATCTGGGCCGCCGCTGTCCGCTTACAAAATATTCGGATTCTGTAGAATACATGTAAATCGATATGAGACAAAGAGCCATATCAGATTGTGCTGGATCGCTGTCTCATCTGGAGATTTACTGTTAGCCTATACCCCAAAGACGCCTTTCCTAATGGACACAGCTCAAACTTTTTTTTACGCTTAGCAGACTAGGTACAACATTCAGTAGAAGATTGTTTTTATATACTTTTGTGTCTTATTTTTCCCAGAAAACAGAATTTAACCCTTGTCCTGCTGAATAAATTGAGATGTCACGCCCCTTCTAGTTTTCAGCCAATCAGATTACTTGATCCGGATTGTTGCTATAAATTCAAATGCTTAATTGCAAACAGTGCAGATCCAGATCAGTTGGCTTCTTCAGAAGCCAACTGATCTGGATCTACACTGTTTGCAAAAGCAGGGTATATCCGGGCTCAGCAGGACAAGGGTTAACATTTTATGCAAATTGTCTCCTTAGAACTCCTGTACGCTGATGCAATCCATTTTCAAGAAGGCGAAAACCAGCAGACAAGTATAACTAATATTATCAAATGTTTCTTTCAGCACTATCTGACGTTGCTCAGTTCGAATCTTGCCACCCCAGGAATCATAGCAAGTACGATTTGCGCAATAGGAATTCCTAATGAAACCCACGTCAAGTCAGAGTTGATGGGAAACATGATATTTGCGTGTGGAGTGTGTACATTGGTGCAGTCATTTATCGGGACAAGGTAAATATGTCACTTAGGGTGTTAGGGTGGGGGGTGGGGGGGGGACGGGGGGGGGGGGGGGTGAGTGGATACATTCAGAAATGTAGTTGACAAAAACGTTTGCCTACCTTCTGAAAAAGGGTCTACTCAAAAAGGGAAGAATTTGCTCCCAAAGAGAGCACTTTCGTTCCTTGTAGAGTATACACCTCTTCAGAAGAGACATGGTGTGCAGGTAAGCAAAACAGAAGTCACAAAAAATGTCTCCATTGTAAAAATGGCGGAAAATCTACCAAATGTATCCAGTCCCCTCGTGGGGAACTGATACATTTCATGGAAGGCAACTTTTATCTTCCCTTTCGAAAAGGGTCTACTCTAAAAGGGATTAATTTTTTCCCCTTCACACTCATGCATTTTTTTTTCTGCGTCATCAGTAATATATATATATATGGGAAATCTGAATCAGAGGTATTCATTATAGTCATCTAAGATAGCCAAAAGTTTCACGCGAATTTGAATCGATATTTAAACGAGTTTTAATCTTCACCCGATATTTAAACCGGTTCTTAAACAACGTTTAAACAACTTGGAAAAATATTAAGACTGACTGTTAATGGTTCAGTATTTGTGTCTGAATTTGTCTCTTCTCCCATTTCTAAGCGATACTCTGAAATGAACTTAAACTGATATAAATACATAGTTGTAGATATGAGTGGTATATAAATAAATATTTTTTCTTTCTCCAGGAAAACTTATGTTGTGGGTACTCATTAGAAGCGCCTCGATGAGGCGATTCTAATGAGTATCCACAACATATGTTTTCTTGGACAGATAAGAAAAATATCAATGCATTTTACTTGAAAGTAAAATCTTATCTAGAGCTGTACATTACTCATAATATATTATGTATTTAGTAGGTTCTTTATTATGCAGGTCTACTTAAGGAGGTGTTATATAGAAGTGCCCTTGGAAACAAGGAACATATGAAAGAACATATGTATTGAGACCCTTCGTATGACATCATCTAGTTTGTTGGGTTCCTTCCGCCTCTTAGTACCGATTTAAGCGAAACTCAATTTTCCAAGACATCAGAATGGGATCAATGATCCCAAGGAACATAAGAAATATTCCATAAAGAAGTATGAGGAGACTCATTAAGGCCTCCATACTGTACTTAACACCAGTTGCAGTAACGTCACATAAATCTACACATAATGCCTTTGATAATAAAGTACAACACAAAAGAAAGAACTCTCGATTTTAATGAGTATCTTCATATTCTCGATTTTATATGATAGCAATGCAGTTTGCAGTGCTTGATAAGACCCCACGTCCAGGTCCAGACTAAGTAGAACTCGAATGTCAAACATGCTGTCGTGATGGGCTCAATAATCCAACGACAATAAATTAAAAAAAAAATCCACTATGCTGTAGTAGGAGGAGAACTTTTATGTCCTCCACATGACACCATTACGAAAACATGCCTATTCAAATATCCTGAAAATTTCACCACCAAAAACTGAAAGTTTTCAGAAAATAATCATGATATTTTTCAATATTCTGCTCACTCTCAAAACATAGATTGTGGGTACTCGTTAGAACCGCCTCGCCGAGGCGGTTCTAACGAGTACCCACAATCTATGTTCTCAGCAAAAATAAGAAAAATAATGTACACCCCTGTAAATCCCAATTTTACTATATAAAAGTTGGGTTTAAGGGGGTCAAAATTATATAGGTATGTTTTCGTGATGCTTAATACCAGTCGCACTGAAGCCAAATAAAGTATGCAGGTTGTCCTTGAAAACAAAGAACACGTGATATAACGACAATCTCAGTTTCGGTTTTATTGAGGCTCTTCCTAAGGCAGCAATGTAGATTGCAGCGCTGCATACGCACCCTAGCACAAACTCAAGTGAAACAGTTTTCCAAGATACCAGAATGGGTTCAATGGTCCCAGGGAAAATAAAAATAAAATCTGCAATATGAAGTCTGGGGAGACTTTTCATGGCCGCTGCTGTTACTTTCTTTCTTGTAAATTTGTAAACTGCTAATGTCAAGGAAACATTGAATGTCCAGTTCGGACGTGGTATTATGCGGCGTTTGTTCTGCGTCAACACTATTTTAGTACAGCTTTATGTTTATGTTAAACAACATAAAATTTATGATATTGGATGTGTATTACTACAGCTCAACGAACGTATAGAGAAGAAACCATGACATTTTATGCGTACAATGTTGTGCTGTATCAATTAAACAGAATTTATTTTTATTACAGAGCTTGCAGTTAAAGAGTTTGCTTCTTTTCATTTTAACTGAACTATTTTGAAAGCATACACACATAAGGGGTCAGTTATATAAAAATGGGCGCTGCCTCTATGTGACTCAGTTGCCTGGAACTTTAAAAATCTGAAAACTGAACTGATATCAAAATGAGTGTCAAGGATTTTTTAACCTTTTTTTTTGTGCCAAAATTATGCAAACACAAACTTTACATTATGTTAACACCAATATAATACGTATACTCTTAAATAGTCATTGCTCTTGATAAGCCATGTTTCAAACACCAATACAGTCGAACCTCAATAGCTCGAACCCAGATGCCTCGTTTGTCATGGCTAATTCGAACTCGTTTTTGAGTCCCTACGAAATTCTTCCGATAGCTCAAGAAAAAAAAATATTAAGGAAAATTTTCTTATTTATCATGAAATTGTATGTTGAGTATACTCAACATACCATTATTGTGTAGAAGGTCGAAAAGACTTCCCTAAATGATCACAATTTGCTTCCTGACCTAGCGCCATGATTAACCCTCACTGGCTCGAACTACCCATGTCTCGAATAAATTTTCATGGTCCCAAAGATGTTCGAGCCATTGAAGTTTTACTGTATTCATATTTCCCGTTTTCTCCACGAAAACATGTGTTGTAGGTACTCACTAGAACCGTCTCGTGCATTTTTTCTGAGGATCAAAAGAATTATAATTTATGGCAGTGTCGAAGTGCATGAAGCTCTCATTTATGTTTCGGATAATATATTTCTTAGACTTGGCACTAATCTTTACAGACAAATTGTTGGTATTCCGATTGGGACTACCCGTTCTCCTCTTGTTGCTGGTCTTCGTGTTTTCAGAATTTTATCGATGAGAATTTGAATCGATTACTAAATATAGCGTTGATCTGAAGGCGCTCCCGCGGCAGAGTATACGGTAACCTGAGTTTTATGGTGATCTAGTTTATACCCTTAGGAAGATTGTTGGGAAATCAACAATTTTGAAACAGTTCGGGAGGATTGTTAACCGTTATAAAAGAATAGTGTACTAACATTGATATTATGCCACACTGGTTGATAGTTATGCTTCTCTCTATAACTGCAGTGATGGTTCCGACCAAAATCCTACCCAAGTGCCGTCAGGTGACTGATGCTGTGTCCTTGACCTGGCCCTTAAAGGATCAGCTAGTGTTTTTTTTTTTTTTTTTTTTTGCTCTGGCTGACTTTTGTCAAGAGCCTCCTTGCGTTTTGGACTCCGGCTGCGGAGTTATGTTTGTTCCGTCCTGACTGGTGCCTAATTTTTGTGTTTATCCTGTCTTGTTTAGCTTTATGATCATCTCACTTTAGAAAGAAGGGTCTGGGTGCTCGGCTAATTGCTTAGCCTGTTGAAGACTGGAGATCCCTAAAAGGGTAACTGGCAAACAGTGCAGACCCAAATAAGACGCCACAGAACGCAGCATCTGATCAGGGTCTCCACTATATGCAAATAGTTCAACCATTTTTTAGAAATCATATAGGCTTACATACCTAAAATCTAAAATGGACACTCCTATATACATTGTATAGAGTGGGAGAGTCTATTCAGTCTTTAATGGGTTAGTTATGTTTTGGCTTTGGATATGCCTTATGGTTTGCAATTCTTCTTCTTTTTTAAAAACTCGAATGATACTTTGGGAAATCAGGAAACACCAAAGAAGTGAAACCAGTAACCTCGGCTTTAGGTATTGAGTCTGCTCATATGACAGTAATGGGTTACGCTGCGCACGCCCTGAGCAGAACTCTATTTTAAGTACAATTAAAATGGGCTCACTGGTCCCGAAGAGCCAAACAACATATCTTCACATTTATCCAAAATGTTTTTGTTTTGTTTTTTCTGTTGGTTTTGTCAGTGATTTTCCATGTACTGTTTGCAGGTTACTTACTTCTATTTTCGGTGCCTTGTGATGGCTTAATTTGAAATTATGGCTCTCCCTGCTATTCCGCCCTTGACAAGGTAAAAACAGGAACTTGAATCTGTTATGACCTGTCCAGCTTTTGACTCTAAGGCTTCCAGTCTAAATTCATCCCGACCCGACTTATTTTCATCTGGTATTACTGGTAAAGTAATTCCATTTTGTGAATTCCAGAATACATTTTAGTCATTCTTTCATGAGGTCGTCGAATTCAGACTTAAGTCAAACAAAACTTTATAATTTAATTGCCTAATATGATGATTATACAAATGTAAAGAAGCAAGCGACGTAAACGTAGTCTATTTATTTTGTATGAAACTTATTTCCAGTGAACCCAGAGTGACAGACGTTGATGTGTTGTATTTTGTTTCAGTTTCTACCACTCGGTTTCTGACTGGTGTATTTATATTTCATATCAATTTAATGTCTGAAGCAGGCATTTAGTCTGCTCGAAACCGTCAGATAAATTTCTGAATCTATGGATATACCAAACCGAAATGTTTTCTGTACAGAAGTCGTCTGGACCACGCATCTCAGATGTAAGTTTGCAGGTTCATGTTTCAGAACGATAGAGGATTTCACTTCAAGGGAGAAATATGCCGAATTGGCTGCTGGATAAACCGTCCTTGTGGCGGTATGACTTGCAAATTACTTCTTTCAGATTACCTATAGTGCAAGGCTCAGCATATGCCTACATTGTTCCAATGATAGCTTTGAGGAAAATAGGTCGCTGGAAATGTCCCGACTACAATGCTGTTGGCTCACAACAGAACTCTACTACCGACAGTAAGCTAGTTAGTGGGTGAATGGGTTTAACGCAAGTTGAACACGTACCTACATTTCCTTTGTAGATAATAGATTAATTAATATCCAGATGCTACAAACCTTAGTCAGGAATTAACCAAGACAATGTTTTTTGTTAAAACACATTTCCTTAGATAAACTCGTATTTAAACATGCTTATGACCTAAGGAAATATATACGTTGTTATTTTTGTGACACAAATAGTTTTCCTGTTTCTCCGTGAAAAAAAAGTTATCATATTGCTAAGGCCATATTACTTTAATCTCCAGTGTGCTTAATCGAAAGAAAATGCTTCTATTTGAGTATTCGACTTTTTTTCCGAGATGTTTATAATTAAGTCACATTCGAGGAAAAAATTTGGTAACACGCAATTAACTTATCCCTGAAGGATTTGTATGCAATATGTCCGTATATTTTTTTGTTAAATCAGATTTGGGAACCATAAAAACTGCACATTCAGCATTCATTATAAGCACTGACATATACAGAATCCTGATTATATATTGTATTAGTCATTGCCTATCAGTGGTTGATAAAAGGTTCATCTGGACCAAGATGAATCGTATAATGTGTAATATATGTTGCTATTGTTCTGTACACAAGGCTAGTTGATACGTATTTACAAACTGATTCAGACAGGCTGTTGGTATATTATTTGCTTAACCCATTATTAATTAGTGCATGACCAGTATTATATCGGTGCCTTATATTCAGAGAGTGGGACATAGTTTGATCTAGACGACAGGTTCATGAATCATTTACTTGACATGAATTTTAGGTTTATACTGATCGAATAAAATTATTGTGATTAATACACAACAACAATTTGACAACTTGTTTCTTCATTATGTAATTGCCGCTAATAAATTTCAGACGCAAGTGTGTTATTTTCTGTCATATTAAAGATTCCAGGCGTTAGAATACTGGACCCTCATTCTTGTTTAATCACAGTGATTTAATTTGATTTAAATGTTTGTTGGGTTTTTTTCTTATTTTTTTTTTTTTTTTTTTTTGTTTTGTTTTGTTTGTTTTGTTTTTAACTGATTGAGCTAGGGAGTCTCTATGCAAGCCGAACAATTATAGATTTTACAACGTTTGAACTTAGGATGAAGATGAGATCCATTTAAATGCCACCTTTGTTCTACTGTTGACCGTTCTATGGCGGTGGTTCTATTGTCTTGTTTATTCTTTATTGATATATCAATACAGCAAAACATTAAGAACTATATCAACACTGTGATGAAACAAAGATGGGATCTCAGACAAAACCGAGAAAAAAAGTCAGGACAAAAGGAAAAACAACACATGTAGAACCACGATGAGTCCGACAAAAGACCAGTAACATCATGCATAAGCCTTCTAGTAAATGTTTAAGATTGAACTTCAATAAGTCTGCCACCTTAGCCACCATCATGCTTTCCGATTCCTGAAAGAGTTTCCTGCAATAATCAGATTGAATTGTGTTTGTTCTGTACCCATGCAAATAAATGATTAACAGAAAAGAGACATATATTGACACTGAAGACATAAATCTGCCTGTGTTCTTGCGCCGTCCATTTAATTATATGCTCATTAATGAAATATAGAAAAAATATTAGCCAGCTTTAATGCATATTTATAAAAAAAAGGTGATATTTTACAAACGAAACATAAAAAAATGATATTTTCACAAATGAAATATAACAAAATAACATTGAGAAACTACTCTTTTTTTTTTTTTTTTTTTTTTTTTTTACACCTTTACATCTCCGCGTTATGAGCAGTATGTGAACAATAACAGAAGTGAATTCCTGCTAATCCGCGACTTTCTCTGTGTTGAGACTCTTTTTACAACTATAGTTAGTCCACGTGGCTGTCTGAAAATCACTTTGATGACGAGAATCTGCTCCCACCGACGGCTGTCATGAGTTGAATGCAGCATAAGCAGATCGTACTTGTTCCTTGTTTAATTACTTTTTGGCTTCACTTTTATAATCATAGTACCTAAAATACAACTTAAATATATTGAACAAAACTATGCAGCATTATATTTCTTTCTCACAGTAAAGAACAGTTAGCGAAGTCATTAAGAAAACATGCCTATTCAAATATATTGAAAATTTTACAACCAAAATAGGAAAATTTTCCGATAAAAAAATTCTGATATTTTTTTTATATTCCTGCACAAAACAGATTGTGGGTACTCGTTAGAACCGCCTTGGCAAGGCGGTTCTAACGAGTACCCACAATCTATGTTTTTAGCAAAATAAGAAAAATAATGTATATACCTGTAAACCCCAGTTTTACTATATAAAAGTGGGGTTTAAGGGGGTCAAAAGTATATAGGCGAGTTTTCGTAATGTATTTCTTGGCAAATTGCTCTCTTTTTCAATTGTTGATTTTCTTTCTTTCTCTCTTTTATTTTTTTTTAAATTTTCATCCACTTAAATGTTACATATAATAATATATATAATAAAAAGAAATATTTTGTTTTTATTATTTCTTCGAGCGAAGTGAAAGAAATGTATATTTCATGAGTGGCCCTCACGACAAAAAAATTGAATATCTTCTATATGATTTGCAGCACACGGCTATTGCCCTGATTACATTGTGCAGTTGCGCAGGCTAATTTGTGCTTTGATTGTCTGCATGTTCCGAAGACCCCGCTTTACTGTACGTGCCTAATATTCTGTGTTCCCTTTTGAAGGAACGAAGGAACGTTTATTATTTCGAAGTTTAATCGATTTTTCATGCAGTCTGTACGACTCCATTGAAAGGGTAGTAATATGCAAGTCACAATCTTGATGTCATGGGTGTGTGTGTGTGGGGGGGGGGGGGGGTAGGGGGGGGATGCTGGTTGGGTGCGGCGAAGGTGTCAGGTATCTTACGTAACCGGGGCGTCCAACTGATATTGGCCTGCAATTGGGCAAGGCCTGCTATCCTTATAGCAGGTAAGGGTAGAGGGCGAATTTTTTTTATTTTTTCTGTTTCTTCACTTTCATTCCTGTTCCTCTTTCTTCCTTGTCCCTCGCTTTCATCTCCTCTACTATCTCTTTTCTCCCGATCTCTTCAAGACGGCACAAAATGACCCTCAAGGACTGACGTGTCGTTAAACCCCAAGACAATCGATCAGTCAGTCATGATGTCATTACTGAGCCGAAATGTCAGAAAACGCACATTCGGACGTGCGGCCTGCGAAGATTCAGATCAGCTTATGTATTCGCGCAGCCTGACCAGAATCTTCACTGGGCACATTTTGGATAGCTAAGGATACAAAGTTTCTTCTTGCGAACAACGAACACTCTGATCAGACTGCGTTGATGCGCAGGCTAATTTGAGTCTTTGTTGGCCGCTCAAAGTATATTATTTTTATGTGGTAGAAGGTACGATTTCTCCAGTTTGCGGTATTATTATTATAATGATGTCGCGATGTCTTAACTCTTTCGGCGTCAAATTTCAGACGACATTTGTTGTCTGACTTTTTTTTTTTTAAACAAACTATCACTTGCAAAGAAGTTTATATGTAAAGTTGAAAAACTGAATGTCAAACAGCGTAGATCCACATGAGGATCCACATCTGGATCTATGCTGTTTGCAAAAGCCTATTATTATCACCTGTGGCAGTGAAAGAGTTAAATAGTATTTTGTATCTTGTTAAGTTTTTTTTTTTTTGTTTTTGTTTTGTTTCGATAGGGGTAAATAAGGCTGGAATAAAGAATTTATAAAAGCTCTAAATGTAAACGTCCAATTTCGCTGTTTAGGTTCTTGACAGGAAGGTGATGCACATTTCCAACTTGATGAATTGATGAATCCAAATCTTCAGTGAAGAATGTATTTCTAGGTCCACTGTTAAGAATCTAAGTAACAAGAGTGTTAATGTGACAACTCTTACAGCGTGCTTTCAATAACTACAAACAAAGTGACTGCGCATTCGAGAATTTAGTGTTTCCGGATTAAGATCACGAGATCTGCTAGACGCGAAATTCAGCTCATGAATGTACGCACTTCAGCATAAAGATGCTTTTATTATCAGTCTTTTATCGTCTCGATATAGCTAAAATACTTTTAAACAGGTGTAAATACAACATAGTAACCAGTAATACAAAAAGAAGTATGAACATACCCATCAGAAAACATCTACATTGTTGCACATTCAGATACAATAAGCACTCCATGCTCTTTCCTCAGATTACCACTGTGTGACAGCTGAAAAGACGTGCTTGACGTCCCGCTTTACTTCTTACATATAGATACTGGAAATGTCGCAGTCGCAAAACATAACCATCACAGGGCACTGAATACAGTAACAAAGAATTAACGGGTGAATCCTTAGCAGAATACCGACGACATCACACAAGGAGATAAGATGAACGGGACCAGCACATCACAAACAGAGAATAAAACGAATTACACCAACACAGGCGCAGAGAATAAGAACGAACCGACCATGGAATAGTAAAACAGCTTCACCAGCACACAGAGAAAGGCACAACACATGAATAGAAAGGAATAATAATGGCATACAAGGAGAGCTGAAGAAGGACAGCAGAAGAAAATCAGATAAGACGAAAGTCACCAGGCCCTGAGGTCATGTATGAAACTGTTTTCGTACTCAAATCAGCCGAGCATGAATTTGTCCTGCTAATAAATCTCAAATTACTAGCAACTGCAAATTGTTTCTTGCTAAACATAGCTGAGCATGAAAATTTCTCTGCCAATGTGAAAATACAAACTATTGTTAGATTTTTTTAATTGGCAGAGAAATTTTCATGCTCAGCTGAGCTGAGCATGAAAAAAAGTTATATAACCTCAGGGTCAGCACAAAAGCAGAGAAGAATAACTACACTAGCACCAGAACAACAGAGGAAAATGTGGAGAATGTGATACAAGAATAAAAGGCAAAACTTATTATTAACATATCCACTAGAAAACATCTTCATTACTGCACAGATATTTCATATATTCAGTCAGTTTTGCCCTTTAGTTATTAAGATCGCTTGCTGTCCGTCTTTAACCATTGCATACGCATATGACTTCATACATACATACATACATACATACATACATACACTATGCGCATATAGCCTAGATACTGTTCACCTGGGTACCAATCTACCTAGCCGCCTACCTACAAAAACATCAAGATACCTATCACTCAGTAACATATACATTTATATATGCATACAAACACACGTAAATATCGTTCATTTACCTATCTACTTACCTACCTACCTACCTAATTACCTACCAATCTGTCTACCTGCCTACCTACCTACCTACTTACCTACCTGCCTACTTACCTACCTACCTATTTAATTACCTACCTACCTATTTAAATACCTACCTACCTATTTAAATACCTACCTACCTACGTACCTACCTACCTACTTACTTATCTACAGGTGCATCCAGATAATTATCACTCAGAAAATATTACATGCATACATATATACATACATACGTGTGTACATGCGTACGTGCTTGCGTGCGTGCGTGTGTGTGTACCGAATAAAGACAAACAATCAACTTTCAACTATAACTGTCGGGCAGCACTGAACATTTCAAAATTGTGAAAATGGTAAACTTTTATCAAAGACCTGTTTTATTGTTTATTTTATTTTATTTTTTATTATTTATTTTTGTGCCTCGGGTCAGCCTCGGGTTGATCGAATCCATTATTTGGCAAGTCTATTGGCTAGATATTGTCGGTATCAACCAGTACCTAAAAATTATCAAAACATTCACGGTTCAATGGTTATGGCCATTTTCATATTTTCATATTTTGCCTCGGCTTAACCTCTGTCAAAGAAAACTCAAATTTGGCAAATTCATCGGGTAGATCTTGTCGGTATCTATAAGTATGGCAAACATTATCAAAATATTTCCAACGGTTTAAGCGCTATGACCATTTTTGCTAACTGACCACGGACGGGCAGACGGGCTCACAAGATTATTATAGGGCTCTCTTCGGAAGTCAATCTTTCAATCGGTCGAACCAGTCGACTTTTCTGCGGGTGAGGATGCTTAGCAGAAACAACGATGATATCACACAAGCAAAGAAGAAGGATGGCACCAGCACATAGGCAAAGAAGACGAACGACACCAATATACAGAACACGTACCTTCGGACATATGCGCCCAGCGAAGATTCAGATAAGCTTGCGCATTCGCGCAGTCTGATCAAAATCCTTCACTGTGCACATTTTAGCCAACATCACGAAAACATACCTATAAAACTTTGACCTCCTTAAACCCCTCATTTATATAGCAAAACTGGGGTTACAGAGGTATACATTATTTTTCTTATTTCTGCTCAAAAATAGATTATGGGTACTCGTTAGAACCGCCTCGCCGAGGCGGTTCTTACGAGTACCCACAATCTATGTTTTGAGCAGAAATATGAAAAATATCAGTTTTTTATCTGAAAATTTTCAGTTTTTGGTGGTGAAATTTTCAATATATTTCAATAGGCGTGTTTTCGTAATAAAGAGACGGAGTCTCTTCATGCAGACAACGAAGATTCTGATCAGACTGTGTGGATAGGCAGGCTGATTTGAGTCTTCGTTGGATGCATATGTCAGAAGATACGTATTCCCATACAAACATATTTTTCCTTTCATGCACAGTCCTCCTCCATTATCAGTATATTTTCACATCACCAATATAAACAAAAATGAAGGGAATTTTTGTGTAGGGTAAATTTCTTGTTTTCAGGCTGGTGCTCCGAGCTGTAAGACCACGGTGAGCCAAAGACCATATACGGTGTTCGATCCCGCTATTGTTTTAATTTAAAAAAAGCAACAACAACGCCTTTAGACTGAAGATGTCGTTCCGACTCGTGTTCAGCTTGTTGTTGTTTATTTTTTCAAACGCCATTTCTTTCTCTTAGACATGCCTGAGTTATCATTGTAGACAAGATCAATCTGCACATTTTGATTGATCATGGTCTACACTCTTTGCCATTTGGCACAAACTTTTAGACATATCACCTTGCAGTCAATTGCACTTGTTCAAAAGTTTATGATAAGTATGAACTCAGTGACTGGTTTGCTTTTTTCGGGAAATAAGCGAGACAGTCGTGGTCCGGTCGTCCTTAAGACATAGGTGTGAGTGGGTCTATTATACTTTTGGTCTAACTCCCGGGTGAACAGACCAGATGAATGTGGCATATCAAATCGAATGACATACTGAGTAGAATTAGAGTTCTATCAAAGTTTTGCTCTCGTGTAGGGTGGTACCAGATAACGGGGATATATTACAGCTAGAGTCAAAATTGCATATTTCGTTTCAGAATATAGTCAGATACCATATTAAATCGAATGAACAAAATTCAACTTAAAGTGTTACCCAGGGGTGTTTAGAATGATGATGTGGGGATCTGTGGTGAGGATCAAAATAAACCGTTTTTAGAAAATGGACATGTACATCCCAGGTAGCATTCTTTATAAATCTTTAGCGGGCCGCTATCGGCCTTTCAGCTACCCTGACGGGCCGGTAACGGCCCGCTATAGATTTAAAAAGAATGCTTACTGGGTACATGCAGGAAATCAAACAAAATGGGATGAAGATTAGAACATGTTTTTATAGTAATGTTCAATGAAATTTCAAGGGCATTTTATGTGATCAACAGTACATCACTCCACACCTTTGTATAAGCCGTAGCATCTCCTTCAATATTACATGTGCGCCCAGTGGAGACAGGTCAGCCTGCGCATCACTTTTCGCTGTCCGTCCGAAGACGCTTTGAATCCTTGGCTACCCACAGTGCAATGCGAAAACTGATCAAACTGTGCGGATGTGCAGTCTGATCAGAGTCCTCGCTGTGTGCACAAGCAGTCTTGTAGGAAAGGCTGTGCCTCGGCTCATATGATAAACGTCCCTAAAAGGTGAAACGCCAGTTTTCGTGGATACATTGTTTATTACATTTTTGACATTTCAATTGGTATTCATTTTCAGTGTCATTGGCGGTCAAGGATGAAGATGCAGTGTACGTACAGAGAATGAACGAGGTATATTCACCCCTGCCAATCTACGACATACTGATGTGAAAGATACGTATTTTTGTCAGTAATTAGTTCCACGGAATCCTGTTCACTAATTTTGGTTTTGTTAAATTGCGAATATTAACTTAGTGCCCCAAATTCACTGACATATGGACTGTCTGTCTTTCGAAAAATCGGGCTTCTGAAACGCCGTGGCTGTTCAGACACTTCGACCATCCATTTTGATATTCAGTAACACTAATAATTTAGGCATATTTGGTCGAAGTATCTATAATAACAAAAATTGGTCGAAGTATCTATAATAACTAGAATATGTACTGAGTTCGCATTTATAGTAAAATACAGTATTAAAATGTGCATGTTTAGTGTACATAGTATTTTTTTCGCTGTATTGCGTACTCTTATATATATATATATATATATATATATATATATATATATATATATATATATATATATATATATATATATATATATATATATATATAGGCGCGTAATGTTAGAAAAGAAATCAGTATATCTCCCAGATTCCTTCTTATTTGATTGTCATTCTTATAACCCAATACCTGACGAAGACAGATAATTTACTCGTAAGTGGTTCAATCATACACCGTACAGAGTTAATAAAGCACAGGCTATTTTATTTATAGTTTTCATTTTTCATTTATGAAGACAATTTGCTTTAATTTCCTTTTAGTTGCCTATATATAGCTTTAATACTCTCGTCACGTTTAACCCATTTATGCCGAATGGACTCTTCTGCCTTAACTCTTTGGACACGTTCATTTCAATATAAGGAGTGTCTGGTTAGTTTTTATTGTTAGTATGTTTCAGGAATTTCCGTCCTAAGTGCAAACAGTGTAGATACTGATCAGATGCCTGATCTGGGTCTACACCTTTTGCCAATGTCCCTTTTATAGGACGCTAGGAATAAATGGGTACTCAACCCAGTACCAGCATACAGTGACAATTCATTTGATCCACTCCTTAAAAAAACAACTACTTTCGGCGCTGGCGTGGATAGAGAAGGTCCAGATCAGTTGGTAGAATAGATCAAAGTTCAGTATAGTACTGATTTGAATGTGCAGCTTCGTTTTCAGGAAACTTTTTTGCGTTGTCATTTCTTGTTATTAAGCCCTTATCTGGTGTCTTTGGAGGGCTGTGCTATGTGATTGTGCTTTTCCTAATTATGTGGACTTCATTTCGCGAGCTAATCTGAATGTTATCTGTTCACATATGCCATAACGACACACTTTTCAATGGAGCAGATCGTTTCAACCGATACATGGGAAAACGTACCTTCTGACATGTGCTCCCAACGGAGACTCAAATAGGCTGAATTGAGTCTTCGTTGTCAGCAATAAGACACTTTCCATCCTTGACTATCCAAAATGTGCTCAGGGAAGAATCTGAACAGATCTGAATCTTTGCTGGGCACACATGTCCGACGGTATGTGTACGGATGTTGCTGCTCATTTGTAAATACCTTGCACTTGTTTTATGGCAGCTGGTTGGAAGCATCATTGTGGCAGCTATTTTGGAGACTGTTATCGGTGCCAGCGGTATGGTAAGCGTGCTGTTACGCTTCATTGGACCACTCACTGTAGCGCCTACAATCATGTTGATCGGATTTTCGGTGGCTGAAACTGCGTTCGAACTGGCTGGCAAACACTGGGGCATATCTGCTGCGTAAGTACGAACTTCTTTTGTTCTGAGGATTAGAAGGTTCCGTTATATTCCCCATAAAAATGTGCACTATTTTCTACTTGACTGTACTTGACTATATATGCAAAGTCTTTTCCTTATTTATAATCATTTAATTAGTCAATCTTGAGTGCGTTTTTAACACTTCTAATCATTAAGCCGTTAATGCCAAGTGTCCCACAGAACAAAGTTTTTTTTTTTTTTATCAGGCTCTCTACTGTTTTGCCATTTTCTTGCATGAACAATTATGTTAAAAGTTAAGCTGTTGGAAAATTTAGAGTCAAGCTGTCTGGATATTTAGTGTTAAGATATAGGAAAATTTAGAGCTAAGGTAGCCTAGTATTTAGAGTTAATTTGTCAGAATATTTAGAGTTGCGGTGTGATAATATTAAGAGTTAAGGTTTCCGAATATCTAAGGTAATGACTATATCAGAACATGCCTTTCCATATGGATATTTGAGCCGCAATATACCTTCTTACATGCGCACCCAACGAAGACTCAAATCATCCTGCGCATCCGCGCAGTCTGATCGGAGTATCCGTTTTCCGCATAAAAGAAGTTTGCATCATTGGCTATCTAAAATGCTCTTGGTAAAGATTCTGATCAGATAGCGAAAATTCGCAGGCTGATCTGAATCTGCGCTGGACGCACATGTCTGACGATACGTTATCTGACGTTGTGGCTCGTTAGTACTTTTATCTGTCATTCTATTTCAGTACAATTATCCTTATTATCCTGTTGTCTGAAGTAATACCGACATTTGAGATTAGGAATCCTTTCCAGCGGAAACGAATTGAGAAAACAGAAGTCGTCATGCACAAACTGTTATCGGTGAGAACACTCATTTCAATACTTACGTTACTGTAACTTACGCAAATTAAATTTCATTTTGTTTCTAGTAGCTGACTCGTAAACAATTAATCAATAATACATGAATGAATAAATGGCACATAGAATTTGTTCACTTTAATAATTGTGTCAGAAAACAATAGTGATTATATTGCAACCTGCAAGGCGGTAACTTTGTTGCAGTGTTTAATGTTTGGATTATTGAGTTGCTTATACGTTAATTCGAGTCCCGTGTCGAGGTATGTACATTTTTCTCCTTTCGGTGCCTGTGAAAGTTGTTTATTGTGACTGGCAATTCCTGCATTACTTTCTATTTTGTTGTTATCAACACTATTTTATGTACTTTATTGTTTTGTGCCATCTAGGTAATGCTGTCCGTCTGCATTATGTGGCTGCTATGTTATATACTCACGGTTGCTGGGGCATTTCCGAGTGATTCTACTGCCTACGGGTATGAGGCCAGAACAGATATACGACTGGACGTCATTCGGAAAACAAACTGGTTCAGATTTCCATATCCAGGTATTTTATTGCCTTTTTCAAGTAAAGATGGAGAGACTTTAATGAATTTTACTGCATAAATGATTATTTATCTTTTCATGCATATGATAATAAGTTTATTCTTATCATGTCATCTTGAAATTATATTGATGTCGAGTGCCAAACATAAATACAAACGCAAGAATCTTCTTTGTAGTGTAACAGAATCGATATGATGTCAACACAAATCATAATAGGGTTCCATGTACAAAGCCCAACACGTAATATGGCAAACTAATTACAGTTCTCACTATTGGTTACCGGGTCTTATTTTAGTTTCATTTGCATAGGAGACCGGACACATTTGTCAAATTTTCCGCCTTTTTTTATATCGGAAGCAACTTTTCTAAAAAGGTAGACACCTATTCAGAGATTCTATTTCCTGGATAACTTCATTCATGTTGCAACGTGAGAAAATGTAATTTCCGACATGTGCTTCCTAAGAAGACTCAAATAAGCCTGCGCATATGCGTAGTCTGATCAGAGTCTTCGTTGTCCTCATGTCTATCTGAAATGCGCCCAGTGGGGATTCTGATCAGACTGCGCGAATGCGGAGGCTGTTCTGAATCTTCGCTGGGCACACACTACTTGTAGTATCCGAGAGAACGTTTTCTGATGTTGCGGCACATTTATACAGTCGAACCTCAATAGCTCGAACACCGATGGGTCGTTTACTATGTACGGCTAAATCCATCTCGTTTTTGAGTCCCTTCGAAATTCTTCCGATAGCTCAAGAAAACAAATATCTAAGGATATTTTTGTGAAATTTTCTTATTTTATCATGAAATTGTATGTTGCTTGTACTCATCAAGGCAATTCTAATGAGTACACTCAACATACAATTATTGTGTAGAAAATCGAAAAAAATGCCCCTAAATTATCTTCATTTGCTTCCTGACCTGGCGCCATGATTAACCTTTAGTGGCTCGAACTACCCATATCTCGAACAAATTTCCATGGCCCCAAAGATGTTCGAGCCATTGAGGATCGATTGTATTTTGTAACGCTAAATATCGTTGCTGTAACTGGCTGTTTTACTTTCTGGAGGTTTGTGCTTTTAGACCTTTGGCCTTTTCTTAGTAATCCTACGGGATCTGTTTTCTGCATGTCTGCTTTTTGTAATCAGGTTACTGGGGCAAACCAACGTTCAGTTCCGCCATCTTTGTGGCCATGATCGCAGGCGTGATAACTTCCGTTATAGAGAGTATAGGAGATTACTACACATGCGCACGAATGGCTGGTGCACTTCCTCCTCCGCCACATGCTGTTAATAGAGGTAAGATAATTAATTTGTTAATTATACGACCCTGAAACTAACAAAGTAATCATCGTAGCAGTTCTAAAATTCATCAAAGACAACAAAAGGTTTTAATAATTCTCAAACATTGTGCGGCGTTATCAGCCGCGTTATTTTGAGGTATATCAAGAGAACTAAGTACCAGATTAACCTGCTCATCCACGCAGTCGGATCGTTGCATTTGCTATCCGCTAACAGAATCACTGGACACTGTTGATTGATTGTATTAGGGTTTAACAAAACCTCAACCCTTGTGGGTCATTTTGTGATGTCTCTCAGAGAAAGGGAGAAAAGAGATAGAAGAGATAGTAGAGGAGATGAAAGAGGGACAGGGAAGAAAGAGGAACAGGAATGATAGTGAAGAAACAGAACAAATAAAAACATTCCCCCTCTACTCTTACCTGCTACAAGGATAGCAGGCATTGCCCAACTGTAAGCTAATATCAGTTGGACGCCCCGGTGACGTAAGATACAGGACACCTTTGCACCACCCGACCACCCCGCACTGGACACTGTAGAATACATCGCTGTATAGGAAATATCATTTTTGCATAAGTCCCGACGACGTTTCCTCACAGCACGGCTCATGTTAAAGTCGGGACACAGGATGATTTATTACAAGATAGCATTTGCGCCAAGCGAAGACTCAGATAAGGCGGATAGCGAAGAATTTGGTCAGCCTGAAGACGCTTTGTATCCTTAACTACCCACAGTTCCCTGCGAAGACTCTGATCAGTGTGCGAATGCGCAGGCTGATCTGAGTCCTCGCTGGGCGCACATGCAATCTTGGAGGAAATGCTGTACCCCGGCACATAATGTATTGCGTATTTCAGGCATATTGATAGAGGGTATAGACTGCATCATAGCAGCTGCTACCGGGTCCGGATTTGGTGTCACTTCCGTTAGCCAAAATATAGGAGTAATAAGCCTTACAAAGGTATGAATTTCTGTCCTTTCGACATCACTCAGAAAGACGTTTTTTTGCTTGGCGTTTTATTTTCAATGAAAATATATATTTTGTTCTGACTGACCGTATTTTATCAGAAACTATTGGTCTTTTCTTTTTCTGTGTTTTGTTCTCAAATATGTAACCTATAATTAAATTTATGGCCAAAAATTGGTCTGACCTATGAAATTTCTATAGTAAAGTGATTTTTTTGGAATGTTTGTACAAGAAAATAACTTTTAAATTTCTCTGCTGAATCTAAATTACTGATGTTTTACAATAATGTTGTGAAAATTTCAGAAAAAAAAAATGAAAACGCAGAACTTGTTGAAACTCTGCCTCTAAGTTACCTACCCTACAGATTTCTGCATCATTTGCACTCACTTTTACTATGGGAAAAAGTGAAAATATATTATTTGTTTAAAACTAATGACTAGAATAAAACTTTTTGTGCATAGGTAGTTATGACAAATGGTTTGCATTAATCATGACAAAACTTTGGAAATTAACTTCTTCTGTGTAAAACGCCAAGCAAAAATGACTTTCTGAAAGATGTCGAAAGTACAATAGATTTGCTAGTAACAAACTTTGTAGACCCAGATCAGTATGCAATAGACAAAAAACTTATGTGACCTTCAGATGGCTTTCCTGCACACCAAAGCCTTTCTGAAAAGAAGTCTCCTCTATAAGGGGAGCAAATTCTTTTTTTAGAGCACACCCCGGTATTATTTTTGTTACAGTTCGTCTTTGTTCTGATTTCGAGGTCTGTGTCAAGGTCTGTTTGTTCAATTTTTGAGAGAGTTCTTTTTTGTTTTTTCATTTCATGTCATAAAATATATATCAGGTGCCTTAGGATGGCTGTTTTTCTGCGCTTGTTGTCTTTTTTTTTTTTTTTTTTTTTTTTGTTTCAGAAGAGGCCTGTTCTGATTTCGAGGTCTGTGTCAAGGTCTGTTTGTTCAATTTTTGAGAGAGTTCTTTTTTGTTTTTCATTTCATGTCATAAAATATTTATCAGGTGCCTTAGGATGGCTGTTTTTCTGCGCTTGTTGTCTTTTTTTTTTTTTTTTTTTTGTTTGTTTCAGAAGAGGCCTGATATGCAAAAAAAACAACAAAAAAAAACAGGAAGTAAACACATAATCTTTTTAAAACAGATAAATGCATAGCTCAAGATAAGAGGGGTAGCCACAAAATATTGTTCTTAAACATATGTTGTGGTACTCATTAGAAACGCCTCGGCATGTTTTTTCGTGATGAAATCAGAAAAATATAAATAGTTTTCATTTGAAAAATTGCCATATCTAGAGCTATTATAAATGGCATAAAATCTATCAAGTGTATAACTTATGCATTAAATCAGAATTTTATGTAATTTTTAAGACTGATCTGCTAATCGCTATTTACGAATGATAGAGGAACGCCATTCGATAAGCCGTAACGATTATGCAACGTCATTATAAACAGCAAAATGACATTCAATATTAGAAAAAAAGGTAAGAGAAAAGTCCAGGGAGTGCCACAATCACAAACCGCAGCCCTTCCCAGACCCCAAGAGGAAGAGGAAACCGACAAATCTAAACAAGCACAAACCGAACAAACGTACGAAAAGCACTAAGATTAGCTCTCTCTTCCCCAAGCGAGGTAATCGCAATACTAAAAGGACTGAAAAACACAAGAACAAAATGACACACGGAAAGACATACAACAAATCGCCTCGTAGAATAAACCACAAAGCAACAAAGAGTAAGACTAACACCGGGACCACCGCCTTAGAACGATCGGTAGAGCAAACCACCGGGGGGTTTAAAGCACTTTTACAGCTAGCTAACTTCAACCTGGGTCCCGATGATACTCGTAATAAAGAAATACATAAAAATTCGGTTCGCATAAAGGCTCCCAACTCAGTCAATGCATCAAAGCGAAAACATAAAAATCAAATTAATCACTATAATAAACAAAGACGAGTACTCATGGCTCATTCTACTGTATGCCAGAGTAAATGAAAACCAATAGTTGAACTACGGCGGGCCAAGCCAAAGACATATCGTCAAGCCTCAACCCACTGGTTAAAGTTTTACGAAGAGGC
The DNA here is from genome assembly GCA_964016985.1 of Anodontia alba. Lineage (NCBI taxonomy): Eukaryota > Metazoa > Mollusca > Bivalvia > Lucinida > Lucinidae > Anodontia > Anodontia alba. The sequence goes on along the minus strand of OZ024832.1, from coordinate 37,454,057 downwards.
CGTCATTGAGTCTGAGGCCCGAACCGCCGTCGTGCAATTAAAATGTGAAACATAGCCATCAACAATGATTGGGTTGACAACTTGGCATGCAGTCTGCCGCATAATATCCAGGTTATAGCCAATTCTTTTATAACGGTTAATAAGTTTTCTGAATTGCTTCGAAAAGTTAGATTTACCTACATTTTTTCTAAATCTGTACACTAAGTTACCGTAAAATTCGGATCCCGATATACCTTGTTGCAGAAGTGTTTTCAGACTGACGCTATATTTTTCTAACAAGGCACTGTGTCTGCGATAAAATTTCGAAAACGCCTTACGAAGTTTAAAATAACGATAGCCCTGCCTAAGAAGTTTGGCAGTAAGGGCTTTATTACGGTAGTTAAAGTCATTAAGATTTGAAGAAGCTCTGGCGAATCTAATAAGTTGAGATATGTATACCCCATATGAGGTACGCCGGGGACATCGCCATCCAGAAAAGGGAAATTGACTATATCAAAATCAAAATCGTCCCGTTTATCATATATTTTGGTGGAAACTGTACCATTAGATATACATAGATTCAAATCCAAAAAAGGTGCCTCGGTATCGGAAGAATTTGCTCTATTTAATTGGAGTTCTGTAGGGTATATCCGGTCCACCATTTGGTCAAAGTAAATATTGTCAATATTTTTAATAAATCGTCAAGGTATCTTGAAGTTAAATTGAAAGCCTCAATAATGTCAGCCTGATTTTCACGTGAGAGAGACTTCATGAAATCTCTCTCATAACAAAAAAGAAACAAATCTGCAACAAGAGGAGCACATTTAGTTCCCATCGGAATACCAATAGTTTGTCTATAAAGTTTAGTTCCAAATCTAATAAAAATATTATCCAAAAGATAAACAAGGGCATCACAGACTTTTTGACACGACCATAAATTGTGATTATTATATACATCAGAAGTGAAAAAAGCACATTCTTCGTTGCAAGCCAAATATTGGGTATTCTCCCGAATAAACGTTCGGTTAATTAAATCAATAAGTTTATCTTTTATAAGATGATGAGGTAACGTAGTATACAGTGTAGAAAAATCATATGTAGACAATTTAGAAGCTTGAAAGTGTTTAGATTTAAATTTATTGAGAACATCATTAGAATTTTTAATTGACCAAAAATAGTTAATTCCGTCCCTTTCGTAAACAGATCATAGTATCTAATCCAATGTTTTTAACAGCAGTAAGGCATGAAGTTAGCAGTTTGGACAAAACAGTTGTCGTACAAGAACTAGAATTAGCAATGAAACGTGCTTTATAAGGTCGTTTATGAAGTTTCGGTAACCAATTTAACGTAGGAAGTCTGTCTTGCTTTTCTTTAATACTCACTGCAAACTTAGCAGTAATATCGATAGAATGGGTATTGACAATAGATCTCTCGTCAGTAGAAATCCGTTCATATGTTTTGGTACTACCAAGTTCTTGTTTTAGAGTATTGATAAATAAAGTCGTCACACAACAACAACATTATTAGCAGCTTTATCAGCTGGAGCCAAAACATACTTCCTATGAAATTCTTGGATACATTGTTTCAAATATCGAAAAGATAATTTAGGCTTAGGAGGGAGAAGATCAAGGTTATTAGAGTAAAATAACACACGTTCATCAATGATCATAAAAATCTTTAATTCCCAATTATTTAAAGCATTAGACTCAACATGCTCTCGTTTACACCAACACATACAATAATCATTTAAAGCACTGACAATTGTTTCCCGACATTTATTGAAATCAATGTGGGCTTGGAATCTATATTTAGGTCCTTTTGAAATAACTGAACGGATTCGTGAATCAGTTATAATCTTCAAGTTACCAGTGACAATATGACCCGCTGGTTGATAACAAAATTTAGAATCTTTACAATCTCAAGAATCAGGGGAACTAGTTTCAATATCAAGATCAGAAACTAATTTATTGAAATTAAGTATAGTATTACGGATAGGTTTGTTATATTTATAACAAATAATAGGAGATTCCGTGTTTTCGAAATATGAAGGTATAGCTGATATAACATTATTATCTCGAAATATGCTAGGTAAATCTATGAATTCAATACCTTTATTAATGAATGGAATTTTGATGAAGTGTCTAATGTGGTTAATTTCAGAATCAATGTAAGGACGAAGAGCATGTTGAGTATAACATCTAGTAAGGAGAGCTGCTTCATACAAATTATGTTTTCTATCATAAAATTTATTCGCCTCATCATCTAACTTACATAATGAAGAAACAGACAGTGAAGCTAGTTTAGAAAGCATTTGATGACGTCCAGAATTTAAGAGAATATTTAAATCAAAAAGAGATAAAACAGTTTTATATTTTCGTTTAAAATTGCCATTTTTGCGCTTACCATGGGATCGTTCATTACGTTTTTTAATATCTAAAAGGGAAAAAGCATCGAAATCTAGCATTTTAGAAGTATTTCCTTCATGGTAAATATTATCATTAAATCCAAGTGGAAAAGTGTAAACGTTTAATCCATTTATGTTCAAGTTCATGTCTTAAAATATTTTTGAATCTTTCGGTAGAATTGGACTTGTGTATAATTTTTTCAACAGATTGAACCAAAACTTTACTAGATGATCATGAATGACCAGTACTCCGGAAATGTTGATAAAGAAACGTATCAATTTTCTTTGCTTTTTTGATTTTAAGCAAATGTTCCTTAAACCTTGTTTTAAGGGCCCGTTTGGTCTATCCAACGTACTGCATTCCTCAGCCTCCTTCGCTGCAAGTGAGAACATATATAACATCCTCTGATTTTTAGTCTAAATCAGAGTTGTTTACAACTGAAAATTGTCTATGATTAACTGAGAAAATTATAGTTGACCGACAAATTAAATGATTGCAGCAGGTGCAACTCTTGGCATTGCACTTAGAAATATTAGGGTACATACTGTTCCTTTTATACGGATTCTTATATTTTAGAAGTATAGGAGATTTAATTGGAGAAAGTCTAATTCTAATGTGATTACTGAAAATATTATAATTGGAAGCGCCAAATAAATTTATAGATGATACAGAGTGAAGTTTCAAAGGTGAAACGTTAACAGTAGGTAACAGAGAGTTAAATCTAGCAGTAGAACGGGGAATCTGTAAAGAAGGAGCAGAATGTAGCCTAATAGGAGAAATAGTAATTTTTAATCTGTTAGTGATACTCATATAGTTGTATAGGAAGAAATACCGTTAGATAAAAAGCAGTATTCGTACCGGCTATTACAGGCAGTGAGTAGCGATGCAAACAGGCGGTAGGACCGATGCATACAGAGTATAGCAACAACCGACAATACATAACTAAGTCTAATATAAGTCCAAAGAAACGTTAAGTAAGAAATTGTTATAAGCGGGATACGAATACCGGTAAATATCTAACCTTCAATGAGGTATAAATTAGAATCATGAGGAAGAGGAATACGAAAGGTGATTGTAAAGTGCAAACTCTGGCACTTGAAATAATAACACCATTAAATCTATAAATATCTTTTCAATTTTCTGATCATTAAATGCGCCGTATTCCTTAAAATCGACATTTTAATCCAAGCAAGATTATGGTATTAATACGATCATGAAATTTAGTATCTGACAGCCTGTAAAATTTCAGTTAGTTTCTCGATTTTGAAATGAAATGATTTCTTATCGATCTCTGAATTAATGTTGGGAGCATTTACTCATAGACACGATAAAAAATCATTTCATTTTTGATCCAGTTCAAGAACGAGAGGCTAACTGAAATTTAACAGGCTGTCAAGTGCCACATTTTATGATCATATTAATACCATATATCAGTTTATAAAAACCTTTCTTGGATAATAAGATGTCTATTTTGAAGAATATGGAGCCTTTAATAGTGGTAAGGATATAATCATCTGCCCTACATTAATCTTTATCTCGTAATATTGTTTAGAGGACCACATTGTTTACAAGAAATCAAAACGCTTGTCCACTTTAATTGTTAATTTCTCTTTATAGCATAATTACAGTAAAACTCTAATAACTCGAACACCGATGGATCGTTTGCCGCGGCTGATTCGAACTCGTTTTTGAGTCCCCGGGAAAATCTTCCAATGGCTCATGAAAACAAATATTCAGGGATATTTAGGGAAATTTGCTTATTTTATCATGAAAATGTATGTTGTGTGCACTCATTAGAATCGCCCCATTGAGGCAACTGTAATGAGTGCACTCAACATACACTCATTTGTAAAAGATCGAAAAGACATCCCTAGATTATCCACATTCGCCTCCAGACCTGGTGCTATGATTAACCCTCGGTGCCTTGTCTTGAACAAATTTCTATGGTCCCAAAGATGACTTTGGCGGTATATTTTATACAGGTAGGCAGTCGTAGAGTGGTGCTAATGGCCGGTGCAATTATGGTGGTATTTGGATGTTTAGGCAAGATCAGTGCCCTGGCAGTAAGCATGCCCGACCCCATCATAGGAGCTTCGTTTCTGATATTGTTTGGTAAGTTCTTCTGTGAATGCTTTTGGAATATATATCAGACACTTCTCACATTTCATATCAAATTCACAATGTGTGTGTGTGTGTGTGTGTGTGTGTGTGTGTGTGTGTGTGTGTGCGAACAAAAGCCTGTAGATGTTGCCCAGCCTGCATACTTCCATGTCCCGGTTCATGACGTGTCGAGATTGATTGATCAAGATATCTTCTTTGACTTGTTTGAGTCTCTGATTATTCTCCTTGTCAACTTGTTTGTTTTTTTCTCTTTAGTAACATATACCACTAAATCTTTCACTTTTTCTATCGACTACCGCGGACACCTACATCTTCCCTGCCCTTTCCCTCCGTAACCACCGAAAAACACTTAGATTACACTGAGTTTGTGTTATAACAGCTGGTGTGAACCAAAGTGGAGAAAATGGTTCGTGTGAGTTGACCTTTTACTGTCCCGATTGATAGGGCACCAAAGTAGTTGATATGGAGACTCAGACAAGTCAAAAAAACTATCAGGATCAGTCAGTCTCAACACGTCATTAACCGAGACCAGGGAACATACAACCTGAGCACAATCTACCAGTCATCAGTAACCAGTCTAGCGGTAAGCAATCCATGTCCCGCGACAGGTCAAGGTCACAGTCTGATTATGGTTCTCGATGAGAACCGAAACTGCCACAGTAAGTGAAAATATCTCTTCGGATATGCTGAAAAGAATCCTTTGGATAAATATTTCAATATGTCATCTGATGAAAAGTTTACCCAGCATGCTAAGCGTTAATGAAGTCACTGCGGTACTTCACAATTATTTGACATTTGAATTTTGAGAATGATCTGAATGTCATACGAAACTGTATCAAGTATCAAGCCCCTGATAATATCATTTGAACGTGTGTATTGTAGGTGTACTGGCAGCGGTGGGGGCTTCCAATCTACAATATGTGAACCTAAACTCGTCACGAAATCTTGTTGTGTTTGGAATCTCACTTTTCTTAGGGCTGAGTTTTCCTGCGTGGCTAGTTAAACATTCTGAGCTAATCAAAACAGGTATGTAAAAGTTCGGTCCAAGTATCCAATCCCTAACTTATCGGTGCGTCAAAACAGAAAGCATTGGCCGCGTCAAGCGAAAACGTGTCTTCGAGCATGCTCAAAATACACGTATTCAGACCATCCTGCGCATGTGCAAAGTATCATCCGGGCATTTACTCTCCATTCATACATTCTATAGTATCCAATAGTTCTGTTAGCGGACAGCGAAAGCCCTGATCAGACTGCGCAGTCTGATCAGGGCCCTCGCTGCCCGCATATGCCCGAAGACGTATTCGCATGCTGTGGCCCACAGATAAATTAACTAACACAGATAAATTAACGATTCATTTACAACTCGAAGAAAACACAAGTAAACTTGAATATACGTGAAGATACCCAGGAAATGCCAAAATCACGAAGCGTAGTCCTCCCACCAAGAGAAGGAGAGATTAGACATAAACAATGCAACAGCTTAGAAAATCAGTCAGTAAAATCACACCTGGTAATCTCGTAAGGGGTAGCCGGTGGTTATGCATCAAAATCTTTACGCGAACTTCCGGCCATTACTTACGAGACCTCCAAATGTCTACAAACGGGTAGGTTCTCCTGATTTATTGAATTTTAGCCAATTTCATAGACATATTTTGACAAATTGGACAATGCTATTCCCAACAACTTTCATTTCTGCGTCGGAAAAGATAGGTGTGGGCTTGAAAAAAATAAGCTGCTAATTTTTAATTCAATTTCACCCGGAGAAAGGTGGTCCAACATTCCTGTTTTGACTTTTTTCCAGTGCAAAATGAAGCCATCTGGGCTATGAAATACTTATTTAACATATCAAATAAGACATACTGCAACCTATGTCAACGTTGAAATACATAAGCTGCTAAATTTCCCAAGCATTTGTTCCGGGGACTGAAATATTTGTGGCGAATATGACTTAGGCCGATTACCCGTTTTACGGGGGCATTAACCCTTACGGGGACAAGAAAACCAACTGTCAGGTGTCTGATTACAAGGCCTGATTATCCCTTATCACAAGGCCTGATTATCCCTTATGGGAACATTAGTCATTGTCAGAATGCCCCATTTTAGACCAAACCCGTTTCAAAATATTCCATTTTATGATTTACATATAAACAATCAAATACCTTAAAAAGTTTTGCAAAGGAGACAGCATGTGTCAGTAGGGTTCTGATATGGCACGTTTGCATATATTTGAAGCTCTCAATTGAGAAAATTCGTATAGAAATTTCATTATACTGCCGTAAAAATCGCTTTGTGATGTGTAGGCTTTCTTGTCCTCATAAGGGTTGATGCTCCCGTAAGGGGTAATCGGCCTCGTAAGTCACATCTGCCACAAATATTTCAGTCCCCGGAACAAATGATGGGGAAATTTGGCATCTTATATATTTCAAGGTTTTTTTTTTTTTTTTTTTGGCTTTTTTTTTTCACAAAAGAAAGCATACTTTTTGGGTACCCATGAAGAGGCGCTTCTCATGAGTACCCACAACTTTTGTTTTTGTGCAGAAATGACATTTTTACCTTGATACCCATCTTTATTTAGTGCTTTGTAATCGATGTAATTTTCTCTATATGTTATGGGCAGTGGTGAGGATAGACTGATTCCTGTTTCCAGTGACTAAACATTTATTCTTATAATCCTGTTTGATAATCCACTAAAATAAAACCAAGCTAATATCAGGACTATAAAGGCTGGTCACTAAAATAAAACCAAAATACATGTACTATCATGACTACAAGACTTGTCTAGTGACCAGCCTTTATAGTCATGCTATTATTTTGGTTTTATTTACGTGCATTATCAAACAGGATTATAAGAATAAATATTTAGTCACTGGAGACCGGAGCCAGTCTATGATGACGCTTTTTGGTTACTAAGCAAATAATGACAGGTTTATTCAATAGAAACTGTTGCTAGAAGTAAAAAAAAAAACAAAATAAAAAGCTGGTTTAAATCCTGCAAAGATCTGAAAAATTCTGCCTATAAAGTATACCCCTATATACCCTTGTTTTCACTATATATTATGGAGAATCATGGGGTGTGGTGTACACATTACATAGACTTGTCGGCGTTATGTGAATCACGTAAAATTTAGAATATTTAGGATATATTTATTTTATACCATTGATAATGTATCCCTCCCCTTCATCTCTGCATCTGAATTATCTCCAATTATCCTTCGTCTTGATGACGTCTACTTCTGTATCAGTAAGATCATATTACTTAGACTTGCATAGCTTCAGATGAGAAGGAGTTTTCATAAAATATTTCTCTTAATTCTCCATGAAAACATATATCGTGGTACTCATTAGAAGCGCCTCGACGAGGCCCTTCTAATGAATACCCACAAAATATGTTTCCGTGGTTAAATAATGATAAAAATGATCAGTACTTTTCTGTTGAAAACATTACCTTATCTGGAGCTATGATGACGTAATGATAAGTTTCTATTCTGGACAGGTAATGACAATCTAGACCAGGTGATTAATGCGCTTCTAGCCAACACCATGTTCATGGGATGTTTCTCGGCTTTGCTCTTGGACAATCTTATTCCAGGTAAGAACATTTTATAAAGAGCCCTATATGTGTCTTAAGTATGCTGACATATAATGTATTTAGCCAAAAAATGAGGACATACAGGTCTGAGTAAACAGTGTAGACCCAGTTCAGACGCCCTGAACATGATTTTCGGACCTAGTGAGGATTCTGAAAAGTGGGATCCCGTAAAAACAAGAAACACGTCACATGAAATAATAATCCATTTTAATCTGGAGACCCCGAAAAGTGTACAGGCTGTGGCGTCTGATCAGGGTCTCCTCTGTTTGCAAATAGTCTAATCATTTTTCTCTAGAATATCTAAATCACATAGCCTGACATAAATAAATTAAAATTTGACTCTTCCAATATATATATGGGTGTGGGGGTGGGGGGAGGTGTGGTTATTCAGTCTGATAAATAGCAAGTATTCGGACAGATAGGCTTAAACAAACAGTGTAGAAGCAGATCTGACGCCACAGAACATTGCACTACACTGTTTGTCACTCATCTTGTAGTGTTTAAAGGCTCCATATTCCTCAAAAATAGACCTTTTTTTATCTGAGAAAAGTTAAATAAATTGATATATGGTATTAATATGATCATAAAGTGTCGCATCTTACAGCCTGTAAAATTTCAGTTAGTCTTTCGTTTTTGAAAAGAAATTATTTGTATCATATCTCTGAATAAATGTTGCCAATAATAATTCAAAGATACGATAAAAATCATTTCAATTTTGATCCAGTTGAAAACCGGGAGACTAACTGAAATTTTACAGGCTGTAGGATGCTACATTTTATGATCGTATTAATACCATATATCAATTTATTAAACCTTTCTTTGATATAAAAATGTCTTTCTTTGAGGAACATGGAGCCTTTAAATGCCTTAACGCATGGTAATAGATGGTTTAAAATTTTTAACAAGTATGGTTGGTAGGACTTTGAGGTGTCCGAATACTTAGTGTAAATGCGGGCACTACTAATGCCAACCATCAGTGGAGATAGAACTTATACATGTCATTCTGCCACTGAAATCTGCATTATCAAAACCAACAACTAAAACAACAGCAAAAAGGGAATCTTACTGTCTCTTGTCAACCATTACACAGTTACAGAAGTTTGTTTAAAAAGATCCTTAAGGAAAAATTAGAGCATGACGATTATTTTAGACCATCATAATCATCATAATCGGATTTTTGATTAACGTGCAGGTACAGGGGCAACATCCACATCAGTGGGCCCCCCTTCCAGATAGCTGGCTTGCTGCACGCATGGCAGATCTCACACCAGATCTCCAGGTACGTCTATCATGAGGGTTGATAGCCGAGAGCTTCCACTCTCTGCAATCCCTCTCTGTCAGCTGCTTCCATGTCATTTTGGGCCCCCCCAGGCCCACGCTTTCCATCAACCTGTATGTCAAAGGCTGTCTTGATTGCACCACTGGAGCGTTCCACATGTCCATACCATCGAAGTCTTCTCTCCTTCAGAATGAGGTCCAGATCCTCAATGCCAAGCCGCACAAGTAGATCATTGGACCTGGTGGTGACAATGTCTTGCGGCCTGACATTGCAGATCTGTCTGATCATTGCCCTGTCATTTCGCTGCAGACGCTGGAGGTTCGGCTTTGTCAATGGCCAAGTCTCGCTGGCATGGAGCATTGCGCTCCGCACACAAGAGCTGTACACATGGCCACGTGTTTTGAAAGAGAGGTGGCGTGAAGAGAGGGCTGGTAGCAGATCCTTGAACTTCTTCCAGGCGGTTTTCACACGTGTTGTGGTTGAAAGTTCACAGCCACCTGCTGCTGAGAGCATGTTTCCTAGGTAGCAAAAGGAAGCTACCACCTCAAGCTTGTCAGGTCCGATCTGGACTTCCTTCTGTGGTCTGCCGTCCAAGGGGCGTGCAGTTCCCTGGCACCGTGTACATCTATAGTCAGGGTCCTTTTTCAAGCGTTTGAGCCCACTGCATTTCTTGTGCACCCAGTGCTTGCAGCCATTGCAGAAGATGCTGTTGCTGCCCACTCCAGTGCGACAGACAGCGCATGGAAACTCGCCTGAACTCTGCAGGAGGTCCAGTCCCGTACCGCAGATCATGATCTTTGTCTTTCCTGCATTTACTCTCAGTCCTTTCTTCTCCATTACTTCTTTCCAAGTCAAGAGCCTCCTGACACATTCCTCAAGTGATTCAGCGATGATAACAAGGTCATCGGCATAGAGGTCCTCCCAGGGGACCCCAGAGCGGAACTCTCGTGATAAGGCTTCAAGCACAATGATGAAGAGCAGTGGGCTGAGTACTGATCCTTGGTGAACACCAACCTTCACTTCAAACTCTTCACTGTACCCCTCACCAACACGGACACGGCTCCGTGCATTTGCATACATCCCCTGCACCAGTCGCACAATCCACTCCTCCACACCAAGTTTTCTCAGCGCCCACCAGATGGCCTTCCGAGGCACTCGATCAAACGCCTTCTCCAGGTCTACAAAAGCCATGTAGAGTCTCTTATTGGCAGCTAGATACTTCTCTTGCAGCTGCCTGACAACAAAGATTGCGTCTGTAGTGCCTCTGCCTGGGACGAAGCCAAACTGGGAATCGTCGATTGACACAATCTGTCTGATGAGGCCGTCCACAATCCTCTCCAGGATTTTCATAACCTGCTCTGTCAGCTTGAGACTGCGGTAGTTGCCCCTTTCCAACGCGTCCCCTTTTCCCTTGTAGAGGCAGATAATGAAACTCTGCTCCCAGTCAGAGGGTACCTTGCCATCACGAATGATTGCAACTGCGAGGTCACGGATCATGGAGGCGCCCATGTCACCGGCCGCTCTTATCATCTCCACCACTATGCCTGATGGGCCCGGTGCTTTGCCTGCCTTCATCTGCAAGATAGCCTTCTTAACCATATCAATGGTGATTGGGATGGGCCTTCCACTGGTGATTGATGTGACAGGTGGTCTGGGTCCCAGTCAAACTCAACATTGAGAAGCCTTTGGTAGTGCTCCAGCCAGGCCTTCTGCTTTGAGTCTTCGCTCATTGACATCTCTCCTGCATCATTCTTCACAGGTTTGTCACCAACAACATCAGTGTTCTCTCTTCTAAACTGGTTAGCAAGGCGGTAGACTTCTGAAGACTTGGGGTCAATATTCTCGTAGACCTTCTTGTCGGCTTCTTGACGAGCATGGTGCACTGCATGTCTGACATTTCGTTTGGCTGCATCGTATGATGCCCTAGTTCCTTTACCAGCCTTCCAGGCCTTGAAAGCTGTCCGCTTGGCAGCAATGGCCTTTTCCACGTGTTCGTTCCACCACCAGGTTTCACGATGCCAACGGTGTGGCCGAGTTGTGCCACATACCTCCTCAGTTGTCTTGAGCAGTCCTGTCTTGATGTTGTTCCAGATATCCTCAGTGGCCCCATCAGCTACACCTGCAGATGTGCTCACATGCAAGTTGAAGACCTCCTGGAAGTGATTGCTTGTCTGAGGGTCCTTAAGCTTCCAAACTTTGAGGCGAGGGGTGAACTTGCGCTTGGATTTTGGAGGCACATCAATAAATGATTAAGTATTATCTATTTCTGTTTTTTTTTCAAAAATAGCTTAGTGACGACATTCAAACTAACGGGAAAAATTAGAATATAAGTTGTGGTCTGTGAAACATGCGCCTTAGGGAGAGGGAATATACACTTTCAAGGGAGGTAACCCAATTAAATTTTTATTATCTCCCTTTTGAAAAAGGTTCTACTCTGAAAGGAAAAAAATTGCTTCCAAGGGGAGCAAATTCTTTGCTTTTACATTAGACCGCTTTTCAGGAGGAACGTGGTTCACAGAAATGTAAACAGCAAGTAATAAAAGTTGCGTCACTTATAAAAAAAAATGTCGGGAAAAGTCGGGAAAAATTCTCAGGGGTATTAAGTCCCCTTAATGAACAGGTAACAAAGTGTCGATGCACCGTAAGAAGTTCCCGTAGATTTTACGGTAAATACTAGTATAAACATGTTTTATTGCATTATTACATCAGGCAGGCAAGTGGGGTCGGGCCACAAGTTCTACCAACATTAGTTACGGCCCTCCCCTACAGTTTTATTACAACATACAGACACATGATAATGGCAAATTGTAGAGACATAATTTGAATACTTCGTACAGACTAATTGTTTAACAAATATGAACTCAAAAACAAATATACAATATATAATTTCAAAAGGTCATGGCTAATATGGAGTGATGAGTAAAGTAAAATAAATAATTTCATTACGACAACACGCCTATTCAAATACATTGAAATTTTTACCACCAAAAAATGACAATTTTTCAGATAAAAAATTCTGATATTTTTTTATATTTCTGCTCAAAACATAGATTGTGGGTACTCGTTTGAACCGCCTCGTCGATGTTTTTGAGCAGAAATAAGAAAAATAATGTATACCCCTGTAAACCCCAGTTTTACTATATAAAAGTGGGGTTTAAGGGGTCAAAATTGTATAGGCATGTTTTCGTGATGGAAAAGAAAGTGTAAAAAGATACATGTAATAATGGAATGTCATGCTAGCCGTAAGTTATCAGCAGGCTAGTCGGTGAATCTTCTGGTATCCTTAATAAACGTTTGGACGGCTGTGAAAATAGAAGTATTTTCATCAGTTGTCAAATTTTTATCGCCAAACAAAAGAATATATATATTTAATGAATGTAAATCCCTGGTAGATCGAAAAAGTGTAACTTTTTCATTTCTGAAGTTTGAGCATTTAAAGAAATAGTGCTCTGCAGTTTCAACTTCTTCAGAACAACTACAAGCAGGACTCGGTGATAAATGTTTAATATATAAATCAGAAAGAAAATTACTACAATTATTTCTAATTTTTGCATGTAAAACTGAAATATATCTGCTACCAGCTCTATAATATGTTGGAACTTCTGAATTATTTTGATGCTTTTTCCGCTGATACTTAAAGCTTGCCATACATAGTGAATTACATAGTTCTATATAAAGAGAATTCAATGCCGAATAGATGATGGAATACATGATTTACGTGAAATTTCAGTCCTGCAGAAGGGAACAGTAATATCATTTTGATTTCGTAGAGCATAAGTACTTAATTCTCCAACTATAGGAGGAATTAAGTCAGATATGTATGTAGGAACAAGACCAGTGACTGATTTATACATGAAAATAAGTTTTTGCTGCCTGCGTCTTTCTACTAGTGATACCCAACCGCATTCTCTGTGAAGATTACCTAATGAAATCGATCTTGTTAAGCCTGTCACTATGCGGGCAGCTTCATTCTGAAGTTTTTGAGTTGATATCTTGCACTGTACAACAATTCCATACAACACATGAATATTAAATAATTAGCAGTAAATATGATAGGTATATTTGGTTTAATGCAACACGACTGATTGTATATCTAAGTTTCCGCATTATACCAATAACTTTAGATGCACTTTTAATAATGTTATCAAAATGACTCTGCCATTGCTCATTATTATTAAATATAAGAGTTTGTGTTCTGTTACAAATTCCATGTGTGTACCGTCAAAATTATATTAGGAAGAGATTCAGTGAGTCTTAAAACAAAAATACTGGCAACTGACTGCCAGTACATGTACCGTAAATTTTACGGGCGCCTGCAGATTATTTACTGTAATAATTACGCACGGTAGAGCAGCGTAGGGCAAGGTAGGTAACGTATAGGACATAGCAGGGATGTGAGCTATCGCAACGTATCTTAAACTTACACATCCTTACCACATCCAACGAGGTAATTCCTGCAAAAGTTCAACGGGCCCCCGTAAAAATTTACGGTAAAGGTGCTGGGAGCCAGTTGCCAGTATTCACCATAAAATCTACGACAACTTTTTACAGTGTGCATACATTACACCCACTGATCCTTTTATTACAGGCACGGAAGAGGAACGCGGAATTATTATATGGCGACAAGCGCCTGATGGATCTGATGAAGACAGCGCTGGCAGTGATTACGACAATATGAACCTCAGTTTGAAAACATATGATATCCCCGTGGTTTCTAAATATATACGGAGGTGGAAGTATTCGAAGTACATTCCCTTCCTTCCTGCATTTTCCGGTTTTGATAATGCCAGGATTTGTTGTAAAGGGGCGAACTATGATCTTACGGATACAGAAGTTGACGTCATCATGACGGAAGAAAATGGAGATAATTCAGGCGCAGAGGTGAATGAGAAGGATACTGTAACAGAAGATAAAATAAATATTTCTGAAATATGTTAACAGTCACGTGACTCGCATTATGTTAACAAGTCTATATGGGCCACGTCAAGCGAAAAAATGCCTTTGAACATGCGCAAAATGCGCAGATTCAAATTAATCCAGTGTATGCGCAAAGTCTCATACGGGCATTTGCTCTCTATTCATACATTATATAGTACCAAACCTGTTTGCGGACAGTGATGGCCCAGATCAGACTGCGTGTATCATACACGCAGTCTGATCCGGGCCTTTGCTGTCCGCACATGACCAGAAGGCACATTTTTGCTTGGTGGAAGTCAGATATGATAATGTAACCTCATGTTCCACATAAATATGTAGTGGAAAGGATGGGATGTAGCGGCCTGCAGTATTAGGAGGATTTTCAGAATTTTACAGGTTTTTAACCAGTTATTGTTTAATGTGCTTGTTACTTCTAGAAGCATAATGACTGCACAAATCTGTCTTCACGTGCTTATTAAGAACTGATACGCTTTCTAATTACTCACATTATTTGGTGAAAATGTCATGGCTAACAAAGCTCTAGATACGGGGGTTTTCAAAATAAATATTTTATTTTTTTTTTCACAAACAAATACAACATACATGTATGATCAGCGCCATGCAAAAATGTTTTTTCAGAACTGATGTGGACAGCGAATCCTCGGACCAGCCTGCGCATCCGCACAGTTTGATCTGGGCCTTCGCTGTCCACTTACAGAGTCATTGGATACTGTAGACTATATTGATGTTTAACAAAGTTCCTTATCAGGTTGTACGATTACGCGGGCTGATCTGGATCTTCACTGTTGCAGTATGTCCTGAAGATATTTTTTTCTTAGCATGGTCCATATGTTGTTGGTACTCATCGGAAGCGCCTCTACGAATACCAACAACGTATTTTGATAGCAAATTACTATATGACTTTTACAAGGGCACGATTTCAGACAAATCTAGATATCACGCAGTGTCTTTTATTTCTTCTTATAAGTGATTTTGTGAAGCTGTAAAAAAAAATGGGCCTCAACTTGAGAAAATTTACCTTCGGATAGGTGCGCCCAGTGAAGATTCAGATCAGCCTGTGCAATTTTAGATGACCAGGGATGCAAAGTTTCTTCATGCAGACAACGAACACTTTGATCGTACAACTGTTTTGTGGTTTTCTTGTGTCCTTGCTTCAAATCGCCATCGAGCCCTTTGCTTTGTTTCATCCATCACGAAAACATACCTATATAATTTTGACCCCCTTAAACCCCATTTTTATATGGTAAAACTGGGGTTTATAGAGGTATACATTATTTTTCTTATTTCTGCTCAAAAACATAGGTTGTGGGTACTCGTTAGAACCGCCTCGCTGAGGCGGTTCTAGCGAGTACCCACGATCTATGTTTTGAGGAGAAATATGAAAATATCAGAATTTTTTATCATAAAAGTTTCATTTATTTGGTAGTGAAATGTTCAGTATATTTGAATAGGCGTGTTTTCGTAATCACAGTGTTTTTTATTATAGGTGTGATGTGTCACAGGTAAGGTAGAGGATTTGTAACTTAGAGCTGCATCAGAATTAAGCGTGGAGTTTCGCGCGAGTGAAACTGGTTTAACCCTTGTCATGCTGAATAAATTAAGATGCCACGCCCATTTCTAATTTTCAGCCAATCAGATTACTTGATCCAGATTGTTGATATAAATTCACTTAATGACAAAAAGTGCAGATCCAGATCAGTTGGCTTCTTCAGAAGCCAACTGATCTGGTTCTATACTGTTTGCTAAGGCAGGGCATGACGTGTTCAGTAAGAGAAGGGTTAGGAACCCCAGCAGTTTTCCTACTGACCGTTCATATATGGGCGTTTGTTTTGTAATCATTTGTTCCTCACCTGTCCTAATTTTGGTGCCTCGGGAAAGCTGTGCTTCGTGATTGTGGCTTTTCCTCGGTATTTTCACATGTGTGTTCGTGTGGCGCACATTAGAGAAATTGTGTTGTCTCACATTTTACTCATATTTTATTGACACAAGTCTTATCTGGAGCTCTGTTAGCCTTGGCATTTTCAGAGTAAAATATATGGTAAATTAGGAAGACAGAAAAAAAGGTAGTCGCTTTTATTTGAACTTATCTTCAGCTCGGATAAAATGAACTTTTATAGCGTTCGTATTGGGTCTTGCTTGGAGCCCTGCTTTAAACCATCATGATGCTCATGAGAATCTATTTTACTGTCCCATCTGCACAGAACCAACATATTTAATGAAATTCCAGTGAACTCACGTTACAACGACAGCATTTGTTCTCAAAGATGTTGCCATTATAAAGAATTAGCTTGTTGTAAAACCTTATTGGACAGAATGATATATAAGAAAGGCCTTGTTTTATTCTTATTTCCTCGTAATACATTATATTTTGAATATTGGTTAGAATCGCCTCACTGAAGTGATTGAAGTCGCTTGAAGTTTTAATACAATATTCTTGCATGATTTCTTATTAACTATCACGTCTTGAGCGAAGGTTTCGTGACATTCAAATTGTCTGTATAACGAATTTTGTCGTGGTATCGAGTGTCGGTATAGTATAAAGAGGGTTGTCTGAAGATAGATGGTTAATCTACAGAACTTTCAGTGTGTGGCAACTTTCATACGCACTATTATAATGCCTATGCATACGCACTATTATAATACATACACACTATTATAATGCCTACGCAA
Organism: Anodontia alba; assembly: GCA_964016985.1. Classification (NCBI taxonomy): domain Eukaryota; kingdom Metazoa; phylum Mollusca; class Bivalvia; order Lucinida; family Lucinidae; genus Anodontia; species Anodontia alba. The sequence goes on along the minus strand of OZ024832.1, from coordinate 37,437,076 downwards.
TATTACAATGCATACGCTCTATTAGAATGCATACACACTATTATAATGCATACGCATTTTAAAGCATATGTACTAAAATAATGCATACTCTATATTATAATGCATGCACTTATTATAATGCATACGCACTATTATTGTACATACGCTCTATTATATTGCATACGCTCTATCATAATGCATATGCACTATTATAATGCATACGCTCTATTATAATGCAAACGTACTATTATTATGCGTGGTAGTATACATTCCTTTTGGATCTTTCACTTAAATTTATAAATCTCAATATAACAAATAATTAAATATTTTTGCGATTGTTTTCGTTTTTGAATGGGAAAATAGACACGTTCGGTCAAACAGTATATATATCTGAATGATATTTCTGTCTGCAGATGGTTCATTTGCAGCGCGAGCTCAATATTTCTTGTGATCTAGCATCAATAGTTTTTATAGTAATTCCTAAATTTCCACTCCCATGATCCTTCTTCCTCCAGATCCACACAAAAATTGATTTCTATAGATACTTGTTCTACTCTCTCGCAATTGTACAATGAAATCGGCTGCCGCAAACCATTGCATTACTGCCTACTTTTGACTTTTAAAAACGGAGTGTGCACGGTCAGTCATACCATGCCATAATAAAAGTGCCAGTTGGTTTTTATTAATCTCTTATTGTCAGCTTGTTTCTGATTTTTAACATTTAAACCCTGTCATCTTTTATTCTAGTTTCATTATCATTTATGAGAATTGTTTAGTTTTATAACTCTTGTTCTAATATTGCACGGACGCGCACCTGCACGTAATCCCTGCGAGGGGTGAGGCAGTATCGATACATACATACATACATACATACATACATACATACATACGGGCGGGCATACATACATACATACATACATACATATTTTCTAACGGCTAATTTGAACTAGACAGACAGCAATTATATATAAAATAATAGTCTGATCATATTCTGATTTCGACTACAACCGCTGATTCATTGATAACATTGCATTATTGTAGTACCACATGTCAGAACATATACTTATCAAAAATAAACACACATAAAACATTAACAAAGGAACCAGGAAACCACAACAATTTGTCTTTATATGAACAGGGCCTAGTATTTCCTACAAGATTGCGTGTATGCACAGCGAAGACTGAGATCAGCCTGGACATCCACGCAATCTGATCAGAATCTTTGCATGGCACAATGTGAGTATCCAAGGCTCCTAAGTCTCTTCAGGCGGACAGCGAACTCTGATCAGACAGACTCTCCTAAATAATGAGTGTTGAGCCTTTTACTATAAAGTGTCCATTATAAATACCAAAACCATTGACAGCGCTGTATACAACCCATCACAAAATTGTACTACAGACAACCCTCTTTATACCGACTTTCGATACAACGACAAAATTTGTTATAATGACAATTTGACTGTCACTTCGCTTAAGAGGTAATAAATAGTCACAAATTATGCAATAATAATGTATTTTATACTTAAAGGATACTTTGGATATTTATATCCAAAACATATGTTATATAAGGAAATAAGAATAAAACAAACCTTTCTTACATATCAATCTGCTCACTAAGTATTCAGTACAACAGCAAATTCATTTTAATGACAATGTCTTCGGGAACAAATGCTTTCGTTGTAACGAGGCTTCACTGTATTTCTATTTTTTTTTTTTTTTTTTGTTTTTTTTTTTTGTTTTATTCAAGCATCGGTACAAGTATGTACTCTACCCATTAGTGCCCTTATTACCCATTTCAGCAAAGCAGTTGGCTTGCTTTTCTTTGTAGCACATGGGTGTTTTTTTTATAAATTACACTATGGCTTGGTTCATGGATAGGTTTATTAAATTCCACAAGAAAAATACAAGAAAGCAAAATGTCGTCCGATACAGCTGTGATTAGCGGTTTAAGAATTAAAAATCGTTATCTGCTCTTGCCTTGGGTCCTGTGTTAACAAAGAAATGATCAGTATATGTAATTCTGTAACTATTTAGATTTTCATTCATATTGGGTTGTCTGACTGGGATGATTTCCAGTACCGGGTTTCTTTCTGGATTCCCATCATGAACGTATAATCTTCTGTCGCCAACTTTCCCGACCTTGGCAACAAACTGGAAATGAAATTAGCCTCAACGTCAAAAAAACGGACCGGACATATGTGCAGAGCGAAGGTTCAGATCATTCTGAATATAGGGATCAAACATGGTTTTTCATGCATTAACATTCGCCAGGTCCCGTGGGAGGTGTTGAAAACCGAGGCCGAAGGCCGTGGTTTTCAACACCTCTCAAGGGACCTGGCGAATGTTAATGCATTGAAAAACCATGTTCGATCGCTATTATTGCATAAAAACTGACAACATTTGCTACATTTGCCTTTTCACCGATGTCTCGCGAACGTAATTTCCACTGACTATGCTCGTTCTAGGACCGGGCAGTACACATCTCGTAATGGCAGCAAATCTGTGGCCCCGGTACGATCATATTGAAAGTTGCGTAGCCGTGCATTAACAGCGCGTGAATTGCCTTGTCAATAAACGATATTCGCCGGTTAATGCACGGCAGCACTGCTTTTTATGCAATAATAGTATCTTCACTTTGCACATTTTGGATAACCAATGATGTAAAGTCTCTTCATGCAGACAACGAAGACTAATCAGACTGCGGGGATGCGCAGGCTGATTTAAGTCTTCGTTTGGCGCCTATGTCAAAAGGTACGTTTTCTTACTTTTCGGCTAAAATTAAGAAATAGAATAACTCAAGCCGTGAATTCTTGAATAATAAATCCCAAGTTGGAGATCCGTTGTAGATTAAATCACGAGCGCGTACAACTGACCGACAAACTGTGATTCATTACTTAGCAATTCACACACTAGAGCTGTTCTATTTCGATTCTAACACACTAAAAATCGACAACAATGCAGTTGATTCCGTCAGATTCTTCCAACCTTTCGCCATTGTTCGACGAATCCCCGCCACTTTTTGGCTGGAACACATGCATTTACTTCTATTTGTAACGTATCTGATGCGAAAAAGAAGACGTTATACAGTCTAAAGTCCAGGAAACTGCAAATGACACCAGAAAAAATCTTAAACAAGAGTCCTATGGGCCATGGTTTGCTGATCTGAGTAAAACAGCCATTGCATATCTGCAGATGTCATGCAACATTCTTCCATTATTGCCACAGCAACTAGGGCTGAAATTTGACACTGCCTTAAAAAAGGTCAAAGGTCATCCTAGGATCACCATTTTAACGAAATTGGCAATATTTATTCCGATGAAACCGACAAAGCGAACGTATTGAATAATTTCTTCAGGGACCAGACCCTACTTAACGACCAGAATGCTCGTATACCAAATATAGCGTGTTATGTAAACAGTTTTCTATCCAATCTTGTTATTACGCCCCTTGAGGTAGAATCCGTCTTAAAGTCCCTTCCTCTTGGTAAAGCTGTTGGCTCCGATGACGTAAACAATCGTATTCTACGAGAGATTGCACATGAGCTATCATATCCCTCATGTTCTTTGATAAACCAGTCCCTACGACTTGGAATTTTTCCTGATACATGGAAAGACGCTCTTGTCTGTCCTATCTTCAAAGGTGGAGATCCAGCGTTTGTCACAAACTATCGACCTATTTCTCTCTTAAGTTGCCTGGAGAAAGTTCCAGAACGTATAATTTTCAAACATCTATATAACCACTTACATGATAATGGTGTTCTTATACCCCTGCAATCTGGGTTTATACCCGGGGATTCAACTACGAACCAACTTACCTTCCTTTATAATTCTTTTTGTCAAACTTTGGATTCAGGAAAAGAAATACGTGTGGTATTTTGTGATGTCAGCAAGGCCTGTGTTTGGCATAAAGGCCTTCTTTGCAAATTAAGAGCAGCAGGTATCTCTGGTAGTCTTCGATCCTGGTTTGAAAGTTATCTGTCCGAGAGAAGGCAACGAGTAATTCTTCCTGGCACAAAGTCAGATTGGAACTACATTTATGCGGGAGTGCCACAGGGATCCATTCTCGGCCCGCTTTTATTCCTCTTATACATAAATGACATAGTTAAAGACATTCAGTCAAACATTAGACTTTTCGCTGATGACACAAGCCTTTTTATTGTAGTGGAAAATCCTGACACTGCAGCACAAACTCTTAACTCAGATCTTGAAAAAGTTACAAAATGGGCCAAAGACTGGCTTGTTAGCTTTACTCCTATCAAAACAGAAACTCTTTTAATATCTCGAAAACTAATACAACCAGCACATCCACCACTACACATGTTAAATAAACAAATCTCGGAAGTTGAAAACCATAAACACCTTGGACTTTACATTAGTAACGACGGTTCATGGCACACGCATATAACTTATATTAAAGAAAAAGCATGGAAACGGATCAACATAATGCGTAAACTTAAGTTCCAGTTAGACAGAAAATCACTTGAAATAATATATACGGTTTCCATCAGACCAATACTTGAATACGGCGATGAGATTTTGGATAATTGTACTCAGTATGAAAAGGATGACTTAGAAAAAGTCCAAATCGAAGCGGCCAGAATAGCAACCGGGATGACAAAATTAGTTTCAATAGAAAATCTGTATAGTGAAATTGATTGGGAGACATTAGAAACTAGAAGGAAAAAACAAAAACTTGTTCTCTTCTATAAGATGGTCAATTACTTGACGCCACTCTATCTACCAAATCTTATTCCCTCTACCATTGCTGAAACTTCTCCTTACAATCTTAGAAATGCAAATGACATCAGAACAATCAACACACGAACTACCCAATACTACAACTCTTTTTTACCATCAACAATCAGGGAGTGGAACACCCTTCCTGAAGAACAGAGAACCTCGGCTACTCTTCTGTCCTTCAAAGCCCAGATAAATCAACATAGAACTGAAACTTCTCCTTACAATCTTAGAAATGCAAATGACATCAGAACAATCAACACACGAACTACCCAATACTACAACTCTTTTTTACCATCAACAAACAGAGAGTGGAACACCCTTCCTGAAGAACAGAGAACCTCGGCTACTCTTCTGTCCTTCAAAGCCCAGATAAATCAACATAGCACCAGCATACCGAAATATTATTACTCCGGAGATCGCCAGTCACAAATATTACATACTCGCCTTCGTACCAAATGCAGTTGTCTTAACTATGACATCTATTTTAGAAATCTTACAGATTCACCACTTTGCTCATGTAGCGATATCGAAACATCCGAGCATTACTTTCTGCAATGCCGTAGGTATCACCTGCAACGACACGAGGTGCTAAGTAACATCTCGCAATTATGCCACGTATCTACAGACGTGCTCTTATTTGGTGACATTTCCCTATCAAACGAAATAAACAGCAGAATATTCTCACACGTGCAAAAGTTTATAAGAGACTCTAAAAGATTCTAATTTGTATGTGCCTAATTTTGTCCTACTACTGTCACTACTGTACAATGTCTATTTTTTTTCCTTAACACCATGACTGCTAGGTGCTGACAAGAAACCTGATATGTAATACCCTATATACTCTACTTACTGCGCTAATGATACAACTATAAGGTAATCATATCAGGCTTTGAAATCTTAAGCACTATCAAAGAAATTTAATATAATAAGTTAATCCCTCGGGGAGAAGAAATGTGATAGAATAGTATGCACATGGTGTTCCGCCTCACCCCCTACCCCTCCCAGTCCCCTGTACATGTATGCTCCCGATGTATGATCCTGCTGCTTTCTCTGTTATGCTTGTTACATGTAGCGTATTTTTCTAAAATCCATAGATTCTTCGCTATTCGCATTACAACTTTTGTTTTTATTCCTTTTTTCTTTCACATTTTATTGTTGCCTAGCTAACTATATTATTATTTGTTCTGTGCATAGATGTTAAATGCCCCTTTACTGATACTTATTACCACTACTAGTACAAACAATGTTTAGTTACCACATGACCTGCCAAATATTCTATAACGGGAAAGGGATTCAATAAGCATGTTGCTTTCATTCCAATCCCATTAATTTGTCATTGTATGTAAATGTCATATGCATGTCAATTGATAGATTTGAAAAATATGTTTAAACCAACGAAATTGGTACACCTTGCGTCCCCTTATGCTTTTTATCAAGAGTCAGCCTCAAAGCTTTCTTGGCTCTAGAGAATAAGATTTTTAAGTGTTTTACTATAGATGGGCATGGCGGCCATCTTGTTCAATGGTGCAAAACTTTTTGAACAAATTGTTAGTACTCCTTCGACAGAAGGCCCCATGTTAAAACTGGTGAAAATTGGCAAGCGGTTTCAGAGAAGACATCTAAATATTTATACGATTTCATACATGTACATGCCCCAGGTGATCTAAATTTTGATTATACGAGGGTGAGTCAATAAGTAACCAGCCTAACTTATTTCCGGTTGAGATCCACCTCTTCTTTTTCGATGTAATTGCCCTCTAGTGTGATGCACTTAGACCAACGGTGTTCAAGTGCCATCAGCCCAGAACTGAAAAAGGCAGGGTCCTTTCCTTTGACCCACTCCTCAACTGCCGTCACGACTTCTTCATCAGACCGGAAATGACATCCACGGATATCCTTTTTTAAGTTTGGGAATAGGAAGAAGTCGCTAGGAGCTCGGTCAGGCGAATAGGCAGGATTAATTCATACCTGTTTCGCTCTACAGCATCCATTGCAACTTTGCAAGTTGGGACTCTCGCGTTGTCCTGTTGCAGCAAATCACTTTAGAGAGTTTACCTCGGCGTTTTTCACGGATGGCGGTTCTCAGCTGGTCTAACAAGTTTGCATAGTACACTCCAGGTATTGTACTTCTCTTGATAAAAAAGTCCAACATGATAACGCCTTTTGCGTCCCAAAATACTGTGGCCATCACCTTGCCAGCAGATGGTTGTGTCTTGAACTTCTTTGGCCTCGGGGACCCAGGCCCTACCCACTGACGACTCTGAGCTTTATTCTCTGGCTCATAATAATGAACCCAAGTCTCATCTACAGTCACCAGACGCAAAAGAAAATAATCTTTTGACCTAAAACGCTTCAACATGGCACTGCATACAGATGCTCTGGTTGCCATTTGCTCATCGCTAAGGCATTTGGAGACCCAATGGAGTGTTAGCTTGCGCATACCTTGTTCTGATTCACCACATCTTATCAGAAACCATACGTTTCTTCTGTTTCAGAAAAATTAATCAAGTGGAATGTGTTGAAAATCTGCCTCCAAGTTACCTACACTACCGATTTCTGCATAATTTCAGTTCATTATTACAACGGGGAAAAATGAAAATATTTGATTTTTTTAAAACCAATTACTAGAATTTTTCTTGCATAGAAACAAATGTTTTGCATTTAATCATGACAAAAGTTTGCAAATGTAATTCTTCTTGTAAAGCGCCATGCCAAAAAAAAAAAAAAAAAAAAAAACCGACTTTCTGAAAGATGTCGAAAGCGCAGTAGATTGTTTTGCCTCTTTTTATTAGAAAGGGCTTTGTGTGCAAGTGGGCAAACAGCAAGTTAAAAAAGTTACCTGCCATGTAAAAAAAAAAAACAACAGCGGAACATCTACCAAGTTCTCTAAAAAAGTTGTGATTAAAAGGGTAGTACTAGAAAATGCAAATTTCCACCTACTCCATTCGACAGTCGAATAGATCTGACTTCTGTTGGGTATGCTGAATAAAAGTCATGAACGGCATTGTGGTAGTTTCCTGGTTTCTCGTATAGTTTAATGTTACCTCTAGAGTAACGTTTTTTTGCATTCAACAGGAGGGCCTTTGTGGCTGCTAATCCTGCAAATATATAAGTGAATACATCCAGGAAATGACAATATCAGGAAGCACATGGCACCACATGTGAAACCAAAGACGCACCACAATGAAGAACCAGAGCAGAGAAACTGCCTTGAAACGGTCAGTAGGAAAACCCACTCGGAGGCTAAACCAATTTCCCTCGCGAAAAACATCACCATTAACCAATTAAAGACTGAATAAACTCTCCAACAATATATACTGGAAGAGCTCATTTTCGATTTTAGGTATGTCAGGCTATATGATGTAGATATTCCTAAAGAAAAATGGCTGAACTATTTGCAAACAGTGGAGACCCTTATCAGACGCCGCATTCTGCGGCGTCTGATCTGGGTCTGCACTGTTTGCAATTACCCGTTTAGGGGTCTCCAGTCTTCAATGGGTTAATTCTGGTGAAGCTCCAAATTACAAAAAAAAATATTCGGTTTGCATAGTGGTCCTCTAACTCATCTGTGAAACATCACAATTAAACACATGTAATCAAAACCCTGACTAAAATGATACGTTCGACAGGCACAGTGGCTCAATCGTTAGAGCATCCGGGAGACTGTGGTTCGATCCCCGTAGTCATAGCAAAGACTTAATTCCCAGCAGGCACACAACATCAAAATGACGTCGTATCAACGTCGATGCGACGTGATCACGTCGCATCGACGTTGATACGACGTCATTTTAACGTTGTGTGCCCACTGGGAAAGAATGGTGCTAGCTGCTCTTTCCCTTGGGGCTCAGCGTTAAGAAAACAGAACCAGGGATCAGAGCCCAGTGTCAGTTTAATGTGTGGATGGAATTAGGTGCACATGTCCCTGGGGCTGGTATTTCAGTGAGGCAGCACTCTTAAAGTGAGCATTGAGCCTGTCACATCTAGACACTAGACTGGCTCCAGTCTCCAGTGACTATCTGTTTTTTTTTTCTTATAATCTGTTTAATAATCCACTAAAATAAAACCAAAATAATATCATGACTATAAAGGCTGGTCACTACCAGGCTGGTCACTACCAGCCTTTACAGTCTTGATATTTTTTGGTTTTATTTTAGTGGATTATCAAACAGGCTTATGATAAAAATATTTAGTCACTGGAGACTGGAGCCAGTCTAATCTAGACACCTGATAAGACTGAAAGATATTTGAAAATGATGTAAAATCCGAATGACGCAAATAAACATCCTTCTGACATCACTTGGAAGGACGTGTTTTGAATAACGTTTTATTTGAAATAAAAGTAAGCCGACGGACAGCGAAGATTGATCAGCCTGCGCAAATGTACCGGCTGATCTGTGTCATCGCCGTTTTAGTAAATTCTATGGCCCGGTCAAATGTGTTGTTCTAATTGACCATGTCATGTAAGGAACCATTTGTTTTTCCGTCTATATGTTTTGTTCTAAAATATTAACCGTAAAAGTAAATTTATAGCAATATATCTCCCCACAAATCCTCTCCTTTTAGAGAAGACCCCTTTTAAGGAACACCACTTGATTTTGCCCCAGTGAATCTGCATTTTCTCACTATTATATTTACTCATTTTGTTATCGATCAGGGGCGGGCTCTGTCAAACCGAGCACAATTCTGCTATCTTTAACCCTTGCCCTGCTGAATAAATTAAGATGCCACGAAGCCAATCAGATTGCTTGATCCAGATTGCTGTTTTTTCACATACTTTGTGACAAAGAGTGCAGATCCAGATCAGTTGGCTTCTGAAGAAGTCAAATGATCTGGATCTACACTGTTTGCAAAGGTAGGATATATCAAGGTTCAGCAGGACAAGGGTTAAGATAAGTATGCAGAAATAGTATTTTCTGACTGAACATTATTGTAATCTTACCTATTGCAAACATATTTCGTTTCATTCTTTTACTCGCCGCTCGGTCTGAAAAGAAGTACGAGAAGGTAGAATTGGACATAGTATATAATATTATCGTTTGTAGGAGGGCCTTATATCTGGGCTGCAAAGAAAAGTAGTAAGATTAATACGTAATTATTTTTCTATTGCAATGAAAATTTATCTGTACGTGTTTGCCCGCAATTTCTGGCACGTACGCTTCATAACAACCAAATTTAAATACGAGTATACCAGTCCTTTTAACTAACAAATTATGTTTTCAGTTTTACAAGCATAAGGAATTAGTCTTCCTTTCTAATCTCAATCGTTAATGTTTGCATTTCGTTTTGTGGTCAGTACGTCGTTCAATTAAACAGTTTACTATTAACATTCCGCAATATAGAATAGGAGAATAACACAAAGGATTTTTACATGCGTCCTTCTACTTTAAAAAATGCATATTAAAATACAAAAGTTGGAGCCCCTTGAGAATCTGTCCGCATTTAATCTTATCCTAACATTGTATGTAAAGATTCCAGTTATAGATATCTTTTAACTACCCTAAACCAAACCTAACCCTAACCCTAATCCTTACCATCTGTGAACTATCTCTTACTTATCTAGTCAGAAGTTGCTCACGCCATAAGCACTTGAGGGTATCTTGCCATTTCAGAGGAATCACGGACACACTCGATAACTCCATTCTGTTTATAGGATTAGCCCTTTGTATTTTTTTTTTTTTTTTTTTTTTTTGTTTTTGTTTTACTTATATGTGTACAAATGTTATAAGGATCCATCATTTGTGTGAGGGAAAAATCTGTCCCGATATCGAAGATCACTATCTGGAATCACGAGGCTTGCCGAGTGATGCCAGACTGTGATCGTGAAGGACGGATTTTTCGGTCTACCCCTTACACCCGTGACAGATTATTTTTCTTGCACACCTTTCGTTTCTGAACGAAGATTTTTTTAATAATGCAGTCACTTCTATTGCTGACGTCCGCCATATTGTGATGACATTACTGCGGCGTTTAATAACGGCATTACGTTTAGTGACGTAAACCTTAACGATGGCGTACCTGACGTCCATTACAACAAGTGAATATCAAACACGTGAGAATTCTCGATTTTTATCTTTCCCAGAAGGAATGCGCTTTCAGGTAGCGTTCCGTAGCGATTTGTCCTTGCTATTCAATGGATCGTTTAATGGGAGCGCTTTCTAAAATGTCTGCCAAAATGACACGATTTTCAAATTGGGAATTTCTAGTAAAAAGCTAGCGGTGCTTGCTTCAGGGATTGGTTTTGCGTTCAATGGTCATTTCTGCACAGTGCTCTTTGTCCAAGAACAAAAAAATAAATAAAATTTCTTAAAACGGGCACTGACTACGTCAGGCGCCACCATTTTGTTTTATCTGGTTGCTATGTAACGGTCTGTCTCAGATTCAGCTCCAAACACAGTCACAAAGCGCTTTTTGGTAACGTACCGTTGCATAGCGAAGCGCTACAAAGCTCTTTGTAACACTCGCCTTATGCAGCTCATCCCTGGGTAGGATAAGAATTTCTATCCCAGGATTTCCTCATCTGGTGTGCAAGAATATGTAATGACTCAATTTGTCTATGCACGGTTTCCTTTTTCTGGAAATTAGCTTTATTATATTAAATACTATCTGGTTATAATGGGGAGATGTTATGTTAGGTTATGTTCTGCTATGTTATGTTATGTGCAACAGCTTTTGTTTGTGAAACGTCTTTGTTAAGGAATGTTTGAAGTGTTTAAGGACAGGAATTCATACTCATGAGCTTTATATACTCCGCCAGCAAAGATTTCTTGTAGATTCAAAAGTACCTTCACCAATCCAGTATTGGGACAAACAGAGCTGAGTAAACAGTATAGACCCAGATCAGATGCCACAGAACGCGGCGTCTGACCAGGATCTACACTATTTGCCAGTCTTCCAGTAAATATACCAACAAGTAGTAAAGTGACTTTTTAGCTCGCCGGGACTATGTCCCTTAGAGAGCTTATGTTGTCACCCAGGCGTTGGCGTCGGCGTCTGTCGGCGTCGGCGTTTGCGTTAGCACAATGTTTAAGTTTTCAAATGTGTGCATAGTTTTTTAACTGTTTAAGGTACCGCTTTCATATTTGGCCTATACCTACTTTAGGATAAGACTTTCAATAGCGTATATTCCCATCCCCAAAATAGACTCTTTATGTAGGTCAAGGTCAGTTCTTACTTTGTCTTTTACACCCATGTTTAAGTTTTGCGTTTAAGTTTTGAAAAGTGTACATAACTGCTGAAGTATTCAAGATAGACCTCTAATATTTGGCCCACACCAGCCTTAGGGTTAGACCTTTCAATAACACACACCTCTTCCTCAGTTTGACCTTCTGCCTAGGTCAAGGTCAGGTCATACTTTGTCATTTGAACCCATGTTCGAGTTCTGCGTTTAAGTTTTGAAAAGTGTTTGTAACTGCTGAAGTATTCAAGATACCGCTTTAATATTTGGCCCACACCAACATTAGGGTAAGACCTTTCAATAGCACAGACTTTTCCTCAGTTTGACCTTCTGCCAAGGTCAAGGTCAGGTTATACTTTGTCATTTAAACCCATGTTTGAGTTTTGTGTTTAAGTTTTGGAAAGTGTTCGTAACTGCTAAAGTATTCAAGATGCTGCTTTAATGTTTTGCCTACACCTACCTAAGGAAAAGACCTTTCAATAGTACACACCCCTTCCTCGGTTTGACCTTCTGCCTAGGTCAAGATCAGGTCATACTTTGTCATTTATACCTGTAGGTTTTGAAAAGTGTACATGGCTGCTGAAGTATGTAAGATATAGCTTTCATGTTTCATCCACACCAGCCTAAGGGAAGATGTTTCAATGGCATATATCCCATCCCTCAGTTTGACATTCTTCTGACATCAAAGTCAGGTCATACTCTGTCATTTAATCTTTAATATTTAAAGACTGTTTTATCGGATCAGACCTTTCCGGCGAGCTGCGTTGTCTTCTGACAACTCTTGTTTCAAATTATTAGACAAGTATGGTAAGGAGTTAACATATTTATGCCTTGCGCCCTATAAAAAGGGACACTGGCAAACAACCCAGCTAGCATTCTACGTAAATCTATATCGGGCCGTCATCAGCCCGTCAGCTACCCTGACGGGCCGATAACGGCCCGTTATAGATTTACGTAGAATGCTGACTGGGAATGTAGACCGGATCAGACGCCACACTATTTGCATTGGGATATATCTGAACATGATAATAATAAAAACCTAGCTAGACACCATACCCACTCAAGATAAAAAAAAATGAGGTAGGAGAATACACTCGGTTTAGATGGGTTCAGCTAACCAAATACCGGTTCAGTCGACTCTCGTTATCTCGAATTCAAAGTGACCCTCTGAAATACTTCGAGATATCCGTACCTCGACATATCAGATTTGCAGAGTTCAGGAAAAAATAATTCGATTAACCACATTTAATAAATATGTATGAATTGGATTCTTGAAGTTAGAGATATCTTGAAAATATTGTGGAAATGAGGAGAAATTGCTCCTTAGTAGCAATTTCTCCTCTTTTACCACTAATATTTTTTACATGTTGTTAGATTATCATGTTTAGGCTCGGACCAAATTTTCACTTCGAGATAAGCGGTTATTCGAGATAAGCGAGTTCGAGATAGCGAAAGTCAACTGTATTTTGGATAAATACAGTGATCCAGCTCCGGAGTGCAAGAAGTTTTACAAGCACCGGGTACCATGAGAGCCGGGGCACAGCAATTCCTACAAGACTGTGTGTGCGCCCAGCGAAGAGTCAGATCAGCCTGCGCATGAGCACAGTATGACCAGTCTTCGCAGGAATCGCCGTGGGTAGCCAAGGATCCTAAAAGTCTTCAAACGGGCAACGAAGACTGATCAGCCTGTGCGAATGCGCATGCTGAACTGAGTCTTCGCTGGACGCATCTGCAATCTTGTATAAAGTCCTGTGCCCATGCACATATAGCACTCGTAAAGGCGACTACGACCTGTCTGTATGTCCGGCGTGTCTAATGTAGAACCCATGCAGAGAACTGCATAGGTACTGATAGTATTCTAACCTGTAGATTTATCATCCTCAGGATGGATTGCACCAGGTGCTATGATGTACTGCTCAAATAGGCCACCATTAAGCTTTCTGGATCGTACTATAATCGAAATGAAAAACAAATACGGAGTGCTTTAATTTGGTACTTTCAATATTATGTACACAGAGAAATATTTGTTACAGAGAGAGAGAGAGAGAGAGAGAGAGAGAGAGAGAGAGAGAGAGAGAGAGAGAGAGAGAGAGAGATTTACTATTTATAAAATAATTCTAACAGTATCCGGGCTGCGTGCACTAAAACAGAACACTTTACACTTTTACACTTTTTCGATCTACCAGGGATTTCCATTCCTTTTGTTTGGAGATGAAAATTTGACAACTGAAGCAAATACTTCTATTTTCACAGCTGTCAAACGTTTATTAAGGATACCAGAAGATTCACCGACTAGCCTGCTGCTAACTTACGGCTAACATAACATTCCATTATTATCCTATTATACTTTCTTTGCTAATTGTTTATTTTATTTTACTCATTAGTCCACATTTTGAAATTGTGTATGGTGTTTTTGTTTTTGAGTCCTTATTTGTTAAACAATAAGTCTGTACGAAGTATTCAAATACAGTCGACTCTCGTTATCTCGAATTCCAAGGGACTCACTGAAACATTTCGAGATATCCGTACCTCGACATATCAGAGTTGAGAGAGTGAGGAAAACAATAAATTGAACAACCACATTGAACAAATCAATATGTAATTTGACTCCTGAAGTTAGAAATATATATATATAAAATAGTGTGGAAAAGAGGAGAAATTGCTCCTTAGGAGCAATTTCTCCTCTTTTCCACATTATTTTGTTACCTGTTGTCAAAGCTTCATGTTAAAACAGGGACCAGATTTTCACTTCGAGATAAGCGGTAATTCGAAATAAGCGAGTTCGAGATAACGAGGTTCCCCATTATCATGTGTCTGTATATTGTTGTAATAAAACACTGTAGGGGAAGGGCCGTAACTAATGTTGCTAGAACTTGTGACCCGATCCCATTGATGCAATAAAATATACTGAACAAAATAATTTAAGGGTCACTTAGTGCAAATTTCCATACATGCAAACTTTGACCGAGTCTATGGGCAAAACCACCGAATATATTGAAATATTGTTGATTGCTTCTTAAAGTGGAACCCGAAAAGGAGTGTTTCCAAAAACAAATTTTCAAATGAAAATTTTCATTTTGAAATTCATAAAAAATGCTACTTTTCTTTTTACCCCAAAATGGAAAATCGACATTTGAACATGATAAGTAACGTCTTGACTTCAAACTGTGAATAAAAGATAGAGAAAGCTTTAATTTCCATAAAAAAAACCCCAAAAAACTAACATTTCCTAACAGGTACCCTCTATATATTATTCACGGTCTATGGGGTATCATCGAGGCAATTTTAGCCTCTTCAAGGGTTGACTATTTTTTCTGGCGATATCTGTGTGTCTTTTACCCCTAAGAAAGTGGAATTTGCAAGATTGTGTTTTGGATAAATTATTAATTTGCCTATAAATAGAAATTCCAGATATTATGAAAAAAAAAAAAACAAAAAAAAAAAATACAAAAAAAAAAAAAAAATACAAAAAAAAAAATAACAACATCATTTTGGGGTAAAAAGTATTTTTTTTTAGAAATTCCCATTTTTCTCAGAATCTTCTACCCAGCAGACACGCAGCAGTAAAACAACAACGATTCAACGTTGATTCATCGTCTTCAGGTAGCACCTACCCAGCTAGCATTCTACGTAAATCTATATCGGGCCGTCATCGGCCCGTCAGCTACCCTGACGGGCCGATGACGGCCCGATATAGATTTACGTAGAATGCTGACTGGGTAGCTGTTACACCAAGAGACTCTAACACCATAAGAATGTTTTATGATATTTTACACATATATATTTACATATAATACATAAAACATATAATTGCTATTCTCTTCGCAACCGCCTCGAACATGTCTACCCAGTCAGCATTGTACGTAAATCGATATCGGGCCGTCATCGGCCCGTTAGGGTAGCTGACGGGCCGATGACGGCCCGATGTAGATTTACGTAGAATGCTAGCTGGGTAGAATCCATTTCTATTCCAAAATGTTCGAGCTATCGAAGTTCGACTGAAGGACGAATTCTTACCTGCGATGTCACCTCTCTCGTTACCTGTATAGCTCTCACTTTGTGGGTACAGCAGAGTTTTTTCGGCCCAACATATGGTTACTAGCAAGACCCCAAATCTACCAGATAGTATCATTCTATCAATAAAAGAGGAAAACACAAATCAGGACTTTCATTATTAGGAACATTCACAATAACCCAGAATTTTGCGAAATAGCAACATAAGAAATAATCTGAGACATACAATATCTGCGACGGATGATCGGACTCATTGTATTTCGGTTTAATCCGCCCATAACTCGGCCGCGCCATGCGAAAATGTGTCTTTGGGCATATGGGGACAGTGAAGGCCCAGAGCAGCCTGCGATTCTGCGCAGTTTGATCACGGTCTTCTATGTCCGCTATAGACACTATAGAATGTATCAATGCAGAGCAAATGCCCGGATAAGGCTTTGCGCATGCGCGGGATGAATCTGAATCTGTGCACTTTGTGAATGTTCGAAGACACCTGTTTGCTTGGCGCGGCCCAACTAACAATGTGTGTTTGTAAAAATCTATGTTTCTAACTTCATGCATGTCCGTACCAAATGCCAAAATTTAAAAGGAGCATAACTCTCTTAAAATTAATCCATTTTTTTTTTTTTTTTTTTTAAATTCATCGGGTGATCTACTACGCAATCCCAAAAAGTCTGCCAAATACAGTAAAACCTCAATGACTCGAACATCTTGGGGACATGGAAATTAATTCCAGACATGGGTAGTTCGAGCCACTGAGTGTTAATCATGACGCCAAGTCAAGAAGCAAATGGTCATAATTTAGGGGCCTTTTTGATCTTCTAAACAATAATGGTGTTATGAGTGTACTCATTAGAATCGCCTCATCGAGACGATTCTAATGAGTATACTCCACACACATTTTCATGATAAAATAAGAAAATTTCCTTAAAATATCCCTAAATAGTCATTTTCTTGAGCTATCGGCAGAATTTCCTTGGGACACGAAAATGAGTTTGAATCATCCACGTAAACGAGCTATCCGTGTTCGAGCTATTGAGGTTATATATAACCTTAGCTCAGACACGTTCTGAAATGTTTTGTACAAAAGATCAAGTGAAACAATCGCACAAATACATCAAAAGCAATGTGGCCCCCACAACTTTTTTAAAGTTGGGGGCATAAAAAAAGATTTTCTGAGCTATACGTGAAAATCTCCTAGGTTCACTGTTTATTTATTGCTTTACTAGAGGTCTTATTTTAACCATTATAGACTGAATAGCCTCCCCAACACTATATACTGGTCTAATTTCAATTTTTAGTTATGCCAGGCTATGTGATTGAGATATTCCTAAAGAAACATGACTAAATTATTTGCAAATAACTTGCAAATAGTGCAGACCCTAATCAGATGCCGCATTCTACGGCGTCTGATCTGGTCTTCATTGTTTGCATATTACCCTTTTGGGGATCTCCAGACTAAAATGGGTTAACCTTTACCACATTCTGGGCAACTTCAGCAGACGACAAATCTATTTTTTTTTTTACTGTTATTTCTCAGAAAAATATGCTCTTGACATTTCATGCAAATTATCTTCTGAGGACACAGTTTTTAGGCAAATTATCCCCTTTAGGTGAAATTTCAAAGACTGTTTCCTGAATAATGTCATCTGCTGAAGTTTTCCCAATATGAAGATCCTCAAGTGATATTTCTTTTGATTGTGTCCTTATAATGCACCGATCCTTGTTTTCCCAGTGAGGAGTGTGAGGAAAGATTGGAGAGGGGGAGTGGGTGGGGGTGGGGAGGTGGTTCGCGGGGATACTCTGGGGATTACACATCCAAATCATATCCAATCCTGGGAATTCGATAGAAATAATTTGCTACATGGGTAGGAGTTAAACACCTAAAAAAGGAAATTCTAGAAGAAAGTACAAACTTTAAAACCTACCTAGGGGATTTTCGACATAAATTTGTGACTCATTGGTAGGGAATTAGACAGCCAATTTTCAAAAAAGAATGTCATTTCCCAGGATAGTCCCACCACCGCACACCCTGCCTCCAGCACATCCCCACCCTCATTGGGGAAATACTGATAGGTGCATTAGACGGATATTTTACATCCAGTTTTTTCAGTACAATAAAACTTCAATGACTCCAACCCTGATCAATTTTCTTACATAATCATGAAAATGTATGTTATGTATTCATTCAAACCGCCTCATCGGGATGATTCAAATTAGAACACTTGTCATATCATGATTTTGTAAAAGATCGAAAATGCATCCCCTTAATTATCCCCATTTGCCTCCTGATCTAGCTCTATGATTAATTCCCAGTGGTCGAAGTACGCATGTCCAGGATAAATTTCCACGGTCCCAAAGATGTTTGAGCCATTGGCGTTCGATTGTATTTACCTTCTCAAAGACAAATACTTCTCCACATTATCTGATCTAAATTCACATTCCTTATATGTGTACTACACAATTTTACTGTGCCCTTGCATTGATGATCCGACGTTCAAATATACATGAGCCGCGACACGGGAAAAACGTCTTCAGGATTTTTGCGGACAGCGAGGGCTCGGATCTGACTGCGCATTAGCGCAGTCTGATCTGTGCCTTCGCTGTCCACTCAGAGAAATAGTTGGTTCGTACAATACAAAGATATATGACAAGATCCGTTTTCAGACTAATACATTGTTTCTCTGGCTGATCTGCCTTTTTACAGTTTGCATATTCCACACAGACACCTTTTCTCATACTACGGCTTTTACCATCTTAGCCTCAAAAAGACGGACGGTAAAACAGAATGAATCGGTTTGTTATATTGACAATAATCAATTTCACAGCGGTTCCGTAATTCTCCGTAAGTATGGCCGGAATTAAGTCAATTGGACTTCGATTACATTACCAATCATTTGTTGGCTGAAAACAATGGCAGTTCCTCATTGTTTTCCGTCTTCCCAGCTCAGATCAGCCATTGCACAAAAATATTTTTGGTTCCTAAACGACAGAGGATAAATATACACACCATCGCCGCTGTTTGCCTACAATTGGCAGCCTTTAACGATGCAGTTAATTGGCATTTTGTCAGTTTGTATTCCTATTTTATTGACGGTTCACGGGCGCCGCCAAGTTAATCTTCGCCAGCATTTGATTGGATTTGGCTTCGGAAAAGAGTCGTTAATTTCCGTACCAGCTCGTAATTTTTCTAAGAAGGAAGTACCTAAATCTTCGAGGGGGTTGCAATTTAACATTTAACTATCTCCTTTTGTAGTTGTTCATTTCTCTTTTCTGCATTTATCGTCTAGATAAGTCTTTTACGACCATATTTCTTATTTCTCCAATAAAACATATGTTGACGCATTCACTAGTGTTGAATTTTGACGAGTATCCATAATAAATGCCCAGTAAATGCACAACATCTTATCAATGTCGCGGAGGGCGATACGACGTTGTTCCGACGGTACATTTGCTAGGTGTCTATCTGATATTTTCCCTCAATTTGCAGTAAATTGTATATTTATATATTTGGGTAGTTACTTTAAATGTTAAGGTAGAAAATCAATTGGGGTATAAATTATCCTTGTACTTGCCGTAGCTTCGGACAATGTCTGTGACATTCGTTTCGAAGAGGCAGAGACTCATTACATGGCACATAACTTTGCATTCCGTTTCTTGTTTTGAAAATTTTAGGGGCTGCTGTCAGGCCAGTAACAATTATTGACTATTTGAACTTCAAAAAAATCTACAGGCTGTAGAACATTTGCAAAAAATGTATAAAATATATAAGGAAAATCAATGGTTATCTGTGGCCTTGACTAATGTTCCGAATTCTAAGGGTAATATGGTAATATATTCGTTATGTGATCCGTATATCATGACAGTTAACCCAATAATTGTTGTGTCAACATAAAAAAAGTATTTTCGTTTTTGACATTTGATAGTATTTTGAAACCCCCCCTTGTAAAGCATCCACAAGTATGTGTGGACAGCGATGGACCTGATCAGACTGCGCATCTGCGCAGTCTGATCAGGTCCTTGGCTGTCCGCTTACAGTTGCATACTGGAAATGGACCATATCAGATTGTGTAGTTTGGCTGGCTGATCGTGATCTAACTCTTTGTCTGTGCTTCTAGGACACCTTTTCTCATAATGCATCAATGGGTGGTTGGATGGTGTTTGCTCAGTCATCATTTTTCTTTTCTTTCTTTTGTTTTATTTGGGTTTTTTTTTATTTGGATTTTATGGCCCTTTCAAGAATATTTACTTATATCAAGCCGATTGTTCATCAAAGGTGGGTGAAAACCGGAAAACCCGGGGGAAAAAAACACCTGACCATCCGTAAGCAGAACTTGGCTTTCCCACATATGACCCGAGCGAGGCTCGAACCACAGCTGTGAGAAACCTAATTGATTAAGAGTCAGCTCTCTTATCCACTAGGCTACGGGAGCCCGCGACATGGTCGTTAACCCTGAGTCTCTGAAATCGACTCTTCCGTTCTTGAATTTGACTTTTTCCACTGATACAAAGAGGGGTTTTAGTTTAAAATCAGTAACAAAATGGAAAGGTGTTTATCCTGAGGAGACGGTTCGTACAAGTCGTCTCATCTGGATATGAACAATTTGCAAGGTATCTGTATTGGTCTACAGGCATGAAAGGACGAAAACATCATTTCAAGCTCAGATTCAAGGCGCCTCAAATGCTATAAATGTGTGTAATAAGAATACAGATCGTGCAGTCGATTGCGTGTCATTGCAAATCCCAACGTGACTTTGAGTTTGTGCTGTTTGAAAACTAGTATAGAAGATTCACGGAATGAGCCTTTACCATAGACCATGGCCTACCAATGAAACTAAAAGGAAGAGCAAACAAATCAAGACAGACAGTACACAAGCCACAAATCGAAGAACAGCAGCTACTGTGCTTTCGACATCTTTCAGAAAGTCGTTTTTCTCTTGGCGCTTACACAGAAGTGCACTTGCAAACTTTTGTAATGATTTAATGCAAAGTCATTTGCCGTAACTACTTATGCACTAATTTTTGTTTTTTTTATCCTAGTCATTGATTTTCAAAAAAATCAAATGTTTTCACTTTTCCCATAGTAACAATGACTGCAAATTATGTAGAAATTTGTGGGTAGGTAACTTGGAGGCAGAATTTCATTAAGATTTGCTGGTTTATTTTTTCTGAAATGTTCACAACAGTGTTGTGGAACATCAATAATTCAAATTCAGCAAAGAAAAGTTAACACAGGAAGAGAAAAGAAAATTGGTTTCTGATAAGATTTGGTCACTCAGAGCAAAATATTTCCGTTTAAAATAAAACGCAAAGCAAACAACGTCTTTCCGAGTGATGTCTATTACTCTAAAATTCAGAAATTACTCTTACACACGAAAAACGTATACAGTCAATATGGTTATATTTTATCCAAAGATAAGAGAATATATACAAACAGCTAGTTAGGATATTGGATATTTTAGTCCCTAACCATGGTCTCAGAGATCATGTACAAATAAGTGTAGCGAGCAGGACCCTGAAAGTGTGAGACAGCTATGCAACAAAGGCTGAAGTTTCCCCTTGGCCTATATGTACCACATACGTGAGTGAACAGCTTAGGTTCTGGCGAGACTGCGTGCATGTACCACATACGTGAGTGAACAGCTTAGGTTCTGGCGAGACTGCGTGCATGAACCACATACGTGAGTGAACAGCTTAGGTTCTGGCGAGACTGCGTGCATGTACCACATACGTGAGTGAACAGCTTAGGTTCTGGCGAGACTGCGTGCATGTACCACATACGTGAGTGAACAGCTTAGGTTCTGGCGACACTGCGTGCATGAACCACATACGTGAGTGAACAGCTTAGGTTATGGCGAGACTGCGTGCATGTACCACATACGTGAGTGAACAGCTTAGGTTCTGGCGAGACTGCGTGCATGTGCACGATCGCCTGAACCATTGCTGTTTGCGTATGCTATAACGGTTTTACACAAACTAACAATTTGATATGGTCCATTTCCAGTATGCAACGATTCTGTAAGCAGACAGCCAAGGACCTGATCAGACTGCGCGGATGCGCAGTCTGATCAGGTCATTCGCTGTCTACACATACTTGTGGATGCTTTACAAGGGGGTGGGGGGGTGGGGGGTGGGGGGGTTCAAACGGTTTTGACATGGCTCATTTGTCGTAGCTACTTTGGCACCAAGATAAAATCCTAAAGGTTATTCTGTTCATGAAGAAAATATAAACCATCTGCACATTCTTTGAAAAAACACTGACCAGTTTGGTTCTATAGCCAAGCGACAAGGGAGCATGTAGCTGACCAATATCCAAGCAGTATGACCCTGTACCCAGGATGTATGCAATAAACATTCTTCAAGAAAGAACAATCTGGACAATTTGGTGTACTGCCAACATGACGGCCGGGCATATAGGAAGAATGCAGCGAACCATTGTCCAAAAAGCATGATTCGCATTCGCATATAGAGATCATACAGCGTACCAATATCCAGACATTTTTTTACCCATACTGTTCGGGATAACCGGTTTTCGAAAACACAAGTGAGTTTGGTGTACAAGGACATAGGTGATAAGCATTTAGCGAGCATGTGAAGGACCAATGTCCAAACTACAGTATAACCTCAATGGCTCCAAATTTCGTTCTTTTGTGTGTTCTTTGTTTCAAAAGGCTACCTTGAAATATTTTTATATTGTTGGCTGTATTCAGCTGCATTTCTTTAATTTGAGTGTCATATAAATTTTCACATGACCCAATAAAGCAAACTACAGTCGAACTTCAATGGCTCGAACATCTTATGGGACCTTGGAAATTTGTTCGGTTTGAGATATGGGTAGTTCGAGCAACTGAGGGTTAATAATTGTGCCAAGTCAGGAAGCTAATGGCGATAATTTAGAGAAATATTTTCGAATATTCTAATGGGTACACACAACATACAGTTTCATGTTAAAATGCGAAAATTTCCTAAAATATTTGTTTTCTGGAGCTATCGGAAGAATTGCGTAGGGGCTCAAAACCTAGTTCGATTAGTCATGGTAAACGAGCCATCGGTATTCGAATCATTAAGGTTCGACTATACTTTGAAATTGTAACATATCATTTTGTTTGTATCAGACCTATCCTATAACATTTTGATGGTATTTAAATATCGTCTTACAAAGTATCTTTCGACACAGTATATGAATTATCAACATCTACTTATTAACAAACGATTGAAGTGACTGCCCATTGGGCGCAAAACGTTCAAACAACGTCGCATTAACGCCGATGCAACGTCATGACGTTGCGCGTAAATGCGACATTGTATAAACGCCAAGGCATTGTATCGACGTTAACGCGAAGTTGTATAAACATCATGATTCTGCATCAACATTAATGCTATAAACGCCCTGTGTCTGCTGGGTGTAAACTGATAGTGTCTACGTATACCGTATTTACCATATGTATTCGGACAGACAGGCATGAGCAAACAGTATAGACCCAGATGAAACGCCGTAGAACGCGGCGTCACATCTGGGTCTACACTGTTTGTCACTCATCCAGCAATTTTTAGACACAACATCGGGTAGTGAATTGTACTGGTTCAAATTTTAGAACATATATGGTAAGGAGTTGAGGTGTCCGAATAATTAGGGTAAATACGGTATACACGTATTGCTTTTTTTTTATAATATTCAGCGGCAAGTACATGTATCATATTCCATCATACGAGTACGAGATTTAAAGCTTAGCACGCTGTGTAACAATTTCAGCTGACAACATTTTAAAATACTTTGTCTTATACTTTGTCTTATTACGGAAAACAAGATTTGCCATTCCATGCAAATTGTCTCCTTACGATATCAATTATATCGTCTGTAAAATTTTCCCAGAGGGTGATAACGGTTTAAGTAAATTGATACGCCCGAAACTTTTTGCGTTCATTTTGTACTACGTTCGTACACAAAATAATTTGCCTCTCTTGTGTTATAACCCTTGCAAAACAGGGGCTAAGAATTTGTTCTCAGAGGGAGCCAACCCTTTACTTTAAGAAAAGCGTCCGAGATTAAAAGAAGCACATTTACACCCTGTCTAAGTTTATGCCAAGTGCAGTCTTAAGGGCAGTCTAGGGAGGGAGCGTCCTTCCCTTCCCACCCACTCCTACACATATTTATGCCTATCATCATAGCTTATTATCAATAATCCTACTCTACTGATTCTATCACGTTTAATTTTTTTTGAACAGGCTTACCACTCAAACTACTTAGTAGGAGTCAACTCTGTCTTTCTATACTAGCCGAACAATCATTTCGTATTATACATTTGGACCTGGAGTGAAGATTTGTTGCCAGTAAAATAAAATATTTACATTTTGTAATCGTCTACTATAAAACAGCTATTCGTGTTGCAGTTCATTTCTCCACGGAAAACATTGAGCAATCACATGATCTAGGCCGCGCATTAAGGCGGAGCTATGTAAGCGTCCGCCTGTAATGGTCTTTGTTTAGATATTTTTGCGTAAAGTAGGTCACGCTGTGAGTGACGTCGGTCACGTATTTCCACGACGTTAAGCGCTGAAAATCCGCTGCCGGGCTGTTCCAAGACTTCCATTATGTGCAATTTAATTTCAAATATTAGGAAACCATTTCAAACCAAGCGAATCAAAATGCCAGGTACGAGCTGATAATGAATTGATATACATTAAATATAAGAATTGAAATTTTGAGCTTTCACTGGATGATGAAAACCATTGGACTGTTTTGATGTCTACGATAGCCATGTCTTTCGTCCTCCAGTGCAAGCTCAAAGTCTGAATTTCAATTCTTAATTAAAACCATCCGGTAGTATTTTATAACTGGCCGTCCTAAGGCGGTGGTCCTGGTACTGGTAGTTTTGTGTGGCCCCGTGGCTGTGTGTGTGTGTGTGTGTGTGTTTTTTTTCCTGTTCGTTGTCTTATTGTTATGTTCAGTGGAATCTGTCTAATATTGTTACAGTGTTGGGGAAGAGGGAGCTGGTTACTTTGCTTTGTTTTGGTTCATAGTTTGTGTCTGTCATGGTTTGCCAATTCTTTCTCTTGGTGTCATTGGTGGGCTATGATGGATGGCTATTTCTGGGCATATTCTATGTTATTTCCAGTGACATGTTTCCACGGTCTGGCGTACTTTTGCCTGTATATTCACATGTCGCTTCGACAAATCTGTAGCGAGGGGGTGGGGTATGTATCATTCCTACTGCAGGTAATATATTCTATTTTTCTCGGAAACCTCCGCTAGAACTCGTATATTGTCGGAAGTCACACGGTTGATATTTGGCTGATATGTTCATGTGACAAGGCCTAATTACGTGGCCATATCAGGCCTATGAGAAAAACGTTGTGATTGTTGTTTAAAAGCCATTCTGAAACTGACTGTTGAATGATTACATGTAACATAGCATGCGACAACAGAGCAATAACTAGAAGATAGATACTGGGACTTAAGGCAGTCAGCAAGTGGGTTAGTTTTCGCGTTCTCTATAGATGAAATGACCTCATAGAGAGATTACCAAGAGTGCTGCCTGTGCAAATAGCTTTGTTTCCGTGTTTTCTACTGATGGAATGACGTCATAGGAGGATACAGGACTACACAAATCGTTGCCTGAGTCGCAGTTGTTCTCATCTTCAAAGAGCTGTTAACAATTAAGGTTTATACAGAGGTTTCAGCTTGAGTTTCATACCCTTCATGATTTTGGTTGATTACACAAAGGTTTGAAGAGAAAGTAGGTGTGGTTCTATGGCTATTTGTGGTTAGGGGATTTATAAGTATCAAAGCTTTCTGCACTGGTTTTACTGGCATTTGGTATGTGCTGGTCAGTTCTCGGCTGGAAGTAATCACTCCAGTTGCTGCACCTCTGGAGGGCGTAGTAGTCAGCAGTCAGCAACAAAATGTCACATGAGGGAGGATATCTGATGAAAGAACTGGTCATTATCGCCAATGTAAAAATGTTGTCATCCCAGCTAGCATTCTACGTAAATCTACATCGGGCCGTCATCGGCCCGTCAGCTACCCTGACGGGCCGATGACGGCCCGATATAGATTTACGTAGAATGCTGACTGGGATGCTACTTGTATTATCATCGTATACATTTTCGTTATATACATTGGCTCACGTCTTAGTAAACTAATGTATTGTATTTGGGATTGGCCAGTATTTGCCCAGCTAGCATTCTACGTAAATCTATACCGGGCCGTCATCGGCCCGTCAGGGTAGCTGATGGGCCGATGACGGCCCGATGTAGTTTTACGTAGAATGCTAGCTGGGTGAGTACTGATAATGCGAGAGGTGTCCGAAAACTTTTGTAAATAATACGTTTTCTCCGAGATATTAAATAAAAGTTGATATTTGTGTCTAGTTACCTTCGAAATAATCCCTTTTCGCCAGAACACATCGTTTCAATGCACTCTATGAATTAATTCTCATACTTATCTTTGCGTATACCCAGAAGAAACTGGTTGACTGCAGACCCCAATGCACTTCTGGACCAATATCTGCTACCAGATATTTTTTTTTTCAATATCGGAAAGGAATAAATCGCGTGGGGCCAGGTCTGGGCTGTAGGGAGGGTGCGACAATACATTGACCTTTTCAGACTTTAAAACCTGTGCTACAGTTAAGGATTTGTGAGCTGAAAAATTGTTATGTAACAAATGCATATGCTGGAGACCGGTTTTAGGACGTGCTGTTCTTATTTTGGTTCGCATTTTTTTTTCAGAACACATTCTTGTATTCGCTACCTGACACACCATTACCTTTTGGAATAACAATTGGCATGGTGGTGGCCCAGAATTTCAGAAGAAAACAGCGTATAACAAATTCTTTGCTATCAGTGTTCGTTTAGCAATACTTGACATTTTAGCATGTTTCAGAGCCCATATCCTGTTATAAGCTTTCCGCTTGGGCTCATAAAAATGGACCCATGTCTCATCACCAGTTATGAGTTTATCATACACCTTTTTCTGATATTTTTGGTACTTCTTCAGCAGTTGCTTTGCCATTTGCACCCTCGTACGTTTCTGCTCATTGGTGAGCAAATGGGGGATCCAGCGAGCACTTATCTTAGTAACCTTAAGCATTTTCTTCAGAATATAAAGAAGAAATGCTAAACTCAAGTTTGTCATTTGTGCCAGCTGTCTGACAGTGAAACGCGATCCTTTCTCAATAATAGACTTAATCTTATTAATGTTAGATTTGGTAACTGCAGACCTGGGTCTTCCTGAATAAGGGGCATCTTTGACTGATTCCTGACCGGAACTGATTTTTAAATCACCTATAAACTGTTTGTTTGTTTGTGTTAAGGTTGTACGGCCCAGTCAACCGAATGGGATCATGTCGAGCGCGGTCAGTTTGCCTCACACTTTTACTTGGCAGGTTCAGTCCTCTAAGCGGTTAACCAGTATTGTGCACATTCTTTCGCTAGAAACTGACGACTGCCCTTCTTGAATTAGCGAGAGGGAGAGAATGACCGAAGAAAATATTTCATAATCAATCTCCACGAAAGAATGTTGCCGACCCGAGAGTGTCGAACCCGCAACCTCCTGATCATCAGTCGGACGTGCATCCAACTGAACCACCGAGGCCGGCCTATAAACTGAGAAAAATGGCATTTGTTTATCACAATAAACAACACATATCTCATCATGTATACTTTTGAGACTCAATCCCAACTTCAGCGGGCTTTTATATAACCTCTGATTTCAGCAACATTTTCTGTTCGTTTTCTAACCTTTTCAACGAAGTGTCTATGGTACACCTGTTGCAAAAAAAGAAAAAAAAACGGTTGTGGATTTCAAGTATATACAGTAATGACAAGGCGCAAAAAGCATCGATGTCAACAACTTACAACGTAGCATACAGTAGAATTAGCCATGAGTACTCGTCTTTGTTTATTATAGTGATTAATTTGATTTTTATGTTTTCACTTTGATGCATGGACTGAGTTGGGAGCCTGTATGCGAATCGAATTTTTATGTATTTCTGTATTAAGAGTAGCATCGGGACACAAGGTGAAGTAAAAGTGCTTTAAACCTCCCCCGCTCCCCCCCCCCCCCCGCGGGTTGTTTACTCTACTGACCGTTCTAAGGCAGTGGTCCCGGTGTTAGTCTTACTCTTTGGTGCTTTGTGGCTTATTCTGCGAGGCGATTTGTTGTATGTCTTACCTTGTGCCATTTTGTTCTTGTGTTTTTCAGTCCTTTTAGCATTGCGATTACCTTGCTTGGGGAAGAGATAGCTAATCTTAGTGCTTTTCATATGTTTGATCGATTTGTGTTTGTTTGGATTTGTCGATTTCCTCTTCCTCTTGATGTCTGGGAAGGGCTGCGGTTTGAGATTGTGGCACTCCCTGGACTTTTCTCTTACCTTTTTTTTACATCGTGTATTTACAGCTTTACAAGAACAGAGAGTCAATCATGCAATGCTCAGATATACTGGGAGCACCAAAAAATAAGTTTACCCTACACGGAGGGTCCCTCAATTTTTTCATTGTAAGTGATGGGAAAAATATGCTGATAATGGAACAGAAATGTGCATGAAAGAAAAAAGGTGCGAAAGCACTCACTTTTTGGTGAAAAGTCAATAGTTTTGAATAAAATACCGAATTTCTGTAATATTTTTTTTAAACTAATACGCTTTTTGAAATTTTAATTTTGTCTATGCATTTATGTTGTGCCCGTCAATACATGTATGTATTAAAATAGAAATTGCTGTCCTAGTCAGAAAGCACTATAGGCAGTTTTAGGGTAAAAAGTAATAAATTTGAATAAAAACTGCTTAAATCTGTAATTATGTTTTTAAACAAATATTGATCTAAAAATTTTAGCTTTTTTTTCAATGGTATATTTTTGCAATACAAAAGCAAATTTTAATATTTTTTCTGGGCCCAAGGTGTGAATACCGGACTACAAATTCAGGTAAAATATAGTAATTTTAATAATGAAATCTGTATGTTTGCAATTGTTATAAAAACAGTCAAATTCGCTGCTGCTAAATGTTTTAAGAGTGTCCTCCGTTCCTAGGGTAACCCCAAATGTGTTTAAATGAATGCTATAAAGATTTCATTCTTTTTTCATTTGTTTAAATTTTATTAATTTATTTTTTATTAGATATGCTTTATTGACTTTATTTCCATCTTTTTGTTTTATTTGTTAACATACGGTGTGCTTATACTCAACAAATCAATCGTAATGATGCTACTGATTCTTACTTAGGAACACAAATTAAACCGATGACTATAACGTAACAGTCCATGTTAGTTTGATTGCTAAAAGGTTACATAAACCAAAGTGTGCTTTAGATGCAAAATACCTACACCAGATACTAAAAGTAGCCTCATGGAACTCAACAGAAAACAACAAACTGATCAAGTACCATCATTTGATTGCTGGTAAAATAAATATTTCGGTTGATATGACAACAGAAAATGTAAAACTTATACATAGGTCCATTTTAATACTACCAAAAGACTAAGTAGATCTTCTTTGTATAAGCAAACCAAACTTCCGGTGTTTGAATGTTGCAGTAGAAAAAAAAATGTGCTGTGATACTTTTGTCTAACTCTTTCTGAGAAAAGTAATTTGGGTTGTTCAACTGTATGGTCTAGTATATGCTTCCTGGAGAGGATAGATGGACTATAAATTATGGAGATATGATATACGAGGGAAGTAAAATCGAAATAACCTCATACCGTGTAACGCGCCACATTGATTGGCTATTACAGCCATTACACCCATGTAAATTCACATCGTCATTCACTCATTTGGTTGTTGCTAAACGGTACTTGACAAATTTCAAAGTGAACAAGTTCCTCGCCAATATGTTTCAAAGTATACTCACCAATTTAAACAATACTACGTTCTTGAGTACAGCATGGCAACTGGTACGAATAGTAAAGGTGCAAAATCTATATCATCAACTATCTCTGCAGAGTCTGTGGAAATCAATTCGCTTATCAGCAAGGGTTATAAACGCACTGCTATTTCACCTCTAGATGCCCTCGAAACAGACTCTAGGAAGTTACATCACCAGCCAGAAAGCAGCAATATTAGCATGACAGGTGTTTATGACACGGCTGATGCAACTATCAGCGTTAATGATAGCTCACTTCATTTGTTTTCTCGGCCAATGAACCCTGCCGACATTGTCAAAATGGCGATCGAACTTCGTTTATTGATGCTTCCCGAGATAAGCACTCGTTTGGGTTGACTGAGCCATGTAAATCGTATTGCAGTAAATGTTGACTAATTTGTATTTAAAAGGTACCAAAAATGATTTTCAAAATTCCTATTTTACTTGACCAACTTCAAGTATTATATGTGGCATTTCCTTTTTCACAGAAATGTTCCCTGGGTGACCCTCTATCAAAATTGCTAAAATGGTTCCGCTCCGCTTAAGAAAATCGCCGCCAAGGCTAAAAATAGAAAAACCTTTAAACGACATCTCCTCTTGGACCAATAGCCCGATTTCAAAATGAATTCACAGAAATGTTTCTTAGGTGACCCTCTACCAAACTTGATAAAATGGTTCCGCTTTGCTTAAGAAAATGGTCGCCAAAACTAAAAATAGAAAACCTTTAAACGTGGCCAATGGCCCGATTTCAAAATAATTTCACAGAAATGTTCCTTTGGTGGCCCTCTACCAAAATTGCTAAAATGGTTCCGCTCCGCTGAACAAAATGACCGCTAGAGCTAATCATAGCTCAGGTGAGCGATCCAGGGCCATCATGACCTCTTGTATTCCATTTGGAGAAACTTCTAGAAGATCTTTTGCATCACTTGATTTCAAATTCTCTGCTTCCGAGGTTTTTGGAGGCTGAATCAAGTTCGTTTATTTTGCTGCCTTGCTTAATTATTCATATTCGTCCGTCGAGATCACGCTCAACATCAGTAAAATTTTATTTCTTCAAACGTTTGCGGTTTTCTTTAGTTTTGTATGTTCAGTTACTGTTTTAAAGTATCAAAGTGTATAGGCCTATATGTTTGAATGCAGAATTTAGTGGTTTCAGCGTCAGTAGCGAAATACTTGATTGGTAGTTGTTAAGAAGGTATTTTTTAAATACGAGTTGTCGAAATAAAGTATATTAAATTTGGTGGCGGTTGTACCAACTACCCCTAAAAATGATTTCTGGAAATATGTCCTAAAAACTTTATTAAATTTCAGTTGCTATTCAAGATTGAGTTGATAGTACTATTTATCAGTCACTGTACAGTCGAACTTCAATGGCTCGAACACCTTTGGGACCATGGAAAATTGTTCGAGCCATGGGTAGTTCGAGCCAATAAAGGTTAATCATGTCGCCAGGTCGGGAAGCAAATATCGCTAATTCTGGGAAATCTATCGATCTAGAGGCGATTCTAATGAGTACACTCAACATATAATTTCATAATGACATAAGAAAGATTCCTTAAATATTTGTTTCCTTGATTTATCGGAAGAATTTCGTAGGGACTCAAAACCGAGTTCGAATAAGCCATGGTGAACGAGCCATCGGTGTTCGAGCTATTGAGATTCGACTGTATTTTGTAATACAAAACCTAAATGTTAGGGCGAATAGTTTCCTTTGATAAAGGCATTTGTTATTCTAGAGACTTAATGAATAATCTAGGCAATTATTATGAATATGGTGTTTTTTATTCAGAAGAGAGCAATTCATACTTTCCCCGATATCACAGAGTAATTGATTGCAATAAAAGGTTTATGAAGAAAAAAAATTAACGGTAATATGATTAGTCCCATAATACCAAATGTATTGTATATTATCCTTAAACACAAGAAAGGCTCACAAAATATCTGTGCTATTTTAAATCAAAATAAATATGAACCAATTCGAAAACATAATATGAGCTTAACTATACCTAATTTAGTGCCACAGAGGCCTTTCTGTTATTTAAACTTCATCAGTGCGGCTAAACCCCAAAAGTTTGGAAATGAAACGTATGATGCGCATGTCTTGGCAAGCAGCAAGACATACAGAAAGCAAAATAAGCCTAAAAAGTGGATTTCGAACCCGCTAAGATACATGTCATTTTGACAAGTCTGTCTTAATTTTTGAAAATTTTTGAATTTGTACTATAACAAAGATTTAGGTATAAAAATAGTTATTTAATTTAGTACTTAAGTACTGGTGTTAACACCGCAGAATCAACATCAGCACTGAGGAACTGATACTGAACTGATGATATTTCAAATGGAATTAAATATAATGCAATTCATGAAAAGCCCTGGGAATATATATTCCAAGCCCCTTTCCTGATAACAATATGCCTCAAACAGGTGGTTCTAGACAACCATTAATAATAGTATATTAATCATAAATAAACTCCTTTTCTTAATGAACTTGACAGACAGTCCCAAGTTTTCTTTCTGTGGTAATGATGAAATTATGGACCATTTGTTGTGGAAATGCTCCAAGTGCAGTAAAATCTTGCTGTTTATTCTCTCTTATTCAGAAAATATAACTAAGAAGAAATCCTTCAGTCACCAATTAGATCCGTTACTTACACAAGTGATCAAGAAAATCACTAATTTATGTGATCTCCGAATCGGATGCACACAGACAACTATTGAATAATTTACTGCTAAAACCTTGCTAATGTATATAATACTTGCACCAAGGTTAATTATCAAAATTTATTACTTGATCACAGGCAAGCTAATGGTCAAAATCCACTTGTCCAACCAAGATATACTTGCCCGAAAATTGACATTGTTTTCTTATTGTACATATATCGTGGGTACTCATTAGAAGTGCCTCGGTGATCTAGATACTCATCTTAGCTAGAGCTATGACGTCCTTGTCTCAGGAAGAGTAAATTGAAATTTCTCACTTGTCGTCAGGGAAATGAGACACGTTTGACAAATTGGACATGGCATTTCCACAGCCCTGCTAGCACCAATTTAAATAACTGCAAATGTCCCAAAAATTATGCGAATCCACTGGAGTGCAAACAAAGCGGCGAAAACAAGTCGTGCGCTAACAAGAGGACCATGACGGTCCTATATCGCTCACCTGAGCAAACAGATTTGCATACTTACTGTTGAAGATTCAACCAAGTTCACTGCTCTAAGATTTATGTATAAATTTTATGGCGCCGCCCCCACCCCCACCCCACCCAAGCCATGTTTTTTTCTTTTTAACACATCACGATGACTTGACTTAATCTTGAAAGAAGGTCACCAAAGGAACATTTCTGCCAAGTTATTTTGAAATTGGCCCTGTGGTTTCTGACAAAAAGATTTTTAAAGTGTTTTATATCGCTATAAAGCCCTACCCCCTAACGGCCATTTTTTTTGACTAGCATGACAGCTTGAACAAACTTGGTAGAAGGTAACCAAAGGAATATTCCTGCCAAGTTAAACTGAAATCGGTTCAGTGGTCTCCGACAAGAAGATTTTAAAAGTTTTCTATTTAGATCTATAGGGAAAATAAGCCCCACCCCCTAGCAGCCATGTTTTTAAAAAATCAGGATTGCTTCAACATTCTTGGTAGAGGGTCACCAAAGCATTATTAAAATCAGTCAGAAGGTATTTGACAAGAAGAATTTTAAAGTTTTTTTATACAGATATATATGGAAAATAAGCCCCGCCCCCTGGAGGCCATGTTTTTTGACGTATTATGAAGGCTTGTACAATCTTGGTAGAGGGTCACCAAAGCAACATTCCTGCCAACTTACATTGAACTCGGTCCAACGGTTTCTTACGAGAAGATTTTTAAAGTTTTTTATATAGATATATAGGGAAAATAAGCCCCGCCTCCTAGCGGCCATGTTTCTTTACGAATCATGACAGCTTGAACACCCTTGGTAGAGGGTCACCAAACAAACATTCCTGCCAAGTTATATTGAAATCGGTCCGTTGGTTTCTGACAAGAAGATATTTTAGTTTTCTATATAGATATATATGGAAAATAAGCCCCACCCGCTAGCAGCCATGTTTTTGACAAATCATGATTACTTGAACAATCTTGGTAGAGGGTCACCAAGGAAACATTTTTGCCAAGTTATAATGAAATCGGTCCTGTGGTTTCTGACTAGAAGATTTTTAAAGTTTTCTATATAGATATATAGGGAAAATAAGTACCCCCCCCCCCCACACACACACACACAGCCCTCCACCCCTGGCGGCCATGTTTTTTTACGAATCATGACGGCTTGAACACTCTTGAAAGAGGGTTACATAAAATACATTTCTGCAATGTTACTGTACTGAAAACAATCCAGTGGTTTCTGACAAGAGGATCATTAAAGTGTTCTATACAGATATTTAGAGGGTCACCAAAGCAACATTCCTGCCAAGTTACATTGAACTCGGTCCAACGGTTTCTTACGAGAAGAGTTTTAAAGATTTTTACATAGATATATAGGGAAAATAAGCCCCGCCCCCCTAGCGGCCATGGTTTTTGACAAATCATGACGGCTTGAACAATCTTAGTAAAGGGTCACCAAGGAAATATTACTGCCAAATTATATTGAAATCGGACCAGTGGTTTCTGACAAGATTTTTTTCAAGCTTTCTATATAGATATAAAGGTAATTGAGCTCCACACCCTAGCGGCCATGTTTTTTTGATGAATCACGATTACTTGAACAATCTTGGTAGAGGGTCACCATGGAAACATTTTTGCCAAGTTATAATGAAATCGGTCTAGTGGTTACTGACAAGAAGATTTTTCAAGTTTTCTATGAAAATATATAGGGAAAATAAGCCCCGCCCCCTGGCGGCCATGTTTTTTTGACAAATCCAAATGGCTTGAACAATCTTGGTACAGAATCACCAAAGGAACATTTCTGCAAAATTATATAGCAATCGATCCAGTGGTTTCTGACAAGAATATTTTTTAAAGTTTTCTATATAGATATATAGGGAAAATAAGCCCCGAACTATGGCGGCCATATTTTTTGACAAATCAAAATGGCTAGAACAATCTTGGTACAGAATCACCAAAGGAACATTTCTGCAAAATTATATAGCAATCGATCCAGTGGTTTCTGACAAGAATATTTTTTAAAGTTTTCTATATAGATATATAGGGAAAATAAGCCCCGACCCATGGCGGCCATGTTTTTAACACATCCAAATGGCTTGGTAGAGAATTACCAAAGAAACATTTCTGCAAAATTATATGGAAGTCGGTCCCCTGGTTTCTGACAAGTAGATTTTTTAAGTTTTCTATATAAATATATAAGTAAATGAGCCCCGCCCCGTTGCGGCCATGTTTTTTGACAAATCCAAATGGCTTGAATAATCTTGGTAGAGGATCACCAAAGAAACATTATTACAAAATTATACGGAAATCGGTCCAGTGATTTCTGACAAGAAGATTTTTTAAGTTTTCTATATAGATATATAGGGAAAATAAGTCCCGCCCCCTGGATGCCATGTTTATTGACGAATCCAAATGGCTTGAATAATCTTGTGAGAGGATCACCAAAGAAACATTTCTGCAAAATGATATTGAAATTGGTCAAGTGGTTTCTGACAAGAAGATTTTTCAAGTTTTCTATAAAGATATATAGGGAAAATAAGCCCCGCCCCCTGGCGGCCATGTTTTTTGACAAATCCAAATGGCTTGAACAATCTTGGTACAGAATCACCAAAGGAACATTTCTGCAAAATTATATAGCAATCGATCCAGTGGTTTCTGACAAGAATATTTTTTAAAGTTTTCTATATAGATATATAGGGAAAATAAGCCCCGAACTATGGCGGCCATATTTTTTGACAAATCAAAATGGCTTGAACAATTTTGGTACAGAATCACCAAAGGAACATTTCTGCAAAATTATATAGCAATCGATCCAGTGGTTTCTGACAAGAATATTTTTTAAAGTTTTCTATATAGATATATAGGGAAAATAAGCCCCGACCCATGGCGGCCATGTTTTTAACACATCCAAATGGCTTGGTAGAGAATTACCAAAGGAACATTTCTGCAAAATTATATGGAAGTCGGTCCCGTGGTTTCTGACAAGAAGATTTTTTAAGTTTTCTATATAGATATATAAGTAAATGAGCCCCGCCCCCTGGCGGCCATGTTTTTTGACAAATCCTTTTGGCTTAAATAATCTTGGTAGAGGATCACCAAAAAAACATTTTTGCAAAATTATATGGAAATCGGTCCAGTGGTTTCTGACAAGAAGATTTATTCAATTTTTCTATAAAATATATAGGGAAAATAAGCCCCGCCCCCTGGCGGCCATGGTTTTTGGCGAATCAAAATGGCTTGAACCGTCTTGGTAGAGGATCACCAAAGGAACATTTCTGCAAAATGATATTGAAATCGGTCCAGTGGTTTCTGACAAGAAGATTTTTTTAAGTTTTCTATATAGATATATAGAGAAAATAAGCCCCGCCCCCTGGCGGCCATGTTTTTTGACGAATCCAAATGGCTTGAACAATCTTGGTAGAGGGTCACCAAAGGAACATTCCTGCAAAAGTATATGGAAATCGGTCCAACGGTTTCTGACAAGAAGATTTTTTTTCTATACAGATATTTAGGGAAAATCAGCCCCGCCCCGTAGCAGCCATGGTTTTTGACAAATCATGACGGCTTGAACAATCTTGGTAAAGGGTCACCAAGGAAACATTTCTGCCAAGTTATATGAAATCGGTCTAGTGGTTTCTGACAAGAAGATTTTTTCAAGCTTTCTATATAAATATAAAGGGAAAATGAGCTCCACCCCCTAGCGGCCATGTTTTTTGATGAATCACGAACTATCTTGGTAGAGGGTCACCATGGAAACATTTTTGCCAAGGTATTATGAAATCGGTCCAGTGGTTTCTGACAAGAAGATTTTTCTATATAGATATATAAGGAAAATAAGCCCCACCCCCTGGCGGCCACGTGTTTTTACAAATCCAAATGGCTTGTACAATCTTGGTAGAGGATCATCAAAGGAACATTTCTACAAAATTATATGGAAAGCGGC
Source organism: Anodontia alba (assembly GCA_964016985.1). Taxonomy (NCBI): domain Eukaryota; kingdom Metazoa; phylum Mollusca; class Bivalvia; order Lucinida; family Lucinidae; genus Anodontia; species Anodontia alba. The sequence goes on along the minus strand of OZ024832.1, from coordinate 37,400,235 downwards.
CCAGTGGTTTCTGACAAGAAGGTTTTTTTTTTAAGTTTTCTTCAATATAGATATATAAGGAAAATGAGCACCGACCCCTGGCGGCCATGTTTTTTGACGAATCAAAATGGCTTGAGCAATCTTGGTAGAAATCACCAAATGAACATTTCTGCAAAATAATATTGAAATCGGTCTGGTGGTTTCTGACAAGAAGATTTTTTAAGTTTTCCATATAGATATATAGGGAAAATAAGCCCCGCCCCCTGGCAGCCATGTTTTTTGACGAATCCAAATGGCTTGAACAATCTTGGTAGAGAATTACTAAAGGAACATTTCTACAAAATTATATAGAAATCGATCCATTGGTTTCTGACAAGAAGATTTTTTAATTTTTCTATATAGATATATAGGGAAAATAAGCCCCGCCTCCCTGGCAGCCATGTTTTTTGACAAATCCAAATGGCTTGAACAATCTTGGTAGAGGATCACCAAAGGAACATTTCTGCAAAATAATATTGAAATCGGTCAAGTGGTTTCTGACAAGAAGATTTTTAAAGTTTTCTATACGGATATATAGGGAAAATAAGCCCCGACCCCTGGCGGCCATGCTTTTTGACGAAGCCAAATGTCTTGAACAATCTTGGTGGACGATCACCAAAGGAACATTTCTGCAAAATTATATGGAAATCGGTCCAGTGGTTTCTGACAAGAAGATTTATTTAATTTTTCTATATAGATATATAGGGAAAATAAGCCCCGTCCCCTGGCGGCCATGTTTTTTGACGAATCCAAATGGCTTGAACAATCTAGGTAGAGGATCACCAAAGGAACATTTCTGCAACATGATATTGAAATCGGTCCAGTGGTTTCTGACAAGAAGATTTTTAAAATTTTCTATATCGATATATAGAGAAAATAAGCCCCGCACCCTGGTGGCCATGTTTTTTGACGACTCCAAATGGCTTGAACAATCTTGGTAGAGGGTCACCAAAGGAACATTTCTGCAAAATTATATGGAAATCGGTCCAGTGATTTCTGACAAGAAGATTTTTTAAATTTTTAGTTAAAAAGTTTATTTTTAGCTCCTGTGACCTAGATATGCAATGGACCGGAACAATTTGAACAACTTTGAAAGAGGACTAACCAAGGATCAATCCTGTGAAGTTTGGTCAAATTCAAATCAGTCGTTTAGGAGGAGATGTTGTTTAAAGATTGTGGACGGACGGACGGACAGACGGACGACGACGACGGACGGTGAGTTATCACAATAGCTCACCTTGAGCCTTCGGCTCACGTGAGCTAATAAAACTTATGATAAAACGATCAGTTGGACACGAGCTTATGTTTCAGGAAAATTTTATCTTGTGACTTCCGTGTTTAGACTTTTAAGTTTTATGTTTTGAGTTTCCGCTCTTGTGTACTGTTTTACTTCTTTCGACATGTGCAGTTTGCATTTTTAATGGTGCCGTTTTGCTTTTAAAGGGTGCGATAAAGTGCATAAAAGAAAGCGAGGTGAAACAGGGAAAAAGCGTTTGTTATTTTTCAGCTTTTTACATGCTTCACTATAAGAAATATCTGTAGCTTTAATGGTAGTCTCTGGCCACGGGTTGCCAGTGCAATGGTCTTTTGTTCACAGAAGTCATATATTACAAACAGAAAACATACAGCATCCTTACACAAAACACAATGTTACATAATTATATATGCGTCCGCAGAGTTGGTTACGCGATATATACAAACTTCCGTCATTCATAGATTAGTTTGGGCCGCGGTCCGGATTTTTTAGTATAGAAATCATCAGTATATGTAACTCTATACACAACCGGGGTCCCTTTGCCCGCCGCCAGTTTTCTGACTGGGACAATTTCCAGTACTGTGTCGCCGATCCCATCGTCGCGGAGAAACAATCTTCTATCGCCAACCTCCCCTATCTGGGCAACAAACTGAAAAGGACAATAATTCCAACTCAATAGGTTACATTAGGCCTAATTAAACGCAATCTTATTGGTCTAGTGCAACTTCAAAACGGACTTTACACTTCCATAAATCCACAAAGAAGGATCTCATACCCTCTTTACAGTGCACTCTGACTGATCCAGAACCCTAAGTTGAATTGAGCCCAAATTTAGTGGATGCAATTGAGACCACATGGAGGTTTAGAATTGCTAAAATCATTCCATTCCGATATCCAAGATGGCCGCCATGTCGACCATCTTGAAAATTTTCAAATGACATCTCCTCCCAAACCGTAAATCAGATAGAGCTGAACCTTGATTGGATCAACATAGAGATTCAGAATGGCTAAAATCATTCCGTTCCGCTTTCCAAGAAAACCGCTACGCTGGCCATCTTAAAAATCTTCAAACCATGTCTGCTCCTGAACGGTAAGTCGGATTGAGTCTAAACTTGGTTGGAGGTATTGGGGTGAATTGGAAATTTAGAATTGCTACAATCGCTCCGTTCAAATATCCACGATGGCCACCATGGTAAGTCGGATTGAGCTGAAACTTAATGGGAGGCATTGGGGGGAGACATGGAGATTCAGAACTACTAAATTCGTTTCATTTCAACATCCAAGATGGCCGCCACGTTGGGAGGCATTGGAGCAACATAGAGATTCAGAATTGTTAAACCATTTTGTTACGATATCCACGATGGCCGCCACAGCAGCCATCTTGAAGAGCTTTACTTGTCAGCTTATGCCGTGGTCTGTTGACCATGGTCCGTCCCTCATCCGTTGCCTGTCAGCAACTTTTCACATTTTCGACATTTCCATCAGAATCATATCCATGATGGCCATCATGGCGGCCATTTTGAAAGTCTTCAATTGTTATCCGGTCCCGAACCGTGCGTCGGATGGAGCGGAAACTTGGTGGACGGCATTGGGGTAGCATGGAGATTTAGAATTGCTAGAATGGTTCCCTTCTGATATCCAAGATGACCACCATGGCAGCCATCTTGGAAAACTTCAAATCACACCTGCTCCCGGGCGGAAAGCCTGATTGAGCTTAAACTTGATGGGAGGCATTACGGTGTTATGGAAATTCAGAAATGCTAAAAACGTTCTGATCCAATATCCAAGATGACCGCCATCTTGACATTCTTCAAACCACATCCTCTTCCCAAACTGCAAGTCAGATTGAGCCAAAACTTGATGGGAGGCATCAGGTTGACATGGAGATTCAGAATTGCTAAATCGTTCAGTTCCAATATCCAAGCTGGCGACTATGGTGGCAATCTTGAAACTCTTCAAACAACATCAGATTCTGCATTGCTAAAGGCAATCTGATCTGACAGCCAAGATGGCGGCCATGACACAATGTATCATATCATGATCAGCCTAATCCAGGTGAGCGAATCTGGCCCACGGGCCTCTAGATTAAGTCTAGCCTGCTCTGTTGGTAGCCCATTGGCTGTGAGGGATGTAGGCCCAGATCTGACCCCGCTAATGTGAGGGCTGTTATGATCCCTGATCCCGCATATTACTCAGTCGGATTTTTATGCAAGCTTTATAAGTTGACTGTAAACATGACGTGGGTCTGGCGTTTTCATTAACACTGAAATGAAGTGCACAATTTAATTGAATTCACTCTGTTTCAACAGAGTGAATTCGATTCAATTAAATTGTATATTTCTTTCCTCTGGAGGACTTTTTACTCATTGAAATGAAGTAGTTTAGAATTTCTGGGCAAGTCCATATACTGTCGTAAAATCATGGGCCCAGTTGTTCAAAGCGTCGTTAGCTTAACGAGCTCGTTAAGGGTCATTTCGTTAACTGTTTTAGCAGATTCAATATACAATATTCTGATATTTTTTGCTAAAAAAATGTGAGTAGCTTTTGCACTGCAAAAGCTACTCACATTTTTTCAGCAAAAAATTTCAGCATATTTGTGTATCACTCGATTTAAATTTTAACGAATCGTTAACTAACGACATCGTTAGCTTTGAACAACTGGACCATGGAAAACTTGTCAAGTTCTTGACCTCGGGACCACCAGTGTGTTAACAACACCATCTTAAAGCAAACTTATACAGGTACCATGTGCCAAATATGGATAAATTTGTCTCATGGTTGCTGAGATTTGAAACTCTGTGTGTGTGTGTGTGTGTGTGTGTGTGTGTGTTTTGTTTTACATGCATTTACAAAAATGAATAGGTTCTAATATTTGAGCCCTAGACCCACCATGCAAGGGGCTGAATTATTATCACTAATTAGATTATTGGATATCCATAAATCAAATTATGGATATCTTTAAATAGAGAATAAATAATAAAACGGCACCTCATAAAACTTTGCATAGAAAGTTTTTTTTTCTCTGACATTACTGCATATATCCCGGTGTTAAAAAGGACCACTTTTTAGGTCAAGTCAGTAGCCTAACTTACGCGGGGTCAGTTTTCATCAGCAATTTTAGTCAAAAGTTAAATTGTTCAATGTTTAATGTTACACAAGCACCATGTGGGTCCATGGTCACCTGTGACTAGCCAGGTGCATTTCTTCATAAGTCCCTCCGTGATGAACCTGCACCCGTCGGTATTCATATAGGCTATGGAAGTGTAGACCCTATCGCCGCGTGTTTACGAAGAGGCTCATAGGGAGCGGCTTTAATTGAAAATCCGGAACTGTAAATTTTATAAGGGGGAGGTGTGGAGCAGTCACTTAGTCAAGAAGAAAAAACGGAATTTTGGAACTGTAAACGAAAAGCAAGTGTTTTATTTTTTGTGTTAAAAAGGGTTTATTTGAACAGCCTAGCTAAGCTGGAAAGGGACTCAGCGGGCGCACAACGTTGGAACAACGTCAGCTCAGTCCGACCTACGGTTTTCGAGGAGGGTTTAAAGAATTTCGAGATGACTGCCATGGCGGCCATCTTGGATATCGGAACGAAACGCTTTTAGCAATTCTGAATCTCTATGTCGCTCTGATGCTTCCCATTAAGTTTCAGTTCAATCTGACTTATGGTTTGGGAGATATCGTTTGAAGAATTTCAAGATGGCCGCCACCGACTTACGGTTTAGGAGGAGATGGCGGCTCTCTTGGATTTCGAAACGGAACAATTTTAGCAATTCTGAATTTCCATGTTGCTACAATGCTTCCCACTAAGTATCAGCTCAATCCAACTGATGGTTCTGGAGGAAATGTCAAAACTGAAAAGCTAACGACGGACGACGGACAACAGGCCATGGCATAAGCTGACCTGAAACCAAGCTCCAGGTGAGCTAATAATATATAAGCTGTGGGAGAAGACGATTTTTTACGTTTTTCCCATTATAAGTCTATGGGAGCTTATGACCCCCGGGCATGACCAATTTGGACCCCAGGGGCATGGTTGGCAGGATTTATTTAGGAGACCACTAAACATTGCTACATACTAAATATATTAGCTCTGGGTCTCATAGCTTCAGAGAAGAAGGTTTCTAAGTGTTATTTATCTATATAGTTCTATATAAACAAATGACCCCTGGGGCGTGGTCAGTTTGGACCCCAGGTGCTTGATTAGCAGGATTTATGTAGGGGACCATTAAAAACCTTGCTACATACCTCCTGTTTTCTTTGGACAAGATTTTTAAGTGTTCTTTTCTTTCATTATAAGTCTATGGGAGCTAATGAACCCTGGGCATGGCCAATTTGGACCTCAGGGACTTGGCAAGATTTATGTAGGGTACCACTAAACATTGCTTCATACCATATACATAAGCTGTGGGCCTCATGGTTTCAGAGAAGAAGTTGTTTTTTTTATTGTTTTTTTTTTTACTATTATCAGTCTATGGGAGCTAATGACCCCATGCCATGGCCAATTCGGACCCGAGGCGCATGGTTGGCAGGATTTATGTAGGGGACCATTAAACATTGCTACATATTAAATATATAATTTGTAGGCCTCATGGTTTCAGAGAAGATTTTTTTTAAGCTTTTCCCATTATAAGGTTTATGGCAGATATGACTCCCAGGGCGTTGCCAATTTAGACCCCTGGGGCTTGATTGGCAGAATTTATTTAGGGGACCACCAAACATTGCTACATTGTATTAAATATATAAGCTGTGGGCTTAAGGTTTCAGAGAAGAAGCTTTTTTATTTTTTCCATTACAAGTTCATGGACGCTAATTACCGCCGGGGCGAGTCCAAATTGGACCCCAGGGGCATGGTTGGGAGAATTTATGTAGGATACCACTAAACATTACTATATACTAAATCTGTTATCTCTGGGCCTCATGGTTTCAGAGAAGAAGATTTTTGAATGTTCTTCACCTATACAGTTCTATATAAACATATGACCCCTGGGGTGTGGCAAGATTGGTAGGATTTAAGTAGGGGACCACTACACATTGCTGCATATTAAAATTATAATCTGTGGGCGTCATGGTTTCAGGGAAGAAGATGTTTTTAGTTTTTCCCATTATGAGTCTGTGGGAGCTAATGATCCCCAGAGCGTGGCCAGTTTGGACCCCAGGGGCATGGTTGGCAGGATTTATTTAGGAGACCACTAAACATAGCTACATACTTGATATATTAGCTCTAGGCCTTATTGTTTCAGAGAAGAAGATTTTTAAAGGGTCTCTAGTATATAGCTCTATATAAACATATGACACTCTGAGGGGCTTGATTGGCAGGATTTATGTAGGGAACTATTGTTACATACTAAATATATAAGCTGTGGCCCTCATGGTTTCAGAGAAGAAAATTTTAAAAAAAATTTCCATTATAAGTCTACGGGAGCTAATGACCCCCGGGGCGTAGCCAGTTTAGATCCCAGGGGCTTCATTGGCAGAATTTATGTAGGGGACCACTAAACATTGCTACATACCAAATATATAAGCTGTAGGCCTCATGGTTTCAGAGAAGAAGTTTTTATTTCAATTATTAGTCCATGGGAGCTAATGACCCCCGGGGCATGGACAATGTAGACCCAAGGGGCATGGTTGGCAGGATTTATGTAGGAGACCACCTAACATTGCTCTAAACTAAATCTGTTAGCTCTGGGCCTCATGGTTTCAGAGCAGAAGATTTTTTGAAGTTCTTTAGCTATACAGTTCTATATAAACATATGACCCCACCCCCTCACCCCTGGGGTGTGGCGTTTGGACCCCAGGGGCTTGATTGGCAGGATTTAAGTAGGGGACGACTACACATTGCTACAAACTAAATATATAAGCTGTGTGCCTAACAGTTTCAGAGAAGAAGATTTTTTAAAGTTTTCCCACTATAAGTATGGGAGCTAATGACCCCCGGGGCGTGGTCAGTTTAGACCCCAGTAGGGGATCACTAAAAATTGTAATATATTTGATATATCAGCTATTGGCCTCATGGTTTCAGAGAAGAAGATTTTTTTAAAGTTTTTCTCATTCTAAGTCTATGGGAGCTATATATGGGCATGGCGGCCATCTTGGTTTACGGACCGTGACCATTATTTTTTAAATTTCAATCCCTCTTTAACACAAGGCTCCACATGAAGTTTGAAGAATTTTGGCCCAGGGGTTTCAGAGGAGAAGTCGTTCAAATGTGTAAACGGACGGACGGGCAGACGGACGGACGACGGACGAAGCATAATTTAAAAATTAAAGGCAATTTTAGGGGTCAAAAGGTCAATATTAGGTCTAAAAATGGTGTACTGAGAGGTAATAGAAGTTCCTGAAAATTACTATAGTGATATTTCTTACTTGAGTTTAATTTAAACAACATACCAGGTATCATGGCCTGCTCAAAACTCAGGTTTCAGTATGAAAAATTAATCTAGTATTAAACAGTAAGCAGGTTTTTACCCCTACCCCCATCATTTGATTTCATCGCTTCTGAACTGACTCTGGTGAAGACTGATAAACGACAGTAGAAACAAGAATTCCGCGGAAGGCGTCATCGCACCTGCTGGCGCAAAAGTCACAGGAGCCACAATCAGAATGTGGTTATTAAATAAGTTTATTTCATTCTTAGCAGTGCTTACTTGGAAAACTGGGTTGAGAAAAATGTAGACAAAGTGCCTAGTGGGGCACATATATTCCAGGCCAGTCCTATTCCCTCTAATGGCTATATCTTCAGCACTGACTTTTCGTATCATACAGCCCAATGATAATGGAACGTTGACATAAAATGTGTAAAAGTCACTGGAGCATGAAATATATAGGTCAAGGTCACGGGTCAAGGTACCTGCTTATTCAGTACATCAAGGAGAAGCACAATGCAAGGTATGGTGGTTGTAGGCCTTATAGTTGAGGAGTTATCGAACATCAAAGTAAAATGTGTCAAATATAGGTCAAGGTCACTGGGTCAAGGTACCTGCAAAGCCAGTGCAATGAGGTGAAGCACTATGCAAGGTTTAGTGGTTGTAGGTCTTATATTTGAGGAGATACCGAACATCAATATAAAATATGTCAAAGTTACTGGAGTGCACAATGTAGGTCAAGGTCACCAGGTCAAGGTACCTGTCGAGTCAGTACATCGAGAAGAAGTGCTATATAAGGTTTGGTGGTTGAAGGCCTTACAGTTGAGGACATATGGAAGGGTGACGTAAAAGGTGTAAAAGTCAATGGAGCGTGAAATATAGGTCATGGTCACCCAGTCAAGGTACCTGCAGAGTCCGTACATTGAGGAGAAGCACTATGCAAGGTTTGATGGTTGTAGGCCTTACAGTTGAGGAGATATTGAACGTTGACGTAAAATGTGTAAAAGGCACTGGAGCGCAAAATATAGGTCGAGGTCTTCGGGTCAAGATACCTGCCAAGTCAGTACATATAGGAGAAGCACTATGCAAGGTTTGGTGGCTAGAGGTCTTACACTTGAGGAGATCGGGAACGTTGACGTAAATTATGTCAAAGTCACTGCAGCCAAAATATAGGTCAAGGTCACCAGGTCAAGGTATCTGCTAAGTCAGTACATTGAGGAGAAGCACTTTGCAAGGTTTGATGGTTGTAAGCCTTATAGTTGAGGAGATATCGAACGTCGACGCAAAATATGTCAAAGTCACTGGAGCGCAAAATATAGGTTAAGGTCACCGGGTCAAGGTACCTGACAAGTCTGTACATCTAGGAGAAGCACTATGCAAGGTTTGGTAGTTGTACGCCTTATAGTTGAGAAGATCTGGAACGTCAACGTAAATAGTGTCAAAGTCAATGGAGCGCAAAATATAGGTCAAGGTCACTGGGTCAACATATCTGCCAAGTCAGGAGGTCAGCGAGATGTGTCATGCAAGGTGTGATGGTTGTTGTAGAATTGTAGTTGATTAGAATACTAACTTTGACGTAAATGTCGAACTTCGACATAACAGAACTGTTTAGAGACAGACGAACGGACGAACGGACAGACGAATGGAAAAGCGGGCACCTATGTCGCAAAGTCAGGAGGTCAGGGAGATATTTCATACAAGGTTTGATGGTTATTTAGTCTTGTAGTTGATTAGAATACTAACTTTGACATAAATGTCGAACTTCGACATAACAGAACTGTTAAGAGACGGACAGACGGACAGACGAACAGACAGACGAATGGAAAAGTGGGCACCTATGTCGCAAAGTCGGGAGGTCAGGGAGATGTTTCATGTAAGGTTTGATGGTTGTTTAGTCTTGTAGTTGATTAAAATACTAATTTTGACATAAATGTCGAATTTCGACATAAATGTTGACAGACGGACGGACGAATGGACAGACATACGGAAAAGCGGACGCCTCTGTTGCAAAGTCAGGAGGTCAGGGAGATGTTTCATGCAAGGTTTGATGGTTGTTTAGTCTTGTAGTTGATTAGAATACTAACTTTGACATAAATGTCGAACGTCGACATAAATGTTTACAGACGGACGGACGGACAGAAAATCGGACGCCTATATCGCACCCTGCTACAAGCAGGTGCGATAAAAATGATAAAGACAGGCAGAATGGCAAGCTATTTCATTTATCAACCTCTGTTTTCCAGGAATGATTTGATTTGCTGCAGAATTTAAGTTTTAATTTACAGACTGAACAATAAATAAGAAATAATGACCCGGCTTGACAATATTTACTGTGACACCGACAGAACTTGTGACGGTCAAAAATCCCGTGGGTGGGCTTCAGAATTTTCACATATTTTCCTAACCCTTACAGAAATGAAAATGTAGCGGCTTTAAAGTGGTTTTGTAGCTGCAATAAAGGCGCTTTAAAATTTAGTAGACACAACTTCTAGTCAGAAAGTAGCCAATGATAACGGCCAGTAGATCTATTGCTGCAGTATTGCCACAAGTATCAGTCGCGACCAGCTATGTCAGCCACTAGTGGCTATATAGCCACTAGCGGCTTCTAATAGCCAGAAGCTATCCACAATTCAAACATTATAGTTATGAGACAGAAACAGAGCCACTAGGGGCTTTAATAGCCAGAAGATATCCACAATTGTTAGAAAGTCATATGTGAAGATACCCGGCAATGCCACAATTACGAAGACTTCAAAAGAAGGAGAGATGAGGAAAAACAATGACAAAGCAAATGTTACCTATGAAACCATCGATGCATAAACATAGAACTGCAACAGAAGAGCAACCTTGGAACTATTATCAGTTGAAAAACTAATGTGGGCTTTAACTATTTTTATAAAAAACCTCATCACAACTGATTCTGATGCAGCCCTAAATTATAAACATAATGTTCGGTTCGCATAGGGGTCCTGTACCGCATCAGTGAAATATCACAGTGAAGTACATATAATCTTAAACACTGTGAAGAAACAAAACAAAAAGCTCAATGGCAATCTGAACACAAAAATACCACAAACAGGACCACATTTGGCCCAACCACATACAGACATTCATAGTTAGGTGTCAACCGTCTGAAACAGATTAAGGAGGGAGCTGTCATTGAGACAGAGGACCAACTCACCTTCATGCAATTAAATAGGGAAGCAAAGTTACCTATCATATTTGGTTAACAGCTATGTGTGCAGTTTGTTGCATTATATCCCTATATTGTAACTTAAATTCAAAGGGATATTTTGTTGCTGATGAAGCAATGAGTCATCAAGAAAAAAGTTGTCCTGCCACTTATACTGTTGAAAGAAAGAATAAGGTATTTAAAACCCTGTCTGAGCAAAGCAAATTAGAGAAAGCTGAAGCCAGTTTAAAGAGTACTGAAAGGAAAGATTGAAATTGAAAAAATATCTATTTGAATTATCATTTTTGAGAACACGCTTAATAGAAATTAAAAAGAGTAAATGATGTATCCATTGGTAAACATAAGTTTAAAACAATGTACATAAAAAAGCATAAAATAGATTTGTCCAGGACTGATGTTTATTCTAGGGGTTGGATCTTCTGTTAAATGTTATAAGGGCTGAAATCCATGTCAAAATATGTAAGCTGGAAAAATCCTGTATCAGAAGACTGCAACACAGACCTCTCTGACAAGTTCAAAGATTTGGAATCAAGTGATGTCTTGATTTTGCACCAAGCCACAATTATCCTACAAAACAGAATTACAAAAACTGAGTTCTTTTCACCCAGTGAACTCTCCCATATGATAAAAGAAAAGGAGGCTGTCTATGGGTGGCCTACTGTTTTACATTTAATTTGTAGGCAGCTCCAGTAGGCAAGAGCTGCCTATTTGTTGCCCTTTTTGCTGCCTATGGGCAGTACAGGCAACCAGTAGGCAGCTCAAAGTAAGTTTGTTTTGTACAACAGGCAGAGTAGGCAACTCCAACTTAATTTATGTTCTACTATAGGCAGAGAAGGCAACACAGACTTATTTAATTTTCTGCAGGAGGCAGAGTAGGTAGCTCTAACTTTATTTTACTTCTTGCAGTACACAAAGAAGGCAGCTCAATTTTCTTTTTCCTGCAGGCAGAGTAGGCAACTCAAGCTTATTTTATTTTCTGCAGTAGGTAGAGTAGGTAGCTCCAGTTGGGTTTACTTTGTGTAATTATTAGGCACAATAGGCAGCTCTATCCTTTGTCAGGTGAAATTGGCGGGAAAATATAGCAGCCATTTTGATTGCAAATGTGTATTTAGGATGTTTTAGATTAAACAGAAATTTATTTCAGTGAATGTAAGTAGACTACTTGTTTGTTTATTAGTGAACATAACTACTATGCTTGTTATAGGTAGAAAAACATTTAATTTACTTTAATTCAATGCCTTTTTCCTGTTACATATCAAAGCAAGATTAAACAGAAATTTATTTCAGTGAATGTAAGTAGACTACTTGTTTGTTTATTAGTGAACATAACTACTATGCTTGTTATAGGTAGAAAAACATTTAATTTACTTAATTTAATTCAATGCCTTTTTCCTGTTACATATCAAAGCAAGTTGATGCCATAAATATGTAAATCTGGTGTAATACTGACTATACATTAAGATACATAGATCTGCTTGCCTAATACATGTACATGGAGATTTTCACATGATGGGCTTATGATTGTTGCTTGAATTATCAATCTGAGACCCCATTATAAGCCCGAGATCAATTAAGCTTAAGCTTAAGGTCCAGTAACGCAGAGGGATGATATTGATACATGTACCACTGCTATCAATGCATAACCATAAGGTATCATAGAGGTATAAACCCGGCATCGATTGCTCAGTCGAGCAAATTTGAATTTACTTGTCCATGGTCAAGTGAGTTCTGTTGGAAACATGACTTCGCTTCCCTGGTTTTCAGACTCTTTCTAAATGGGAGCAACTCTTTTAGGAAGGAATTTGCTCCCTCCGTGAACAATTTTTTTCTGTAAAAAAAGAAAAAAAGCCTAAAGGCATTATGGATGGGTTTTTTAAATAATGATGAAAGTGAGAGTTGCCTCTCTTGCATGGGAAACACCTACTGGTCCTTGTCGTCATCCCTACCAAATATAAAAGCAATCCACTGAAGAATAAAGGTAATATAACTTTGAAAAAAGGTTAACCAAACGGTTAACCTGGGACGACGCCCGCCCGCTCACCCGACGCCCACATCCTTATTTTAAGGGACAGATTTTTGATAAACCCATCCAAGCAGCCAATGTTGAGCATGATTAGCTAAGTGATTAGGGCACTTGCCTCTACCGCTAGAGGTACCGAGTTCAATGCCAGCCAATGAACATGTAGGCAGAATGGGCAGCTCACGAGCAGTTCCCACTGAATAGGCAGAGTAGGCAACTCAGTAGCCAATAAACAAGCACTAGACAGAATAAGCAGCTCCTTTCCAACTGAATAGGCAGAGTAGGCAGCTCAGTAGCCAATGAAAATCTATAAGGCAGAATAGGCAGCTCAGTTCCCACTGAATAGGCAGGGTAGGCAGCTCAGTTGCCAGTGAACATGTAGTAGGCAGCTCAATAGGCAGGGAAAGCATTTAAGAGGCAGCAGTAGGCAGCTCAGTGGCCAATGACAGACGAGGAAGCAGAATAGGAACAGTAGGCAGCTCCAAATCCCTTTCTAGTCATTGTCTTAATAGATGAGCTGCCTACTCCATATAAGGAGTAGGCCATTCAAAATTTGCATGGCAAATTTCCAGTAGGCAGCCTATAGGCATCCAATTGCACTTCCTACAGGCTACCTATAGGCAGCTATAATAGGCAGCTCCCAGTATATTTTGTATTGGAGCTGTCTTGAGGCACAATGTAAATTTCCAGACCATCTTCTTTTTTTTCGTCATTTGGTTGTTATTTAAAAGTTAAATGACTCTGGTGATATAGTTAAGATAAAACTGATATACGAAGATGGTTGCCATCTGTTCCGAATCATAACAGCTCTGGTCAGATCATCATAACACTGAAACATCTGGGCTAACAGTCTATCTTCACTATTTGTATAGAAGTAAGAAGCCAGTAGAAGAGCTTAACTCATACGGGTAAGCCCTAGCTTATTCTGCAGTCAGACACTTTGTTACGTCTGCAACTTTTCACACAATGGAGCACTAGACTGCATTGGATATATATTATAAGAGAGAATCTAAATTATCTTCTTATTTTATTGACGGTCAGTTTTAATGTTTTCCTTAAATTCTTCTTTAAAATGGCTCTTGCTTCCTCAGACTTGCTTTGCTCAGGCAGGATTTTAAATGCATTATTGTTTCTTTCAGCAATATATGTCACGGGCAGTAATCACGTCACTCATTGCCAATTGTTTTGCAAAGAAATAAGTGACGTGAATATATGAGTAGTGCGAGCTAAAAAGGTGGCTGTTTCAGGTGTGTTGTCGACAGTCTAGGGCTTTTGTCGTCTAGGAGGGCGTTATTTTAAAAATTGGAGAATGCTATACTGTGCATAATTAAAATCCATACAACCCAGCACCAAAATTTACGCCAAAATATGTTTCATTCTGACGACAATTGCTCCGAATTGTGTGCAATTTTGGATGATTTACCCACTGAAATTAATGTTTTCAGCCATATCTGCATCTTGCATCATTGTTTACATTTGAAGACTGTCATGTTTTTTTCAATTTAATTGCCTACTTAGATTGGGTTAATAATAAAATCAACTGGCGCTAAGATGCATGGCCCACGCCTTAGCCTTAGTAATGAAAAGTGGCATTAGAAAGGGAATTCAATAGCTCGAGTATGTCAAATATATCAAAATAGCTTTTTGTATTTTTCGCTGACTGTCCACAGACAGGCTCACGAAGTGTCCACGATGGATGGATAAGTCCATTATAGGACACTCTTCCAAAGTCGACCTTACAGTGTGTCGACTTTTCTGCAAAATGTCTGCATGTGTTTGATAGTTTATAAATACACTTGCCATTTCCTTCTAGATTTGGTTTCAATTAATGTATTTACAATGTTTACATGCATGTATTTTAAAGTTTCCCCCATAACACTTTCTGTCGGTGTTATAGTAAACATTATCAAGCCAATTTTTTCCAGGTCAGTGTTTCTTATTTGTTGTTATGTCTGTGATTTAAAATTTGAACTATGAAGGAAATCAAACAATTCCTTATTAATTTAGGCTTCAAAAGCAGACTTTTAGTATTTGGCGGCCATGTTGGCGGCCATATTGGATTTCTCGGTTCGCCATCATTTATGCCAATTTATGCCGGCAGTTTCAGAAACTACAGAGAATGTGGAACATTTTGGTATATGACACATCTTGTTGTACGGGGGGGTCCGGGTTCACAATTTTTCAGTCTTGAAAGTCACCCTACCAATATTAAAATGCTGAAATTTTCAAACGGCTATAACTCAAGAAAAGAAAAAAAAACAAAAAAAACAAAAAAAAAACAGTAGGTTTTTTTTTAGAAAAATGAATCAAGTCATCTGCTCATCATCCCCTTTTAGCCTTTCAAGTTTCAAGGCAATAGCCTAAAAAGTTGTTGAGATATCCTGCTTACACGGTTATAATGCCGAAATCTTAAATGGAACATACCTCAAGAAAAAAAAAACGCAATTTTGTAAAAGTTAATCAGGTAATCTATTCATAATCTTGCATCAGCTTATCATGTTTTAAGGCTTAAACAGTTTTCGAGGTATAGTTTTTGAGATATCTTGCTGACAATGTTAAAATACCAAAATTTAATCAGATCATTTATTGATCATTCTGTATCAGTGTGTCAAGTTTCAAGGCAACAGCTTGAATTGTTTTCGAGATACGTTGCCTGTATTGTTAAAATGCTAAAATATTCAAAGGGCATGACTCGGGAACAATTTTCGGATTGTTTTTCAAAAGTCAATCAAGTTGTCTACTCATCATCCCATATCAGCACATTAAATTTTCAATATATTGAATAGTTTTTAGATATTCAATACGGGTCAACTATTTTTTCATGGAGAATCCATATATGGAATTTCAAAATCTTTGCATGGACGGTTGAAAATTTATGCTATGCACAAAAAGCGTGACTAACGGACAGACGAACGAACGAACAAACAAACGGACAATCCCAAAGCAATGTGCCCATACATTTCTTTGAAGTTGGGAGCATACAAACATTGTTGTGTGTTATTATCCCCACGTTTTTTAAGCGATGGGGATATTGTCAACCCTCCGTCCGCCCGTCCGTTCGTCTGGCTGTCCGTTTGTCAACCACGCTATCACCTCCTAAATCCCTTGTGCGGAATTTAACCAAACTTGCTACATTTGCTACATGATTTCGCATCGTGGTAAGGGTGTGCGAGAGCAATATTATTTTTCCGTGCGTCTGTCCGTGCGTCTGGCACCCGTCCACCTGTCCGTCACGTTATCTCCTCTTAAATTACTGGGCTGAATTTAACAAAGCTTGCTACATGACCAACCTCTACCCCCTCATGATAAGGGTGTGCGAGAGCAGCGTTATTTTTCGTGCGTCCTGCCATCTATCCGTCACGCTATCACCCATTAAGCCCCTGGGCGGAATTTAACCAAACTTGCTACATGGCCTCCCTGCATGGTAAGGGTGTGCGAGAGCAACATTAATAAACCTTCCCTCCGGCGTCCGTCCGTCCGGTGCCACGCTATATTCTCCAAAGCCACTGTTTGGAATTCAACCAAACGTTTATGGTAAGGGTGTGCGAGAAGGAGTCAGTCTGTCGGTCGGTCCGTCAGTCAGTCATGCTATTAATTAGCAACATTAGCAACGAGCGTGGGGATTTGTGACGGCGTGCCATCGACTGTGCATTCTAGTCTTGTTTATCACTCTGACAAACTTGATCGTCCTTGACACATTCTTTCGTGGGGATTTGGCCATGGAAAAATAGACCTGAGTGTTTGTGAAGCTTTTTTTTTTTACTTTTTCCTGATATATTTTATTTGAAAGTAGGGTCTGTGGCCTAAAAAAATGATTAAAAATATAGGTCGCTGTGCAATATTTTACGATGGGCCCCAAAAAGAGGGCTGGTCATGTGCACAAATTTCACTTTTTTATCACATGAAAAGAAGAAGAAGAAGAAGAAGAAGAAGAAGCATAATGTTTTGGGTTTGAAGCTTATATTACATCTTTGATCATATTTCAATCAGGAACCCCAGAAATAGCAACAATTTGATCACATTTTAGGAAAACATAGGGTCCATTTGCTTCTTACCCACGTCCATCCAACATAGCACACAGATACAAAAATAATTCAGAACACGATAATTAGGAAACAAATGTATTTCTAAGTTCTAACTTTTCTTTCATATGAATTTAATATTATATATCAAAACCTCAAAAGAGATTGAAAAGTCGTGGTTCAAAACTTTAAGTTATTTTTGATTTTGGAATTACCTCTTTGACAAAACAAGTCACAGATGTAAAGCTTGTGTGGCACTACAGCCTTCATGTACTGTATGATTTTTATCCAACTGAGCCAAATAGTAGATAACAAAAAGAACTAGTTTCAACTCTTGAATAATCCATACTGTATAACATATACAAGAGTTATGGTTCCTGAAACTGAAAAATCACTAATTTAAACACAATTTGTACATGGGTCATTATTTATTATCTGACTTAGGTTAGATAGGCCAAAGTTCTTGTATTTTTCTTGAACCTGTCATAAAAATTAATCCTGGCAAAGTTATGACCCCTAAAATTGAAAAAAAAAAACTCTCAGTCTCTCAGTGTTTATTTTACTGAGCATCCCTTGCTAATCTGCATTTTGCAAAATAAGGAAAATAAAGATGACCATAAGTTTCTTTGTCATTTTTTAAACTACTTGAATCATATGACGAATGACACAGTAAAGGCCCCTTGAAAAAGTAAAATTATCAATGAATTTGAAAATCATTACAAGTCTGCACATTATTTATCCCTTGTTACTCCACGATATATGTAATAAATGGGATACATGAACAGACGGTACACATTTTGAAACTTCATGAAGTTTTTATTTATAAATCTTAATTCAGTTTGAAACATATCTGTCATTTTTTGCACTGAATATCATTTTTATTTTAATTATTTGGATGTATCGATAATCCTTGGATACATTTACAAAACAGGGTACTCAAAAGAAATATCCTGGTATCCAATTCAATTAGAAATGTGTGGGTAAAATATCCAATGACATAAAATCTTATCTAAGGCACTGCAAGGACTTTCCAATAAATAATAAATAGCCTATGTTTCTTTGTAAAAATAATACTAATAAATTATCTGGATGTCTCTATTCTAGAGCACATAAATGAACATAGCTCTGGTCTTGTTTCCATCTGATAAAACATCCATTTGAAGATTCTTTATGCCCACTGTATTTAAAAAAGAAGCTAAATGCATTGAGTATTGACCCTAATCTACAAAAAAAGTTTACTTGTAGCTAAACGGGGTTACACAAGAGAACAAATTTTAGCCATTACTTAAAATGCACAAATTTGGGAAATACGACCAAAAAGCATATTTCTGAAATCACTTCGAAAGCAACTAGGACTCTTGGATTTTTTCGGCGTAACTTGACTTTTGCACCTAGGGAAACAAAGAATGCAGCATACAAAACTTTAATTCGCCCACAATTAGAGTATGCTGCTCCCATTTGGCATCCATATGTTAAAACTCAGGCTCAGCAGGTAGAGAGGGTTCAGAGGACGGCTGCTAGGTGGACCTGCAGGAGATGGCGGAATGCGAGTTGGTGATATGCTGGACGAGCTTGAATGGCCGTTCCTGGAATCCCGCCGGGAGCAGTCATCTTTAACCTATTTCTATAAGATCCACTCGGGAATGGTTTACGTTGATAAAGACAAATACTTGACCCCTGTAACAGGATTGAGACAAACTCGGGATCTCATGACTCACAGTATAGAAGATATCAGGCCTATAGTGATGCCCTGAAGAATTCTTTCTTCTCTAGGACTATTCCACAATGGAATAGTCTCCCTTCCTCAGTGGTCTCTGTTCAGACCACAGAGGAATTCAAATCCCTTTCAAATTAATTTGTTCAGAGGCATGTGGATATCATGCCTCTGTCTTCTGATTGTAAATAGTTTTATTGGTCCACCCAGAATTTTTTTTTATGCTAAATTCTAAATTTAGCCACCCACCCATCTGAGATAATGATCAAAATTGATCGACTCAGTACCAAAAGATAGATAGACAAAAAGTGTTGATTTTTTTCTTTATTTCTCCATAAAAACATGTTCTAGGTTTCTCCTTTAGAAGAAGTACCCAAGCTGCCTCTAATACCAGGTACCCACAATATATGTTTTCTTGGGGTAGTAAAAAGAAGTATTCATCTGTATTTCTCTCTAATCTGGAACTTTGAAATGTAGACACATTTCTAGTCAATTTCTCTGCTACTCAATATATTTGAAGATTGTTTGTATCCATTCCATTTCAAAATGTAAAACTTAGGAGTCTAGCAAGAAACAATACTGGCCTCATTTAAAAAGTCATACTGTAGCTAAAATGAGTTGACACCAGAAGACAAATGTAACCATTTCTTGAAAATTAGAATATTTCTGGATATTTCTATGAGATAACTGATCTATTCATACATTCCTTGCAGTCATTTACTGTTTTTCCCTGGCAAGGTACTGGTCCTATTTTTAGAAAATGCATAATGGGTGGATTAAGTGTGTGACATCAAAAGACAAATGTAACCATATCTTGAAAAGTTACATATTTATTAGATAACCTATTTAGCTGAATATTTCTGCTATTTAGTTCATTTTATAAAGTGGCTCTTATATGACCTAAGAAATAAGAATCAAATACTGAGTTTATTTAGAAAGTTACACAATGAGTGGTTTAATAAATGTGGGAAATTTAAAATCTCATGACACTAAATACAGCTGTATGGTGATATATATCCTGGCATGGTTCTATTATAGACAAACAATCATTTAATACAGCTGTATGGTGATATATATCCTCGCATAGTTCTATTATAGACAAACAATCATTTAATACAGCTGTATGGTGATATATATCCTCGCATAGTTCTATTATAGACAAACAATCATTTAATACAGCTGTATGGTGATATATATCCTCGCAAAGTTCTATAATAGACAAACAATCATTTTGTGGTCATTTTTTGGAGAGTTATGTTCTGTATAAATACGAATAAATAAAATGAAAAATACAGGGCTACTTTTCAGAATGCAAACTTTTGGTTACCTCAGATAAGTGGACAAGGTCACTGATATTGATATAACTGGACACTATATTTTAAAATGTGACACTTTCACTTTTAAATTATCCATCTTAGGTTTCTGCATGGTTGTTTCCTTCGGAATTAGAACTAACCATTATATAGCTACCAATGAATAAAAACAAAATTCAGTGCATCTCTCTTCAAACCTGAAAGTTTGGTTACCTCAGTTAAGTGGGCAGGGTCATTGGTATTGGTAAAAGGGGACAAAATACTATAAATGTGCACAAATATCCAGATAAGGTTTCATACCTCCGGAAGTAAAGAGTAGCTATGAAATTCTTACGTGCGGAGTTCTACGTACGAAGCAGTTAGTGAAACACTCGTAAGATTTTCTGTAGGCTTTCGTATGCGCAATTCGTACGCTTACGAATTCCGTAGATATAAAATGTTTAGTGAAACGCTGCCCTGGATTTCGTCTAACGCGCGGTTTGATTACATTTGTCAATGATAATCACGTGGACAACTACCTTAAGAAAGATCATTAATGCACAATATTTATTTTTCACTGTATGTTCCTTACATAATACTCACCGTTTCAGCTAAATTAAAGTCTTTATTAAGAAAGTTCTTTTCTCTCAATGCTACATTGTCTTCATAGTGCTGCTGTCCACCATTTTAAATCGTTTTATTATAGAAAACGTTGTCAGGACGTCATAACGTTAGCTTCCCGGCATCAAAACGTCACAACACAATTCGGCGCCAAACATCGGAGCATTAGTGGTATTTAGACTTCTACACATTAAAACAACTTGTAAACTGATGCAGCCCACAATAAACTCAGCCGGTTAAACCATACCATAAATAGACAACCTCGGTCATCCGGGCATTTTCTGATATTAACCTTCGCAACAAAATTGGAGGTGAAAGCGGCCGCCGTTTTGTATTGCAAACTGTTTGTTTTAAGCAAAGACTGAACATTTACTTCTGTTATTTCTATCATCAAATACCTATACCTACTTTATAAATAGTTGCACAAATATTAAATACGCACAGTCTAAGAAGAGCATGTTACTTTTTGAGGTCTCTGAGTGTGTATAAATTATCTAGAAAGACCCTGGACGAACGAGCGTTAATAAACAACAGCCAATCTCTATTACCCATATAAACCATAATACCATTTTCATTGTTAGTCCTTTAAATTACAAGACCCTCAAGGTACTCTTCAGGTTCGACTTTTAAAAAAAACCCTTAAAATAGCAGAAAAGAAATGTGCTATTTTCGTTTTAATTTCTGATCTGCGTTTATTGTTTTAAATTCTTTTCTGCTAAATATTGGAAAGGAATATTTTTTTTATCTTTTGTTTTAATTTCCACTCTATTTTGATTGTTTTAATTTCTTTTCTGCTAAATATCGGAAACGAAATGTATTATTTTTGTTTTAATATCTGTTCTGTTTTTTCTGTTGATTTCTTTTCTGCTAAATATCAGAAAAGAAATGTCTATTTTTTTTGTTTTATTTCCGTTCTGTACTTTACTGTTTTGGTTTCTTTTCTTCTAAACGTAAACAGAAAACTAAACCAAGTAAACAGAATGGAAAATAAACAACATAATATGTCGTTTAAACGACTTATTATGTCGTTTTTCAACATAAAGATCTCGTTTAAACAACATACTGTCTAATTTCTTTTCTGCTAAATATTGGAAAGGAAATGTCCCTTCAGGGGTTCCGTATAATAGCAATAACATTCTCAGTATTAATGCCATATTTCTATTTTCTAACACCTCTGCTCGTGTTGTTCCCTATTTGTCTGTACATTTCTAGCCGTGCTTTATCTAAGGTATTTGAGTACAGGAATTTCCTCGCACGCTATCAAAGGGACACCAGTCATATTATTGTTGCGAGAGTTGCGCCCTTATTTTTAATAATTTTCTTATAGGAAGTATATGTATTATCAATTCACCCTTACCAATGCTTCCATCGTCATATTCATCAGCATTATTACTATACTATACTATCATATATTATCTAATTATCATTAGTAGTAGTAGTATTAATAGTTGTAGTAGTAGTAGAAGTATCATCATTATTATAATTATTATCATTATTGCTATTATTATTATCATCATCAGATCCTTTCTGTATATACAATTGTTATTATTATTATTATCAAAAATAATTGTAATAGTAGTAATAGTGGTGGCAGAAGTAGTAGTAGTAGTAGTAGTAGTAAAAGTGTTAGTGTTAGTAAGTTATAGTAGGAAGAGGAGTTAATCATTATTTTATCATTATTATAATTAGAAGTAGTATTATAACTATTATGATTATTATTATTATTATTATTATTATTATTTATAGTCGTAATTATAATTGTTATTATTAGTAGTAGTAGACATTATTATCATTAATATTAGTAATTATTATTTTTATTATAAACAGTAGCAATAGTAGTAGTAGTAGTAATAGTGGTAGTAGTAGTTGTAGTAGTAGAAGTATAACTTAATCATTATTATTGATATTAGTAGTAATAGTACGCTATAGTTTAACTGGCTAACGGCTGTTTGCTTTTATTGTGGGCTGTATAGACGGTATAGAAGTCCAATTATCACTGTTGCTCTGATGTTTGACGTCTTGACGTCGTGACAACGTTGTCCATAACGAAACTATTCAAAATAATGAACATCAGCACTATGAAGACAATTTAGCATTGAAAGAAAAGAAATGTCTTGATAAAGGCTTTAACCAGCCGAAACGTTGAGTATAATGTGATGGACAAACTGTGAAAAATAAATACCTTAAGGAAATTTTGGCGTTGTACACTATGCCTCGATTGTAAACAATCGAACAAAAAGGAGTTTAATCAAATATTAGGAGAAAGTTGGTAGGGAGTTAAGGTTTCCGACAATTCCGAGTAAATATGGTAATTTCATATGGGTTGAAACGTTTCTGTTAACGCTGAGCATGCTGGGTACGCAAATCAGCAGACGACATTTTGAAATAGATTTATTTTCCCTGAAAATAGGAATTGACATTCCATGCAAAATTATCTTCTTAGGAGACAATTTGCATGAAATATCAAAGCCTATTTTTTATAGGAAAATAAGAAAAAAAAAAAAAAAACATCGATGAAAAAAACGTCTGCTGAATTTGCCCAGAAAAGTGGTGAAATTTAATTGTATCCTGTAAATACACATTAGAACTAATGCATGAAAGGACATGAAAATAGTACCATTTTGAAAAAGTCCCCAAACTTTGCCTCGAGTTTCGTGAGAGAGCTTGATTACTAGTCGTGGTCACCGTGGTCCGACCAAAATAAAATCAAACTACCCCTGTTGAAAAGCGGGGAAGGGGATGACTTCACTTCAGTCGGACCATATTAGAACGATGATTTCTCTGGTTTAAAGATGGCAGTGAAAGGTATGAACTGCTGATCACTGCTGAACGTCGGCGTGAACAAAATGCATTTTAAATGGTAAAACAGCGTGTCCATTTGTAAAACCTGTTTGAATGAGAAAATATAACAGAAGATGAATCGGAAGATGACAAAAGCCTTAACAGAACCATTTGTGCTCTGGTATTTTGTGTATGCAGGCTCCGAAATCCACGTTCCGAAACCCTGAAAAAGAAAGTAGTCTGTGAAGGTACGTGTCTGTGAAGGTACCAGTTGTCAGCTTTCTTGCTCCAGCAGGGATTCTTTTCATACGCCACATTTACGGTAAGTATTGAGGCAGACAGGCCTGAGCAAATAGTGTGAAGCCAGATTAGACGCCACAGAACGCGTCCATACTGTTTACCACTTTTCCAGCAGTTTTTTTTATAGTGTGCATTAACAGGTAGTAAAATGGATTTCAGGACAAAGATTGTAAGGAGTTGAAATGTCCTCATATGTATCCCTCTTACCCACTTTACTTCCACTTCATTAAAAATAGGGGCGTTGTCGACCCGGCAGGATTCGGGCGGGCAATAACAATAAAAACAATATTAACAAGGTTAAATGAACGCTTATAAATAGCAAATGGCACGCACTAAGCGAATTATCGATCTATATCGATAATTTGCATTACACGAAAAGGACACGCGGAAGTTAGTCAAGGACTTGAAAAAAAATGATCGAAAATCTCCACCAGTAAACAGAATATGTAACTTTTGGGGCCGCGCCAATCTTCCTTTACAACTTTTATCTTTGATATTATTTATAGAAAATATATTTAAAAACTGTTGCGAAAATTCAGTTAGAAAACAAAGAGTAATAAAAAATTGAGTTTCAATGATATTAAACTAGCACTTACACCATTTGACAGTCGTACACGTTTAACATTTGTCGGTCTAACAGAATAAAAATCTTGTACAGCCGACTCGTAGTCACCGGACTTCTCGAACATTTTAAGAGCTCCCCTTTTGTCAACTGTTTTCGAACCCCTCAGAACAACTTGAATGGCTGCTTTACCTGGAATCAAGACAGGTACCTCAGTTAAAACCATTTATGCCTATAAAAGGGACATTGGCAAACAGTGCATGCCCTGAGCAGACGCCATAACAAAAACACGCCTATTCAAATATACGGGATGTTCGAAATGAATTGCTTATTGTCCTCTAGCTCGATATCCACGTGGGGCACGATATAAACCAATACATACCTGTATAGGGCTATTCAATATCTACACAATGGTGTATAAATGTACATGTTAGACTAAGTGTAAGACATAAAATTTGCCATTTGAATACACGCAGTCATTGACCACTGCAGTAAAAATGGTTGGTAGAAGCGTCGACAAAAAAGATGAAATACGGGCTTACATCAAAGCTCGCTCAAAACTTGGTTGTTCTTTGAAGAAGCTGATGACTGAAATTTCTACTGCTTTTGGACATTCTTGTGTGTCTTATGACACAGTTCGGCGGTGGAAAAAGAAATTTGAGTCTGGTGTAGAGTCCATCAAAAATGCACCGAAATCAGGTAGGCCAAAATCTGCATCTCGTAAAGAAATCGTTTCCAAAATAAAGGAAATCATTGAAGGAGATGCCAGATTTACAGTTCGTGATATTGCACGAAAGGTAGGCATGTCACTAATAACGGTTCACCTTATTTTGAAGAAGCATTTGAAAGTCAGAAAGATGGCTGCTAGATGGGTGCCACATCTGTTGACTGACGAGCAAAAGAGGCAACGGGTTAAAGTGGCCAAAAAGCTGCTTCAAATGTTTCCAAAATATGACAAAAAGCAGTTTGCCAATGTCGTCACAGGTGATGAAACCTGGGTCCATTATTTTGAGCCCGTCAGAAAGGTTAGCAATAAGATCTAGGCCACTAAACACAGCAAACGCCCAATAATTGCCAAACGTCCTTTGAGTACAAAGACGGTTTTGTATGCAATCTTCTTCTGTGGTGAAGGAGTCGCAATAAAAGTGCCAGTGAAAAAGGGCAAAAGCATCACCGGGAAGTACTACAAAGACGTAGTACTCAAGAAACTGAAAATGTATTATCAGAAACGACGCCCTGCCACTGGTTTTAAACATGTCCGTCTTCTACATGACAATGCCCCAGCTCATACCTCCGCAATAGTTACGGCGTTTTTGAAGAAAGAAAAAGTAACTGTTTTGCCTCAACCCCCGTATTCCCCAGACCTTGCCCCATGTGATTTCTTTTTGTTTCCGAAATTGAAAGCATTCCTTGCTGGGCGGAAATACCAGTCCCGACAGGTACTTGGATCTGCCATTCATCAGTACCTTATTACTGTGCCCAAATCAGCGTACCGTGACGCCTTCAAGAAGTGGATACATCGGCTGAAACGTTGCATTTCTAGCCACAGGGAGTACTTCGAGGGCATGAAATGAGTACTTTTGGGCTAACTTGAAATTTGAAGTCTCCAGATAGAAATAAGCAATTCATTTCGAACATCCCTCGTATTGTAAATTTTACCACACAAAACTGAGTTTTCAGATAAAAAATCTGATATTTTTTCATATTTCTGCTCAAAACATAGATTGTGGGTACTCGTTAGAACCGCCTCGCCAAGGCGGTTCTAAGGAGTACCCACAGTATATGTTTTTGAGCAGAAATAAGAAAAATAATGTATACCCCTGTAAACCCCAGTTTTAATAATATAAAAATGGGGTTTAAGGGGCTCAAAATTATACAGGTATGTTTTCGTGATGCGGTGTCAGATCAGGGTTTACACTTTTTGCATTAAAAACAGGATTTCTATAAAACATGGTAATAATAAAAAGTAACCGGGCATTCCTTCTATTAAAAATGAACATGTCCAAAGAGTTTAGGTGGAATAGTTCATTTGGCATTTATGCCAGGTTAAGGTTAACTGACACACTTTCAGGGGAGGCAACTCTGTCCTTCTTTTTTTGCCTCACATCTAAAAAGGGATCTCCTTCAAAATTCTACTAGGGCGACCATCTTGGATTTCCAATCAAATTTATTTAGCTACCTTGATCTACAAGTCACCTTGATACTTCCTATCAAGTTTTTGAGTCAGTGGGGCTTTCTGTTCAGGAGGAGAAGCTCAAAATAGATTTTAAAGATGGCATCTGTGGCGGCCATCTTGTATTTCTAATAGGAACAAATTTAGCTTTTTTTTGATCAACAAGTCATTTGCTTTCTATCAAGTTTCAAATCAGTTAACGGTACAGGAGAAGAAGCGAAAAATAGATTTGCAAGATGGCGACCATCTTGGATTTCCGATCCCAATCTTTTTAGCTATTTTTTTTTATCTAAAAATCATCCTCGCTGCGGTGCTTCCTACAAAGTTTCAAGTCAGTTGGCCTTTTGGTTCAGGAGAAAAAGTGAAAAAAAAAAATTTTAAGATGGCGCCATGGAGGTCATCCCGGATTTCCGATCGCAACGATTTTAGCTATTTTTGATCTACAAGTCACCCCAAGCTCCATACCAAGTTTCAAATCAGTTGGCCTTTTGATTCAGGAGAAGAAGTGAAAAAAATGAGTTTTTAGATGGCGGCCATGGAGGCCTACTCGGATTTCCGATCGGAACGATTTTTACTGTTTTTGATCTACAAGTCATCCCATGCTTCCTACCAAGTTTCGAGTCAACTGGCATTTCGGTTAAGGAGAAGAAGTGAAAATTAGATTTCCAAGATGGCGGCTATAGTGGCAATCAGGGATTTCCAATCAAAACGATTTTAGCTATTTTTGATCTACAAGTCACTCCGATGCTTCCTATTAAGTTTCAAGTCAATTGGCTCTTTAATTCAGTAAAGAAAGCCACAAATCGATTTTCAAGATGGCGGCCATCTTTGATATCTGATCTGAACGAATTTAGCTATTTTTAATCTACAAGTCACCCCAATGGTTCCTACTAGGTTTCAAATCAATTGGCCTTTTGGTTCAAGAGAAGAAGCGAAAAATAGAATTTTAAGATGGCGGCCACGGCGGCCATCATGATTTTCCGATCGGAAAAAAAAAAATTGGCTATTTTTTATCTACAAGTCGCTTCCTACCAAGTTTCAGGTCAATTTGGCTTTTCTTTTCCGAAGAAGAAGCGAAAAATAGATTTTCAAGATGGCCATCATGTCGACCATCTTGCATTTCCGATCGGAATGATTTTTAGCTATTTTTGACCTACTAGTCACTCTGATACTTCCTACCAAGTTTCAAGTCCATTGGCCTTTTGGCTCAGAAGAAGAAGGGAAAAACAGATTTTCACGATGGCCGGCATGGCAGCTATCTTGGATTTCCGATCGTAACAATTTTAGCTATTTTTGATCTACAAGTCGCTTCCTACCAAGTTTCGAGTCAGTTGGCCTTTCGGTTCAGGAGAAGAAGCGAAAATAGATTTTCAAGGTGGCAGCCATGGCGGTCATCTTGGATTTCCGATCGAAACGATTTTAGCTATTTTTTATCTACAATTCACTCCGATGCTTTCTACCAAGTTTCAAGTCATTTGGCCTTTCGGTCCAGGAGATGAAGCAAAAAAAAAAAAATAGCTAAAAAGATTGGGATCGGAAATCCAAGATGGTCGCCATCATTTTTTAATCCACAAGTCATCCTAATGCTTCCTACCAAGTTTTAAGTCAGTTGGCTAAGGGGTGTAGAAGGAGTAGGCTTTTAAAGCAAATGCTGACGCCGCACGACGGATGACGGACGACGGACATTGACTGACCACAATAGCTCACCTAGAGCGCTTCGTGCTCAGGTGAGCTACTAATATACCCAGCAGGCGCATGACGTTTTCAACGTCGATATCCGCTGGGTAGCTTTGTTTAACAGTCATCAAATATTTTGGTAAACAATACGAAAACATGCCTATTCAAATATACTGAAAATCTTACCACCAAAACATGAAAATTTTCAGTTAAAAAATCCTAATATTTTTCATGTTTCTGCTCAAAACACAGATTGTGGATACCCCATATTCTATGTTTTAGAGCAAAAAATAAGAAAAATAATGTATACCCCTATAAACCGCAGTTTTACTATATAAAAGTGGGGCTTAAGGGGGTCAGAATTATATAGGCATGTTTTCTGCTGAATAAAAATATCATACATCTGCCGATGCATATATGCAGTTGTACTTTTACTCAGGGAGCAAGCCTTTTGTATTGTTCCTGTTCATGTGGACTCAAAATAAACACCTGAAAAATAAATAAGTCGTGTAAAGA
This sequence comes from Anodontia alba, assembly GCA_964016985.1. Classification (NCBI taxonomy): domain Eukaryota; kingdom Metazoa; phylum Mollusca; class Bivalvia; order Lucinida; family Lucinidae; genus Anodontia; species Anodontia alba. Next base: position 37,371,729 of record OZ024832.1, on the reverse strand, counting down.
ATCCATGGGAGTTGCTGTAACAATGGATGACCTCAATGCAATGCTTCAAACAGACATTAACATGCAGCAAGGGCTCACAACAAAACAATACCAGAACAAGCGCCTTAGAATGGCCAGTAGTAAAAGCTTTCGTGAGGAGGGCGGGGGATGGGGTGGGGTTCATCTTAGGTTCAAATGCTGTAGCAACTGTTCGGCTCATATAGAGTGTCCTGAACTCAATCAGTGACACATCACAGAAAATCTTTTCTTGCATAACGGATAAGGATTTCAGCAAATCACACCGGTGCTAGCAAATCTTATCTCACACATCCTTATCCGTCCCGAGGGAAAGATAAAAATCGAAAATGTTCACGTGTTTGATATACACTGATTGTATAGGACGTCACGGTACGCCATCGTTAAGGTTGATGTCACTGAACGTAATGGCGTCACTAAACGTCACAATATTATCATCACAATATGGCGGATGTCTGCAGTCGAAGTGGATGCATTATCAAAATCAACTCAGAAATTAAAGGTATGCAAGAAAAAGTATCTCTCATGGGTGTGAAGGACAGATAGAAAAATCCGTCCCTCGGGATCACAGTCTGACATCATTCGGCAAGTCTCATGATTCCAAACAGTAACCCTCGGGACGGACTTTTTCTGTCTACCCTTCACACCCATGATAGATTCTTTTATTTTATTGTTAGCGGTGAAACCAGTTTATATCTGATGAAAATAAAAGTGGTATCAATCGCAAGTGAAATGATATCGTATCATTTTACTTGTGACTGATAAAATTTATATTTTCACTCCTCGCTTTGGACGACTTCGGTTTTCTTCATTGTTTCAGAAGTGGATGTTACCGCCACTTCAGATTTTTGTACACCTCTAACTTCTTTGTTTCTGAACTGAACTATCGAGTGTTGGTATGCATTTTCTTAGTTAGACTGTAAGGAACATTTTGGTATCAAGATTAATTTGATTTGCCGATTTTTGTTTTTGTTTTTGTCTCTCCAGCGCTTCACATGTTAAGCACTGAACGTCGACGCCATGACGTTCATGTTTTGTTTTGGTGACGTTAGTTATGACGTCAGAAGCGCACATTACCGTATAAACAATGAATGAAATAAAAAGAAAATTTACTCTTTTCAGTGAATACCATAACAATTTTCATCTCGTAATAAAACTCGTAAAAAATACTGATGTTTTCATTACACTCGATGACAATATTTATGTTATTCACAGCAAAAGAGTAAATATTCTCTATATATTCTTGCACTACGGATAAAGAAGTCTTGGATTTAACCCTGGGATAGAAATTCTTATCTTACCCAGGTTATCCTAATAAGGAAGTCTTGGATTTAACCGTGGGATAGAAATTCTTATCCTACCCAGTTATCCTACCAAGGGTAAGATAAAAACAATCGAAAATTCTCAGGTGTTTGATATGCACTGGTTGTAATGAAGGTCGCGTACGCCATCGATAAGGGTTACGACACTGAACGTAATGACGTAATTAAACGCCCTGGTAATGTCATAACAATATGGCGGACGTCAGCAATCGAAGTGACTGCATTATCAAAAAAATCTACGTTTAGAAATAAAAGATGTACAAGAAATAGGATCTATCATGGGTGTGATGGGTAGATAAAAAAAATTCGTCTCTCGCGATCACTGTCGGGCATCACTCGGCAAGCTTCTTGATGCCAGACAGTGGTGTTCGGGACGGATATTTTTTTTATCTATCCCTCACACCAGTGATAGATCCTTATATTCTTGCACACCAGATAAGGAAATCCTAGATTTAACCCTGTGATAGAAACTGGCTTTTCAGTTCAGGAGAAGCAGCTAAAGATAGATTTTAACATGGCGACCATGGCGGCCCTCTTGGATTTTCGATCTGAACAATTTTAGCTATTTTGATATATATGTCAACCCGATGCTTTCTATATACCATGTTTCAAGTCAATTGGCCTTTCGGAGCTACATATAGATTTTCAAGATGGCAGCCTGGCGGCCATCTTGGATTTTTGATCGGAACAATTTTAGCTATTTTTGATCTTCAAGTCACCCTGATGCTTCCTACCAAGTTTCAAGTCAAATGGCCTTTCGGTTCAGGAGAAGAAGCCAAAAAAATATATATATATATATTTTAAAGCTGGCAGCTATCTAATGAATTTTCGATCGCAAAAAAAAAATTAGCTTTTTTTGCTCTACAAGTCACCCTGATGCTTTCTACCAAGTTTCAAGTCAGTTGGCCTTTCGGTTCAGGAGAAGGAACGAAAAATAGATTTTCAAGATGGCCAGGACGGCCATCTTGGATTTCCAATGGAAACAATTGTAGCTGTTTTGATTTTCAAGTCACCCCGATGCTTCCTACTAAGTTTCAAGTCAGTTGGCCTTTTGGTTCAGGAGAAGAAACGAAAAATAGACTTTCAAGATGGCCGCAACGGCGGCAATCTTAGATTTCCGATCAGAATAATTTTAGCTATTTTTGATCTACAGGTCACCCCGATGCTTCCAACTAAGTTTTAAGTCAATTGCCCTTTCGGTTCAGAAGAAGAAGCGAAAAATATATTTTCAAGATGGCCACCATAGCGGCCATCTTGGATTTCCGATTGGAACGATTTTAGGTATTTTTCATCTACAAATCACCCTGTTGCTTCTTGCCAAGTTTCAAGTGAAAAATAAATTTTTAAAATGACCGCCACGGCGGCCATCGGATTTCCGATCGGAACGATTTTAGCTATTTTTGATCACCAAGTCACCTCGATGCTTCCTATCGAGTTACAAGTCATGTGGCTCTTCGGTTCAGGAGAAGAAGTGAAAATAGATTTTCAAGATGGCCGCCATGGCGGCCATCTTGAATTTCTGATTGGAACAATTTTAGCTACTTTTGATCTACAAGCAACCGCGATGCTTGCTACCAAGTTTAAAGTCAATGGTTCTGGAGAAGAAGAGAAAAATAGATTTTCAAGATGGCCGCCACAGTGGCCAGCTTGGAATTCGGATCGGAACGATTTTAGCTAGTTTTGATCTACAAGTCGCTTCCTACCAAGTTTCGAGTCAACTGGCCTTTTGGTTCAGGAGAAGAAGCGGAAAATAGATTTTCAAGATGGCTAACACGGCGGCCATCTTGGATTTCTGATCGGAACAATTTTAACTATTTTTCATCTACAAGTCACCCCGATGCTTCCTACTAAGTTTCAAGTCAATTGGCCTTTTGGTTCAGGAGGAGAAGCGAAAATAGATTTTCAACATGGCCGCCATGGCGGCTATCTCGGATTTCTGATCGGAACGATTTTAGCTACTTTTGTTTTACAAGTCAGCCCGATGCTTCCTACAAAGTTTCGAGTCAATTGGCCCAGGGGTGTAGGTGGAGTAGTCTTTCAAAGCAAATTGTTGACGACACACGACGGACGACGCACGACGCACGACGGACATTGACCGATCACAATAGCTCAATTTGAGCGCTTTGTGCTCAGGTGAGCTAATGACAGTACTTCGTCGTCCGTCCATCGTCTGTCAACAATTGATATCGCCTCCTAAACCACTAGGCCAATTTGGACCAAACTTCACAGGAATGATCCTTGGGAGATACTTACTGAATTTTGTTCAAAGAATTGGAATCTAAGCAGAACTCTGGTTGCCATGGCAACCGAGTGGCAAAATCTTTAAATATCTTTTTGTCCGAATCTATAAGGCCTAGGGCTACAAAATTGGTATTCCGGTTCATCTAGTAGGCTACTATCAAGATTGTTCAAATTATAGCCCTTGGGTTAAAAATGGTCCGTACCCGGGTGTCACTAGTTTTATATTGACTTATATAGCGAAAAGTTTGAAAAACCTTGTCTGAAACCATAAGGCTTAGGGCTACCAAATTTGGTATGTAGCTACGTCTACTGGGCCTCAACCAAGATTGTTGAAATCTTAGCGCTGGGGTCAAAATGGTCCCTACCCAGGGGTCACTGGTTTTATATAGATTTACATAGTGAAAATTTTAAAAACCCTTCTTGTCAGAAACCATTAGGCCTAGGGCTTCTAAATTTGGTATGTGACTTTATCTAGTTGCCTTCTATCAAGACTGTTTAAATTATAGCTCTGGATTCAGAAATGGTCCCTCCCCAGGGGTCACTAGTTTTACATAGACTTCTTTTGTGGAGATTGATCATGAAATATTTTCTACGGTCATTCTCTCCCTTCCGTTGATTCAAGAAGGGCAGTTGTCAGTTTCTGGCGAAAGAATGTGCACAATACTGGTTAACCGCTTAGAGGACTAAGCCTGTCCAGTAAGCCTGTGATAAGTAAGTAAGTAAATTCTTTATTTTGAGAGGGTAACCCAATTGGCTGATAGCCAGTCTGGTAGTTTTCCTAGACTATAAATCTGGACATTGTGGGTTCGAATCTTAGTGTTTTCTTATTTTTATTATTTCATTTGTTTTAAGAATTAGATATTAAAGTAAAATATGTTAAGAAAGAAAAAGTATTTTGCAATTATCAATTATGAAACAAATTTTCAATGTAGCGACATTTTAATTTTCTATTTTGTATATCTTTTCATGTTAAAAAAATACAAGAAAAAAAATCTTTTTAGTTAAATTTTAGTTTTAATGATTACCACGTGCTGACAATCCGCGCAAATACATAATCGTCATTTGTGTAAAAATGTCAATAATGCCATAATAATAACTAATAATATCTATTCAAAATACTATTATATGTAACATACAGTTACAACATACATGTAACATACAAGGACCATAAGCGACGTAAAAATAATGTAAAAAAAAAAGCTGAGATGCTGCTAGGATCTCGTGTTTTAAACTGGAGGCTCAAGTGGGCCAGAAATCGTTTACCTGGATCAGATTGATCATGATACATTGTATCATAGTGGCCATCTTGGCTATCAGATTATATTGCCTATAGTTACTTATATTGTTTGAAGAGTTTCAAGATGGTCGCCATGGTGGCCATCTTGGATTTCGGAACGAAACGATCTTATCAATTCTGAATCTCCATGACGCCCTGATGCCGCCCACCAACTTTCGGCTCAATCCGACTTACCATTCAGGAGCAGATGTGGTTTGAAGATTTTCAAGATGGGCGCCGTTGTGAACAATTTTAGCAATTCTGAATCTCTATGTCGCTCCGATGCCTGCCACCAAGTTTCGGCTGAATCCAACTTACAGTTTGGGAGGAGATGTCGTTTGAACAGTTTGAGATGGCCACGACGGCGGCCATCTTGGATATCGGAACGAAACACTTTTAGGAATTCTGAATCCACATGCCTCCCACCCAGCTTGAGCTTAATCCGACTTACCTTTCGGGAGCACATGCCGTTTGAAGATTTTCAATATGGCCGCCATGGTGTTCATTATGTGGCGGCCATCTTGAATATCGAAACGGAACGATTCTACCAATTCCGAATCTCCATGTCTTAATGCCTTAATGCCTCTATCCAAGTTTGGCTCAATCCGACCGAGCGTTCCAGAGCAGGCGTGGCTTGAAGAGTTTCAAAATGGCCGCTGTGGCGACCATCTTGGATATCGGAACGGAACGATTCTAGCAATTCTGAACCTCAATGTCGCCTTAATGCCTGCAGCCAAGTTGAGGCTGAATCCGACTGACCGTTCGGGAACAGAAGTGGCTTGAAAATTTTCATGATGGCCGCTGTGGCGACCATCATTGAAAATATATAAACGCAACGATTTCAGCAATTCTGAATCCTCGTGTAGCCCCAGTGCCTCCCACTACGTTTCAGCTCAATTCGACACGATTCTGGATGAGATGTCGAAAATGTGAAAAGTTAACAACGCACGTCGGACGGCGGACGGACGACGGACAACAGGCCACGGCATAAGCTGACCAGGACCAAAGCTCCAGGTGAGCTCGTAATCATCTAATCATTCGTCCAGACCGCTCCACTCTACTAATTGCGCTCTTGCAACACAGTAACCGAAAACATACTTAAAGCGATAAGATTGTATATTATTAATTATACATAAAATTGTAATTAATGTTTTCCCGACAATTAATGCAAAACCTGTTTTTTACTCAAGTAGAATGGTAACTACCAAGGCTGGCTAATCAGAGCTGAAAAGAAAATCGATTATCATTCCTGCCATTGCGATTGATAATCGATTAGTAATCGCTGAAGATTTGACCATAATATTACCTGTTTGAGCATGACCCTATCATCTGTTATACTTTATTGTATGTATTTTGTCAGGCAGGCCTGAGCAAACAGTTTAGACCCAGGTGAGATGCCGCAAACACGGCGTCTCATCAAGGTCTACACTGTTTGCCACTCACCCAGCTATTTTAGACACAACAGTGGGTAGAAAATTGGACTTGTTCAAATTTTAGATGAAGTATGGTGATGTGTCTGAATACTAATGGTAAATACGGTAAAGTAACAAACACATAAATTAAATGATCGACTATTAGCAAATCTGTAATGATAGTCATTTTCGTGGAATTTATCGATTAATTAATCGATTATCCTATTAATCGTGCCAGCCTTAGTAGCTACCGTGGACACATTGTCAAATTATCCTCGGAGCACTGTTGTCCTCGGGCTTATCATTGATCAAAGTAATCAAACCGCGCGTTAGACGAAATCCAGGCACAGTTATTTAAAGCTGCGATATTTCTGTCGCTGTGACGCCAGTGCAGTGTAAAGAGGGTTATCTGTAAAATCTAGACTGGGACATTGGCAAACGGTGCAGCCCCAAATCAGACGCCGCAGAACGCGGTGTCTGATCAGGGTTTGTATTATTTGCTTAAATTTCAGGACGTTAAGGATTTAATAATGAAATAGTCTTACTTCCCCGTTCGGGACCATTTTTCCAGCCTTCAGTCAGAGACAATTGACCCACCAGTGCTGTCAGTGCTTTGATTCACGCCTGCTCGAAGGTCTAACGGAACCTGAATGCTATGGTGACTAAGTCTATAAATTCAGAGGAATTGTTGGTATTTGTGATTTTCGGAAAAATTAAAATGATGTTATACTTCATACAAAACAGATTGATTACAATTTTATACTAAACAGATTGATTACAACAGTAATTTTCTGCGGCAAACTGCATGCATGATTGTTATACCAATTTTGGTTGATAACCTTGCTTTATCTCTTTAATTACACGATGGCAAGTCAAACATCAGACTGAATCAAAGCTCCTTTCTTGAACACTTTCAGAAGACTGGCGCCTGATTTATCGATTCTATGGTCTGTCCCAAAGTGTACCTACTTGTTGATTTCATGCACTGGCGGCTTCAGATCGCCATTTAGCCCTCAGTTTTGTGTCATCAAAGTGTTTGAGATTATATGTGTTCTGCTGTGCTGTTTCACTGATGAGGTAGAAGAAACCGTATGCGAACCGAATATACAATCGAACCTCGATGGCTCGAACACCGATGGCTCGTTTACCATAGCTAATTCGAACTCGTTTTTGAGTCCCTACGAAATTCTTCCGATAGCTCAAGAAAACAAATATTTAAGGAAACTTTCTTATTTTATCGTGAAATTGTATGTTGCGTGTACTCATTAGAATCGCCTCACCGAGGCAATTCTAATGAGTATACTCAACATACAATCACTGTGTAGAAAATCGAAAAGATTTCCCTAAATTATCGCTGTTTGCTTCCTGAACTGGTGCCATGATTAACCCTCAGTGGCTCGAACTACCCATATCTCGAACGAATTTCCACGGTCCCAAAGATGTTCGAGCCATTGAGGTTCGACTGTATACATAATCAGACCCTTTTAACACAAAGCGCTAATCACATCTGAAGCACACGACATTTTGATATTTTTGAGGTATATTTTCAGAGAAAAAAAGGCTTGCCATTTCATGTGAATCTTCTGCTAGGCAGACATGAAAAGTCAATTCTTATTTTCTCTGGAAAAAAAAAATGATAAAAAAAGAAAATTAGAATGTAGTCGGCTACAACTCTTCTTAGCGCTTTACATTACGAAAACATGCCTATTCAAATATACTGAAAATTTTAGCACCAAAAAATGAAAATTTTCAGATAAAAAATTCTGATATTTTTTCATATTTCTGCTCAAAACATAGATTGTGGGTACTCGTTAGAACCGCCTCGCCGAGGCGGTTCTAACGAGTACCCACAATCTATGTTTTCGAGCAGAAATAATAAAAATAATTCATACCCCTGTAAACCCCAGTTTTACTATATAAAAGTGGGGTTTGAGGGGGTCAAAATATTATAGGTATGTTTTCGTGATGTTGGTGGTTAAAAATCGGACACCTTAACAGATGCGGATCCAGGATGATTTCTGCGGGTGGTTTTCGATTTGATCAAATGAACGTTCTTACTTAATGATACCGGGCAGACAGGCCTAAGCAAACAGTGTAAATCCGGATCAGAAAACGCGGCGTCTGATCACCGTCTACATTGTTTGCCATTCATCCAGCAATTTTACACACATTCATAAGTAGTAAAATTGACTTGTTGAAGAGAAGTATAAGGTAAAGAGTCAGGGGTGTGAATATTTAGGGTAAATAAAATATCCCAAATTTATCAAATTATCCAAAATTTCCCATGAAAATGAAATTTTGAGTCAAATGGGAGTTCAATCAAATCCCTCGAACCCCCTCTGAATCCGGCTTTTAATGCCTTACCACACTTGTCTTAAATTTCAACAACTCCATTGCTGTGCCTTAAAACTTGATGAACGAGTGACAAATAATGCAGACCCTGATCAGACCTGCGTTTGAGCTGGGTCTACACCGGTTGCTGAGGCCCCTCTGACCGAATACTTAGGGTACATACGGTATATTTTTCGCACGTTGCGAGTCGTCTTAGATTTCATTATTGCTGCATGCATTTTGACCGTTGCGGTTCATATGTCTAGATCTGAACGACGTCAGTGACTCGTCATAGTGAAAGAAAATATGCGGGAGTAATAAGTGTCATATTTACCTATTTGCCACAGACTTCTTTTTCGTCTGATTCGCAATGTGTCGTCTGAAATATGAGAAGCGAAAGTTATATACTTGTGATATGTGAATAATGATGTCAGCCAGCAACGTCCGATTGGTGATCAGGAGGTTGCGGGTTCGTCCCCTCGCCGGGTCGGCAACATTCTTTCGTGGAGATTGATCATGAAATAATTTCTACGGTCATTCTCTCCCTTCGGCTGATTCAAGAAAAGCAGTTGTCCATTTCTGGTGAAAGAATGTGTTCGGTACTGGTAAACCGCTTTAAGGACTAAGCCTGTCCAGTAAACTGACCGCCCTCGACATGACCCGATTTAGTTGACTCGGTCGTAAAACCTCAACACAAAGTCAAAGTCAAAGTCAAAAATTTATTCAGTATCAATCCTTGACAAAGAATCATGACTGAAGAGAACATGACAAACACAAACATAGAACTATCACTACAAATTTTAGAAATATAATGAAACAAAGAAATGCAATCAGTTTGTCTCTAGTAGAACTAAAATACATCTTGATTATCTCCCTGAGGACTGGCGGATCTGCAAGCATATTTCAATAAAGTGCATTAATAGCATTAACACTTCAGTGTCACTTGTAGACATTAGGAATAAGAACTGTTCTTGACTTGTATATGTTTCAAAAGGCACAATAATTGCATTTAGTTTTCTAAAAAAATCATTTCTTTCAGCTTGGTATGCTTTACGTGTCATTAAAAAGTGAAATTCATCCTCCACACAGCCATTTCAATTACAGACTTTGCATAATCTCTGATCAAATTAGGGAGCGCCCATTTGACTTTTATGGTGGGGGGGGGGGGGTGGGAAGGGGGCTGGAAGATTTTTTGAAGAAAAAAAATAGCCAGGATCAGATTGACCAAACCATAGTTATCTACATTTTCATACGTAGCCAAATAATTCATCCTCCACACAGCCATTTCCATTACAGACTTAATCTCTGATCAAATTAGGGAGCGCCCATTTGACTTTTATGGTGGGGGGATGGGAAGGGGGCTGGAAGATTTTTTGAAGAAAAAAATAGCCAGGAAACGGTAAAGCAAGAAAATAATAGCTAGGATGATCATGCATCTGAAAACAAAATAGCCAGGATCAGATTGACCAAACCATAGTTATCTACATTTTCATACGTAGCCAAATAAAATTGATGGAAGGATTTAATGGCAAATGCAGTATTAAAATTGGATTTCTAAAATAAAAGATCTGAAACTGATACATTCATAATATTTATTATGCTTTTCACTATAAAGAAACCAGCAAACTTTGCTCATTTTATAAAAATGACAAGATTTTATACTGTTTCATAACTTTTTAGATAGTTTTCATGTGTTGCTCCTTTGGAAAATATTCAACTGTTAAATACACAATTTAACCTCCAGATTGTCACGTTCAGCTAATCTGATAGCGATACCCTTCCACTGATTTGAATGGCCTCTTAAAATGGTAAACTTTTCACTACGGAAACCAAAGTTTTCAAGTTTTGGTAATTCTGTGGCGATGCACCAGAAAGTTGGTTGGACCCTGAACGAGCTTTCCGTTTGATGTTTTTTCTTGGCATTCTTTGTCCTTCGCAGGTTGCAAAGTTCTTTCTTAAAGGGCCCATATCGCTCTTTGCATTTCATTTAATGTGTCAAACCTTGAACCAAAATCCTTCAAACCCTTTGTCTCTCTTTGTGCAATTTTTTAAGGTTAATGCTTTGTGTTTTGCAGAAACTGAAGTGTTCAACTTTAATATTGAAGCTCTGTCTAACGGTTCTTTGGACATATTTAATGGTGGTGTTCTTTAAATTGTTGATAAGCTTTTCGATATTTCCTTGTTTGGCAAAGAGGGGCATGTGAGAAACTATGATAAAACAGTTTATATTGTTTCAGTATTGAATTGTTTGTGGTGAAATGGTCTCAAAATTGTAATTGCCTATTTTTAAAGGCAAAACATTATAATATTAAAGGCTCTGAAAGTTTGATATATATATGCATTACATTTCAAGTGTTAAGTGTCTGCAAAATGCTTGCTTGAAAGGTACATTGATCAAACAATATCTTTATAAATAAAGGTCCAAATAAGTACTTTTGTTTATATATTGCGTGTCATATTTTACATATGCTATCATTTCCAGAACAAATAGAGATACATGGCTTATTTTTTTTCTGTATCATTTCATTTTGAAAAAAGCTGTACTGAAAAAAAAAAAAAAAAAAAAAAAAAAAACAGGAAGAGGGTCTCAAAAAAAAAAAAAAAAAGCAGGATCCATTTATTGAAGAAAAAAAATCCAGGACCATCATAATTGTCTCGCCCTCCCCTCCACCCCCCCCCCCCCCCCCGCCCATAAAGTTCAAATGGTCGCTCCCTTATATAGACGGTCACGCACACATACCTCGAGACACACACACACGTGCGCACGCGCGATAGCTAGTATAACCTATATATTCGGACATCTTTACTCCTCTCTGTCACACACACACACACACACACACACACACACACACACACACACACACTGTATATTCTGCACCTTTTAAAATCCTTATATATTTGTTGTAATATTTAAACAAGTGTCAACTTGTCGTTGTGTCTCAAACAGCTGCACAAGTAGTAAACAGTATAGCCCCTGATCAGACGCGGCGTCTGATCTGTGTCTACACTGTTTGCTCAGGACTGTCTGTCCTTATACTTAGGGTAAACACGATAACAAGGTCAAAAAGATGGTACAGCTGATGGTAACCAACATTTCGGTGCTGACCCATCCCAGATCAAACATTTCAGTGAAACAAGAGGCCCATGGGCCACGATTCGCTCACCTGATAAAAACAGCTATTCTATATTTGCAAATTCCATGCAACATTCTTCCAGTATTGCCACAGCAACTGGGACACAAATTTGACCATACCATAAAAAGGTCAAAGGTCATCCTAGTCTCATCATTTTAACAAATTTGGTAGACCTATACCATAAAAAGGTCAAAGGTCATCCTAGTCTCATCATTTTAACAAATTTGGTAGACCTTGAGTCCCCAGTGCTGTATACCAAGATTCAGCCTCAAAGCTTTCTTAGTAATGGAGAAAAAGATTTTTTAGTGTTTTTACCATATATTGGCATGGCAGCGACCTTATTCAATGAAGCACAACCATTTGAACAAATTATCAAAAGTTTCAGCCATTAGTCTATAATACATTTTGAGAAAATAACTTTCCAACATTTTCCTCATACAAATGCAGCGGGACGCAAATTTGACCTTGTCGTAAAAAGGTCAAAGGTCAACCTACGATCATTATTTAAACAAACTTGGTAGACCTTGAGTCCTCAATGCTGTATACCAAGAATCAACCTTGATGATGTCTGGGTTCTGGAGAAGAAGATCTTTTTTTCTTTTTTTTTTAACCATATATGGGCATGGCGGCCATCTTGTTCACTGGCGCGAAACTATTTGAACAAATTGTCAAAGCCCCTTCGACAGAAGGCCCCCCATGTGAAATCTGGTTAATATTGCTCATGCGGTTTCAGAGAAGAAGACATTTAAAAATTACACAATTTTATACATGTATATAGCCCAGGGCAAGGACAGGTAACCATCAGGGGAGAAAATTTTGACAATAACTAAAATGATTTACTACTTTCATCACTAATTGTAAGTTTCAATCATTAGTCTCTATTATATTTTGAGAAAATGACTTTTCAACATTTCCCCATACAAATGTATGGGGACGTAAATTTGACCTTGCCGTAAAAAGGGCAAAGGTCAACCTAGGGTCATCAGTTGAAGAAACTTGGTAGAACTTGAGTCCATGATGCTATATACCAAGATTCAGCCTTGAAGATATCTTGGTTCTGGAGAAGAAGATTTTTAAGTGTTTATTATTACATATGGGCATGGCGGCCATCTTTATTAACGGACCATGACCATTTGAACAAACTTTCAACCCCCTTTTAACAGAAGGCTTCACATGAATTTTGAAGAAAATTGGCCCAGGGGTTTCAGAGGAGAAGTCGTTCAAATGTGTGGACGAACGGACGGACGACGGACGACGACGGACAGCAACTGATCACAATAGTTCATTCTGAGCCTTCGACTCAGGTGAGCTAAAAATAGAATACTATTCATTCCATACAACTCATATACTTACATACTACCTCATCCCAGCCACACCTGTTGGCTGTGGCCCAGCTGCTCTAGGAAACACTTTAGTGAAAAATTCTGAAAAATGTAAATCGGATACGCCCTTGCCCACCTGCATCCTACACCAGTCAGCCTCAACCTCCTATCTATTTACTTGATAAATATACAATTAACTCATCTATGTCCCAGAAGATGGCTGACAGAAATTGGCAAGAGAGACATGTCTGGTTCATAGGGAACTATCTCGAAGTCTCTGATCTGGTCTACACTACTTGCTACTCGTCCAGCAAGCTTTTAAACACATCAGCATATAAAAACAAGCTGTTTGAAATTAAAAACAAATGAGGGAATGGGTTAAGGTGTCCGAATAATTAGGACAAACACGGTAAATGACTAGTGCGAAGAGAAATGAAAACTAGATACTGTCTAATGACAAATGTGTGAAATTAAACACCACAGTCGAGGACCGTCAGTAGTGACTTAATTTAACACTTAAAGCGCTAATCGCAATTCAAGCAGCTGACGTTTTCATTTATTTATTCATTTATTTTTCACAGAAAATATGCCTTGGCATTTTATGTGAATCGTCTGATTTTGTCGCAGCTATTGCGCCTGTACTCTTTGTTGTAACTCACAATCTAGAATGTGGTACCGTTTTATTATAAATACCCTACTTTGTGATTTCACTGATTGCGGGTCGCCCTGGTGAGCAGCATTTATAGGAGTTATCCTAATCACACATCCAATACAGGAATTACACCGACCCCAGCTTAAAGACACAATTTGAATTGCATAACACCCTAATGACTCTTAGCAGATTAAGATAAGAATTTCTTGGTAACTTTGGCCACCCTTACAGGCAGGGGCCTAATAAGGGGTAATTAGATTAGGTATCAGCAAAGTTTATGATGAAGACAGGGAAACAGATAAGGTGGGTAATTTTGTGACAATTTGGTATGTTTTCTCTTTATCCAATTAGATATATCTGGTTGTTATTCATTAAAACTGCCTCTCTAAGGCAGTTCAAATGAATAATCACAACATGTTTTATGAAGAAATACAGATACTTATGCTAATTTATCATCAAATGCCTCTTTATCTACTTCTTTGGATCAAATACAGATAATTGGTAAGATAGATAGCATTTATTTATTTAAGAATCTTTTTGGCATAAAATACACATTCTAAACTGTTTAAGAACTTTCTGACATATTCCATAATGTGATATTTTACTAAGTGAAAGTATTTAGTTTTGAGGCAGCTATAGAATAATTGTGAAGTGTGCTTATTTACTTTAGAAAATTAATTAATAAATAAAAACTTTCAATTTTACATTTCTATTTTAAAGTTCATTTGTATTTTGTTTTCACAGTGCAAGAAAAACAACACCTTTGTAGTTTGAAAAAAAACTTAATAAATAAATATATTAAGTGATACGATACAAATCAACAAATTGAATGCAAAATTTGCAAATGAATTTATTTGGTTCTAAAGCAACAGATTGAATACTTCTCAACTATATGAATTACCCCTTATAGGGCCCCACCTATGGAGACGTAATCACTTCATAATCGTTTAGATAAGATACGCCTTTGATGTGCACTCTGTTAGGCCTGTATATTGGGGCTGACCATGAGAAGGGGGAGTGTCACGATTTGTAAAGTTGCAAGTATCAAGTTAAAATTGTCGAGTATCAAGTTAAATTGGTTGAGTATCGAGTTGAATTGGTCGAGTATCAAGTTAAAATTGTCGAGTATCAAAATTGTCGAGTATCGAGTTAAAATTGTTGAGTATCGAGTTAAGTTGGTCGAGTATCGAGTTAAAATTGTCGAGTATCGAGTTGAATTGGTCGAGTATCAAGTTAAACTTGTCGAGTATCGAGTTAAAATGGTTGAGTATCGGGTTAAAAATGTTGAGTGTCGAGTTAAAATTGTCGAGTATCGAGTTAAAATTGTCAAGTATCGAGTTAAAATTGTTGAGTATCGAGTTAAGTTTGTCGATTATCAAGTTAATATTGTCGAGTATCGAGTTAAAATAGTCGAGTATCAAGTTAAAACTGTCGAGTATCAAGTTAAAATAGTCGAGTATCAAGTTAAAATTGTCGAGTTTCGAGTTAAAAATAGTCGAGTATTGAGTTAAAATTGTCGAGTATCGAGTTAAGTTTAGATTGTGGAGTCCTGAATCACAGATGGAAAATATCAAGTTTAGGTATCTTATGAGCATGAATTTACATGGTTTAACATATTTCAGCAGCATGACAATGCAGCTGTGTGAGTAGTCTTATTTGAATATTTATTCAGCAATAACTATAATTCAGTCACCTGAACCTAGATTGTATTTGTATTGTCCTAAAATATATGTCGTCAATTTTTCAAGAAGCTAATTTTGCTGATCTAGGGCAGATGAACAGTCCTAAAGTGGTCTATGCCTCTTAAACCAAATATTTATGCTGGCAGTCAGAGGTATTCACCTACAGTGGGATTCCATTTATTTCTAATTTATTGCCTGTTACATGGCAAATATTAGTCTGCTGCAGCAGGGGGCTTATTACCTGGTAATAGGTTTTTACACTGATCACCTTTGAGGCTTATCAGTTATGGCTATTTTATATGAAAGATTCACTGATCAGCTGATCATTGTTGGAATGTGGTGAGAACACAGTAAATATTCCACAGAAAAAAAAAATAAGAGGCCCACGGCTCGCTCACCTGAGTGACATAGCCACTGCAAATATGCAGATGTTATGCAACATTTTTCCAGTCCTATCATCGCAACTAATGAAAAGCTCATCATTTGAGCAGTTCTTAGTTTTGAAGAAGAATATATGGGCCTGACAGTCAATGGCGCGTGATCATTTGAATAAACCATCAATCACATTTCAACAGTAGGATCAATGTGAAATTTGGTGGAAATTGGCTAAGTGGTTTCTGAAGAATCATGATTTTATACATGTAAACACCACAGTGGCAGGAAAATATAATAAACATAAATAAAAAAAATGGTGAAAAAGTGAATTTAGAAAAAGTGTGTTTAAAAGGTTACCGGGGCAGCCTTTATCTGAGCAAAAGGCTTAGGAGAAAATTTGGGGTCATTTTTGGTGGGTGCGCCAAAACCGGCATTTCTCATACTACTGCCACGGCATTCTGTTTTCAGACAAAAAGATTTTGCGGCCATCTTGGATTTCCGATCGGCACGATTTTTGCTACTTTTGATCTACAAGTCACCCCGATGCTTCCTACCAAGTTTGGAGTCAACTGGCCTTTCGGTTCAGGAGAAGAAGCGAAAAATAGATTTTCAAGATGGTGGCCATGGCGGCCATCATGGATTTCCGATCTGAACGATTTAAGCTACTTTCGATCTACAAGTCACCCCAATGCTTCCTACCAAGTTCGGAGTCAATTGGCCTTTTGGTTCAGGAGAAGAAGCGAAAAATAGATTTTCAAGATGGCGGCCATCTTGGATTTCTGATCGGAATGATTTTAGCTATTTTTGTTCCACAAGTCACCTCGATGCTTCCTTCCAAGTATCGAGTCAATTGGCCCAGGGGTGTAGGAGAAGTAGTCTTTTAAAGCAATTGTCGATGCCGCACGACGGACGACGAACTACGCACGATGCATGACGGACATTGACTGACCACAATAGCTCACCATGAGCACTTCGTGAGCAGGTGAATTTTATTTCTGAGCAAGCTCATGACAAAAATGGCCTGTATGACTTGAGAAGACAAAGATCAGCCTGGGCATAAAGAGGCTTTGGGTCCTAAGCTATCCGAGTTGGAGTGAAGACTGATTAGACCGAGCGCACAGGACATTTGTTGGTTTTGTTGTGTGCTGGTGTAACAAAGTAAGTAACCTCCCATAGATTAACAACGCCCAGGTCATTATTCTGTAGAAAAAGGGACCCCTTTTCTAAAAAAAATATTGACTGCCCTTATAAAAATAATCACCCCCTTGATGATATCCCATAGAATAACGACCACGACCATAGAATAACTCCCTTCTCTATAAAAGAATGACTCCCATTATAATGACCCTCTCGATGAGATCTATCAAATATTGCCCCCCACCAAGACCTCATCACACAGTGTCATAAGCTCCTTGCCCCCACCTAATCAGGCATCAGAATCTGTCTGTTTACACCATGTGTCTCAGTCACAGGATAATCTTGGAAACCTTAACAAAATGTACAAACGTACAAAAACAGTAGAAAACATACCAATGTATGTCAAACCAACAGAATTACTCAAATACATCGTCCAGATGTCGAAATCTTGTTGCAGGATTACTCTTACACGATCTGGTTTACCTGGAAAATTCACCCCGAAACTTGTTGCAGGATTACTCTTATCTGAAGCAGTGTCTTCATGCCCAAATAACAAAGTTAAAAGAGCGAATCAGTCTTTTATCAATTCTACAGCCATAGTGGTGCGACATAGAATTGTGAAGGGTTGATGCCATCAGGGCTAACTGTTCCCAAACACCAGCCGAGCTGCTTTCTATCTTTGTGGTTTTTTTAAGCTAACTTTGTTCAATATTTTAATAAGCATCAAGCTGAAATTCATGAAATATGAATATTTACTTCTATTCTTTATTTATTTATTTTTTATCATTATTATTATTATTATTTTTTGACTGGGTAGGCTTTGTTATTTTCTTCTTCGCATCGTCATTTAACTTCGCGAAGAGGGGTCATATACCGGTAATAAAAATATTATGACCTGGGGTCACTTTGTAGCTCACTTGAGCACAGAGTGCTCATATGAGCTATTCTGACAGGCAGATGATCCGGCATCCGTCTTACGTTATCTGTTGTCCGTCTTTCTATCAACATCCGACATCTCCTCCTAAACCACTGGGCCAATTTTTACCACACTTCACATGAGGTAATGACTGAAAATACTTCAAAGATATGGAATCCAAGCAAAACTCAAGTTGCCGTGGCAACCACATGGCAAAATCTTAAAAAAATTGTGTCAGAAACCGCTGCCTGATTTTGAAATAATTTGGCAGAAATGTTTCTTGCATGGTCGCCATGGGCGGGGCAAATTTTCCATATACGCCTGTGTAAGGAACTTCAAAAGTCTGTAACTGTTCCTATGCAACATATGGCCAGAATCTAAAATAGTCAGTAATTGGACCTTAACAAAAAGAACTAAAACAAGCTTGATTAGTATAAAAACATGGCGGCCATTGGTGGGGCTAATTTTCCATATAAGCCTATATAGGTTTATACAAAGTTCAGTAAAAGCCACCGTGCTGCAATGGCAAGCAAAGCCTATATACGTCTATACAAAGTTCTGTAAAAGCCACCATGCTGCAATGGCAAGCAAAGCCTATATACGTCTATACAAAGTTCTGTAAAAGCCACCATGCTGCAATGGCAAGTAAAGCCTATATACGTCTATACAAAGTTCTGTAAAAGCCACCATGCTGCAATGGCAAGCAAAGCCTATATACGTCTATACAAAGTTCTGTAAAGGCCACCATGCTGCAATGGCAAGCAAAGCCTATATAGGTCTATACAAAGTTCTGTAAAAGCCACCATGCTGCAATGGCAAGCAAAGCGATAGACCCCCCCCCCCCCCCAACCCCCCAACCCCCCCCCCCCCCCCCCCCCATCAAAATATTTCGCTGATACTCTGCCAGAATCCATAGTTCTATTGAATTACAGATTGTGTCATGGCATTAGAACTGCCTTGGGGAGGCGATTCTAATGCAATGTCATAGCATATATTTCAGTCTAGCTGCGTGGAAAACTATCTCATATTACTCGTATCATCAGATAATAGATAATCCCTATTATAGTTTCCTGTATTATTTGGAAACAGAGCCCCATGTGGCGGGGCTAAAGCGACAAAGCGTACCCCCACCCCTCCTGAATATTACTGTTCCTTTTCTGGACTGTTCGTCTCCTGTGAGAAGGTGCTCCAATAATAAAGTCAGTGTGGCGTAACAATATAGAGAATATGCTCTTTTATATGAACAGCTCAAAGTGGTAGTGATATAGCTTCCTATAAATGATGCACAGACAGATCCAAAGCATTGGTCCTAGTGCGCAATGTTTAGGCTGATCAAACATGGTACTTACCTTGACCTAGTGTGAGAAACAGGATAATATGAAGTTACGAGCACCAGTTTGGTCCTGGTATATGAAAGATATGTGGTGGTGGTGGTGGTGGGAGGGGTGGGGCGGGGGGTTGCTCAGTAATGATGTGCAGTCCAACCTGTATTAAGCACAAGCACTTAGGAACAAGCAAAAAGTGCTTGCTTAATTGAAGACAGATGCTTACTTAATACAGGTGCAATGTAATTGCTTTTTTTATGGAACTGAAAGTGTGCTTGCTTAATACAGGTTGCTTGCTTAATAGAGGTGGCCAATATGACAGGTTTCACTGTACCTAGTTTGAGTGATATGTATTGTGCATACTATCAGAAGATATATATGTAACAGCTAGATCCTGGAGTGAGACATGCGCAGGCTGGTCAAAACTGAGCATAGTTTTATGAGCCAAACTTAAGCATGTTTTCTGAAAATTTTCAAATACTAGCTGACAAATTCCAACCTAAACATTGCATAATTGCTCCCTTCCAGATTAATAAATTGCCCTCAGAGGAGTTGTGCAGATGTGTCAGAGAGCAATTTATCAAACATCTGGCTTAACTCGTACTCGACTATACTCGACAATTTTAACTCGATACTCGACAATTTTAACCCGATACTCGACAATTTTAACTCGATACTCGACTATTTTAACTCGATACTCGACAATTTTAACTCGATACTCGACTATTTAACTCGATACATGTACTCGACTATTTTAACTCGATACTCGACAATTTTAACTCGATACTCGACTATTTTAACTTGATACTCGACAAACTTAACTCGATACTCGACAATTTTAACTGCACAATACATTAACCTATAATGTGCCATATTCTATTCAGCCCATACCTTCCACAGAAAAAAAAAAAACACAGGAACGTCGTCCCATACAGTCTTAATCCAAAAGTCCCTCAGGCGGTCACCTGTGTGACGTCACTCCCGCTCTTTTGTTCACGTGTCAGTCTCTTTTCTGTGGATGAAAAAAATTCTATTTTCTTCCTTTCTCTCCGGTTGAAATTTAATTCTTTGTTCTTTTTTATGACCGTTTATCATACCTTTCACTGTTCATGCTAAAGTTGTTTAAATTAGTACTCAGCCCACTGCTTTTCAGTACTCAGCCCACTGCTCTTCATCATTGTGCTTGAAGCCTTATCACGAGAGTCCGCTCTGGGAAGACCTCTATGCTGATGACCTTGTTATCATCGCTGTATCGCTTGAGGAATGTGTCAGGAGGCTCTTGACATGGAAAGAAGCAATGGAGAAGAAAGGACAGAGTAAATGCAGGAAAGACAAAGCTTATAATCTGCGGTACCGGACTGGACTTCCTGCAGAGTACAGGCGAGTTTCCATGCGCTGTCTGTCGCACTGGAGTGGGCAACAACAGCATCTTCTGCAATGGCTGCAAGCATTGGGTGCACAAGAAATGCAGTGGGCATTCAACATTTTTAACTCGATACTCAACCATTTTAACTCGATACTCGACAATTTTAACTTGATACTCGACCAATTCAACTCGATACTCGACAATGTTAACTCGATACTCGACCGACTTAACTCGCTAATCGACAATTTTAACTTGATACTCGACCAATTCAACTCGATACTCGACAATTTTAACTCGATACTCGACCAACTTAACTCGATACTCAACAATTTTAACTCGATACTCGACAATTTTAACTTAATACTCGACCAATTCAACTCGATACTTGACAATTTTAACTTGATACTCAATTTTTACGATACTTGACACTCGACAAAAAGAAACCCTCGAGAAGGGGTGGAGTCTAGCCAGCGAAGTAACTACCAACTCGTGTATCTGATAACGAATAGAATAGAATGTTTTACTATACAATTATGGCCTTTTTCGGATATATCGTTATCCCAGTTATGCCTAGCGTCCCAAAACAGGGACAGTGACAAACAGTAATTAAACGCGTCTGATCTAGGTCTTCTTAGTATTGGGTACAGAAATCGGTCTTTTAACTCTGAAATGAACCTGTCCAAAGAGTATCTTTACTGGCATTTAAATGAAAGCATTCCATAGTCGAATCAGCTATACTAGCCCAGGACTCCCCCATCTTGTGATCTGCTATAGTCAAAATGATAAAAAAAAAAATAGAAAAGAAAAGAACTCACAGAAACAAAGTCCGTGGCAACTATTATTTATGTACACGTCAGAGAAAAAAACATGACAGCTCGGAGTGAACCAAAACTCGAGAAGTAATTGAAGCCATTTAGCTTAGTCCAATGAATTTTGATCCATATGCCATTATGAGCGGTATAAGCGTCATAAGCGTACATGCAATTGTTGAAGTTAACTACCCGCAAGCTTTTTTTTTAAAAAAAAGCTAATACTTGTGTAACGAATTTTCTGCCGAGCTATAGCTTCTATCTCAGCTAGTCAGGTATTATGTATGAAATAGTATATAATAAATTTTCCTAGTGGCTACTTTGCCTGTTGATTAGTACAAATGATTTCTTAAATGATTTGAAGCTTTTAAAATAATCAGTGTTCAATCACAACATACAAACATGTTAATACTTTAAACTGAGTCCTTACTCTTATGCTATATGAAAACAATTTACAACAACACACTCTGTCAAATACAGATCTGTTCTGTCAGATCTTCAGTTGTAACAAACTTATTGTTCTGTCGACCTTCGGTTGCAACACTATTAGCCACAATTTAAATTCAAGGTTTACGTCAAGAATTAGATAGATGTAGCTAGTTCACTAATGTCTACTACTTATAGTCCCTCTTCTGTGAGCTGTGCTTACTGAAGAACCCGGGTAATAAGTTGAGACATTTCGGCCCTAAGCTACTTACCAACTAATTCTTAACCCTTATTAGTACAATAGATAATAATTAACAACTATTATTTATTTCTTTCACGATGTGCTATCTTCGACAGCAGATGACATTCTGACTTGCTGTTTGTTGTTGTTTTTCAGATTTTTAACGCTGCCAGGCACCAGAGGCACATAGGCAGCTGACTTGCTGACTGTGTAGAAGGCTTTTATATACTCACAAATCAACACGCCACCTATCGGCAGATACTTTCTTCGTTATTCTTTGGATTGCTTACGGAAAAGTACGATTGTATGTGCTTTTTAAGCTAACTGGGCGTTTTATCTCTGATTATTACATAAAGAAAGGATTTCTAGTTTTGAAAAATGCTGTGGTGCGTTTTGGCAGTATAGTGGTTAAATATAAACGAGAGGGAATGATTCCACAGTAAGATAACTTCTAGTTACCTGTTATTAAAAATTTGTACCGTCCCGCTCTGTAAAACTTGTCTACTTTCGATTTCGGACTTCCGTTACAGAACAGAACCAAATTATTGAAACTATGAGGAACACCCAGTGGTATTGGCTATATACTGATATCACTACATTACCCACGCCTCCGGGTACATGCGTCCCGCATGTATATAATTTTCTCCATTTTTTTTTACTACCATATATATTTTCAACCTGGTCTGGGATAAGAGATAGAACAACATATGCTTTAAACATGTTATTATTATAACCCATTTATTATATGCCTTATATTGTTTAACCTCTGAATTTTTACTATAGCACTACTGGTGCATTATTCTGTAATGCTATAGTATGTTTCTCATACTATTTACGAAAGAAAGAAACAAAAATCAATCTCAATCATTGAGGATTCAAGTTATCCTTATTTCTTATCATAATCCTCTGTTTTCATTATGATCTAACCGAGCCTTTCAGAGTTGCCTTTATCCACTTTTTATGATTATTCGCTCTTTCTGAATATGTAGTTGAACATCTCTTGGGTCTAGGACTTCCTGTCCCACAAAGTCTGCTAAATTAAAACTAATGTCGCTGGCAGAGATGGTTCCTATGTTTACACTGCTAGATGATAGCATTTCTTCCTCATCTTTTATGACTCTCAGAGTCTGTTTGGTTCTACCGTCTCCCTTCACAGCGAAATCTATCTCTAACTTTCCTTTGTTACTTAACACAGTTTTGTCAGTTTGGTTCGCAAAGCGACTCACTGCAGCAACAGAAGTATCCATTTTTTGAAACAGTTTCCTGTGGCACTTTCCTTTCAATCTTCTCAACAACTACTTTATTACTCTCCTCAACAATTTTCTTTCTACAAGATCCTTGATTAGAGGGGCCATTGTCCGCTTCAGTGCTGATAATGTGTTCATCTTTGCAAGGCTCTCCAGAAGTAATTGTAGCTGAAACCTTACTCTTTTTAAGAGGGGCCATAACAGGCTTTGGGTCACATGGCTTTCTATAGAGTCTTCCAGTATGGATATCACTTACTTTTCTCTGATTAAGTTCTTCTCCTATGTTAAAATCGGGTTCATGATCCCAGTCACTGTCATTTCCTTCCTTTTCATTGTTATCACTGGAACTAGTAGAACTTTCTTCTGTCTTTTCTTTAGGCTGAACCTTTGAGGCAGTCACTATCTCCACTGAATGATTTCTCTTCTGATGAGTCTTCAGATAGGTCTTCTCCTTGAAGTGCTGACCACACGTATCACACTGAAATCTCTTATTGTAGCATA
This sequence comes from Anodontia alba, assembly GCA_964016985.1. NCBI lineage: Eukaryota > Metazoa > Mollusca > Bivalvia > Lucinida > Lucinidae > Anodontia > Anodontia alba. Next base: position 37,347,999 of record OZ024832.1, on the reverse strand, counting down.
TTTCCATATGAGTTCCAAAGCTTTCTTCAGGCCCGATGTGCTTTTTGCAATAATGGCATAATGGTCCAATGGCTTTTCTAGGTGTTGTTTTCAACAGTGGCATCTTCTCCATGAAAAAAAAGAAACATAATCTTTAAACCATACAGGTTTTCGCCTTTGCCTACCAAACCTACTGAAGTCTTCTTCGAGTAACTCGGCATCCTTTTCCCTAGTTATAACCGAGTCATTAGGCCTATCAGTTTCAGCAAATTCTTCTCTTTCCGGACTGTCATTTATTTCTACCTCACCACTTAATATCTGGGACCGAGCAAGTTTGAGTCTATCAATATGTACGACTTGGTGAGTGTAATTTCGGCTACAGTTGACAACGAAAAGTACTTCACAGAGCTTTTCTTTAATTTGATAAGGACCCCTCCAAAAAGAGCAAAACTTTGACGACTGGCCAACTTGTTTGACTGGAAATAGGACATATACCTTATCATTTACTGCAAGTTTCTCATGGCTGGTTTTACGATCATGATACTGCTTTTGTCTATATATTGAAAGACCAGTGTTCTGTCTGACAAATGTATGGACAAACTCTAAACGTTTCTTTAACTCCCAAACCCAGTTATTTGCTGGTTGCCTTTTTATGCTGAGAGGCATTTCAAAACTGATATCAAGAGGAGTGCTTGTTTCACGACCCAGCATAAGCATATTTGGTGACATCCCTGTTGTTTCGTGCTCTGTACACCTATAATGACGTATGGAAGCAAAGTATCCCAGTTTCGATGATTCTCTTCAATGAAAGTACTTAACATTGCGCATAATGTTCAATGCTCTCAACCATACCGTCCGATTGGGGATGGTAAGGCGTTGTTCTGGTTTTGTCTATCTGCAATAAGTCACACATTTCAGTAACAAATTGTTTTCCTTGATCTGAATGAATTTTACTGGGCACCCCAAAACGTGATATAACTTCCTTAACTAAAATTTTGGCACAAGTTCTAGCTTCCATGTTGACAATGGGAAAACTTTCTGTCCACTTCGTGAAATAATCTGATATAACCAGAATATACTTATTGCCATTTTCTGTAACAGGCAATTCTCCAAGTATATCAATCGCAATTCGTTCCATCGGATATCCACTTCGAACAACTTGCATCGGTGCCATTCGTCGGAATTGGGTTTTTCCTTTTAGCACATTTTTCACAACCCCCTATATATGCACGCACATCATTCTGAAGGCCTGGCCAATAATATCATTGGCGTGTTTTACTTAATGGTTTTCTCAGCCCTAAGTGACCAGACGCTTTGATATGTGAATATTGCAGAATTGTCTTCTAAGATTTAATGATACTATTGCTTGCCATAAGACATTATCTGTTCCAAGTACATTCCAGCGTCTAACTAAGAGACCATTTTGTATATCAAGTCTTTCCCACTGACTGATCAAACTTTTAACAAACCAACTTTTGCTCGATATTATTTCTGACTTGGGCTTTTCTCCACTTTCCAACCACTGCTTTATGATACATATATCTCGATTTTCTATCTGCGCCGTCAACTGTATTAATAGTATCTTGAAACTGATTTAACATATGCGAAGTATCAGTTGGTTCATCATCATATTTACCACATTGTCTACATGGAATCCTACTTACTCCATCAGCATTTCCGTACGCTCTACCTGGCCTATGTTCAATCTGTATATCAAATGATGATAAAACTTTATCCATATAGCAACCTGTCCCTCTGGATTCTTAAAATTCATTAACCATCTCAGAGAGCTATGATCAGTTCGTACTCTAAATTTCTTTCCATAAAGATAATGTCTAAAATATTTTACAAAATATACCAGTGCTAATAACTCTTTTCTTGTTACGCAATATCTGCGTTCTGTTTTAGTAAAAGTTCTTCTGGCATAAGCCACTACACATTCTCCATTTTCTGTGTTTTGCGATAGCACAGCGCCAATGCTGATGTCACTCGCATCAACGTCTAGTGTAAAACTTTTTGTAAAATCTGGGTGTATCAAAATTGGTGCCTCTACCAACTTTTTCTTTAGGGTTCTTGAATGACACAGCACACTCCTCTGACCAAATGAAAGGTTCCCTTTTCTCTGTAAGCTTGTATAAAGATTTTGCCGTGTCTGAAAATTTATAAACGAATCGTCTATAATAGCTACAGAGGCCAAGGAGTGACTGGATTTCATGCACATTCTTTGGCACTGGCCATTCTTCTATATACTTTGTTATTTTTGGATCTGTTCTTATTCCAGTTTCTGAAATAATATGGCCCAAAAATTCGACTTCTTGAGCAAACATTTTTTTGGTTTTAGTTTCAGACCAGCTTGAAGAAATCGGTCGAATATTAAACTTAGATTTTCTATCATATCTTCGAAAGTTTTCCCACTGACGATAATGTCATCTAAGTATATAAGACATACCTGCCAATGTAATCCAGCCAGTACATGAGTCTTTTAAAAGTCGCTGGCGCATTGCAGAGGCCAAACGGCATAACGTTAAACTCGAAGAGTCCCTTCCTACTAGTAGATGCCGTCTTTTCTCGATCCCCAGGGTCTGTTTCGACTTGCCAGTACCCAGCATTTAGATCTCAACAAGAAAACCATTTGGCACCTGCTAGCTGATCCAAAGATTCATCAATGCGGGGTAAAGGGTAAGCATCCTTTATAGTAACGTTATTCAATTTGCGATAATCTACGCAAAATCTGGTAGATCCATCCTTCTTTTCACCATTACGATGCTACTGGCCCACGGACTCGTCGAAGGTTGAATGATATTTTCTTTCAACATGTCGATTTGGCTGTCAACTTCTCCAGAAATATGTACTGGAACTCTTCTAGGCGGCTGCTTGATAGGCCGAGAATTTCCTGTGGGACTCTTATGTTTGATTATACCAGTTCTCCCTATATCACTATATATTTGAAAATACTTCAGAATATTTGGAGAGCAACTTACTTACTTGACGCTGCTGTTGAATGCTCATACCTTCTGTAGTCCTTTCAAATAAGTCTTTTAAATGTTCGGGTACAACCTTATTTTCACTCTTTGAGATTTCTTTTACTTGCTGCACTGTGCTTACAGGACTTAAGGTCGCAATTTTGGTAGCCGGATACAAAGTTTTAGACTCATTTGATAAATTATTATCCGAATCGGCGTTTTATCTTGGTCATATTTTAGACTTCTGGCGACCAACAAAGATGAATTTTCTTGATTCAGTGCTATTGGTTCTAATAAGCACAATCTAGTTTCTCTGTGATCTTGGTCAATTACTTTTCCTTCAATTATCATTTCAGACATAGCAGGAACTTGCGTTTTAGAAGATACAACTACGCGATAGCATCCTGCTGATTTAATACGAGTTAACTTGCAATGTTTTCCTTGTATTATCATGCTACTTTTTGCGACGTTAATCTGACAATCGTGCTTTGCCAAGAAATCCAACCGACTATCAGATCCACATCAATCTTGGCCACAACAATATTGCATGGACAAAGAATTCCATTTATCTCAATAAAAACACAAGTTTTGCCTTCTATTTCAACTGGTTCACCAGATGCTGTGAATACATAGGAATCAAAACTTCCCAGTACCGTAGAAGTACTTGGTTTTATAGTCTCCAACATACGTTGAGACATGATTGTTAAAGTTGCTCCAGTATCAATTAAACATTCTGCTGAAATATTGTTGATCTTACATGAAGCATAAAGTCCGGCTCCAGTGCTAGCTATGTGTTTTGTTTGTTGCACATTTGTTTCCTGGTTTGTTTTCTTTTCCTGTCTTTCCGTGCATGTTCTTCGTAAGTGCTTTTCTGACCCACAAGTCCAACATTTTCGCTTAAAGCTAGTTTGCTGCTCTTTCTGTCTATTCTGACGATTGCTGTTTATTCGAAGAATTTCTCTCATCAATGATAGATCTTAGACTTTTTTGCATATTAAACACTGCATTCTTTAGTGATTGTAATTCATAAACTGACTGATCTTGTCTTTCATGTTCTTGCTGATTTGTTGTACGCATGTATCCTTGTCCTTTTCTGACCCACAAGTCCAACATTTACGCTTAAAGCTAGTTTGCTGCTCTTTCTGTCTATTCTGACGATTGCGATTTTTGGACTCGAAACTAGACTGATTTCCATGCTGTTTATTCGAAGAATTTCTCTCATCAATGATAGACTTTTTTTTTGCATATTAAACACAGCATTCTTTAGTGATTGTAATTCATAAACTGACTGATCTTGTCTTTCTTGTTCTTGCTGATTTGTTGTACGCATGTATCCTTGTCCTTTTCTGACCCACAAGTCCAACATTTTCGCTTAAAGCTAGTTTGCTGCTCTTTCTGTCTATTCTGACGATTGCCATTTTTGGACTCGAAACTAGACTGATTTCCATGCTGTTTATGCGAGGAATTTCTCTCATCAATGATAGATCTTAGACTTTTTTGCATATTAAACACAGCATTCTTTAGTGATTGTAATTCATAAACTGACTGATCTTGTCTTTCTTGTTCTTGCTGATTTGTTGTACGCATGTATCCTTGTCCTTTTCTGACCCACAAGTCCAACATTTTCGCTTAAAGCTAGTTTGCTGCTCTTTCTGTCTATTCTGACGATTGCCATTTTTGGACTCGAAACTAGACTGATTTCCATGCTGTTTATTCGAAGAATTTATCTCATCAATGATAGATCTTAGACTTTTTTGCATATCAAACACAGCATTCTTTAGTGATTGTAATTCATAAACTGACTGATCTTGTCTTTCTTGTTCTTGCTGATTTGTTGTACGCATGTATCCTTGTCCTTTTCTGACCCACAAGTCCAACATTTTCGCTTAAAGCTAGTTTGCTGCTCTTTCTGTCTATTCTGACGATTGCGATTTTTGGACTCGAAACTAGACTGATTTCCATGCTGTTTATTCGAAGAATTTCTCTCATCAATGATAGATCTTAGACTTTTTTTGCATATTAAACACAGCATTCTTTAGTGATTGCAATTCATAAACTGACTGATCTTGTCATTCTTGTTCTTGCTGATTTGTTGTACGCATGTATCCTTGTCCTTCTATATGCTTTCGTTCTGCCTTATTGAATGCTAGCTCAACCGCATGACGCACAGCCATATTCAAACTGGTTTGCCTGGCTTGCTTGATTCTTAATCTCATATCAGAACTAACGAGAGCATCTATAAACTGCTCCTTAGCAAGTGTTTCCCGCAGGTCGGTTGGTGCTTTTGGATATGCCAAATTGATGAGACGCCAAATATCTTGGCCAAGTTCAGTCAAATATTCTGTAGCTTTCTGTCTTCTTTCTTTAAGCTGCACTCGATACAACTCTGTTTGATTGGGAGGGGCAAATCTTTCTTGAAGCGCGTGTGACAGTTCAAAGTAATCATTGGCCTTAGCTGATAAGTTTCCGAACACTCCTTGAACTTGCCCTCTTAAAGATACAGCTAGATAAAGCCACTTCTCTTTGTCTGTCCATCCATTAATTTCTGCGCAAGCATCGAAGTGCGCTTTGTAATCTGCCCAGTGTACACTTCTATCAAATGTTGCAGGCTTCATTTTAACCCCACTTTTATCAATTGTCTTTGATTTTGGCATGCTAGTTGTTTTGTCTTGTGCCCTTGGTGCGGAAACACTAGGAGTTGACGTCAGTGGTTCAAGCTTTGAACCATGAGCCACATGATGTGGGTCTTCCGATGTCTTGAAACCAGTAGCAGCTATACTACTGTCGTCGTATAAATCTAATTCAGGCGGTTTGCTGGTTGATACATGATCACTCCTGCCCCTAGGTATATCTGGAAGATGTCTTCGAGGTCTTGTGTCTCTGCTTTCTTCTCCGTGAATCTGGTCACCTTCTATTTCTAGCATACGCAACTCACTTTCTAGTGCTAAGACTTCGTTCTGAAGACGGCTTAAGTCAGTTTTTCTCTTCATTACCTCTAGTCTTTTACCAATGGTTTTCATTGATACATCAAAGTCCTTCGTATTATCCATTCTTATAAATGTACTGTTAGGACTAGGTCCGTGATAGAAACTAAACTATCAATATCTCACCTATGCTGCCACCAAATGTAACGAATTTTATGCCGAGCTATAGCTTCTATCTCAGCTAGTCAGGTATTATGTATGAAATAGTATATAATAAATTTTCCTAGTTGGCTACTTTGCCAGTTGATTAGTACAAATGATTTCTTAAATGATTTGAAGCTCTTAAAATAATCAGTGTTCAATCACAACATACAAACATGTTAATACTTTAAACTGAGTCCTGACTCTTATGCTATATGAAAACAATTTACAACAACACACTCTGTCAAATACAGATCTGTTCTGTCAGATCTTCAGTTGTAACAAGCTTGAGTCACAACTTATTGTTCTGTCGACCTTCGGTTGCAACACTCTTAGCCACAACTTATATTCAAGGTTTACGTCAAGAATTAGATAGATGTAGCTAGTTCACTAATGTTTACTACTTATAGTCCCTCTTCTGTGAGCTGTGCTTACTGAAGAACCCGGGTAATGAGACATTTCGGCCCTAAGCTACTTACCAACTAATTCTTAACCCTTATTAGTACAATAAATAATAATTAACAATTATTATTTATTTCTTTCACGATGTGCTATCTTCGACGGCAGAAGACATTCTGTGTGGAAGGCTTTTATATACTCACAAATCAACACGCCACCTATCGGCAGACACTTTCTTCGTTATTCTTCGGATTGCTTACGGAAAAGTACGATCGTATGTGCTTTTCAAGCTAACTGGGCGTTTTATCTCTGATTATTACATAAAGAAAGGATTTCTAGTTTGAAAAATGCTGTGGTGCGTTTTTGGCAATATAGTTGTTAAATATAAACGAGAGGGAATGATTCCACAGTAAGATAACTTCTAGTTACCTGTTATTAAAAATTTGTACCGTCCCGCTCTGTAAAACTTGTCTACTTTCGATTTCGGACTTCCGTTACAGAACAGAACAGAACCAAATTATTGAAACTATGAGGAACACCCAGTGGTATTGGCTATATACTGATATCACTACACTTGTAATATCATAAAATCGAATCAGAGATATCACAAATCGATTTAGTGGAACTAAAAATAATATTTGTGAATATCACAAAATTGAATTAGATATATCACAAATAGATTTAGTGGAACTAAAAATAGACAGGTAATGGGGTACCACAAATATATATATATAGGGTTCGCAAACAATGCAATGTGTACTCCCAAATAAAGTTTTTTATTAAACAAACGCATTACGATGTGTAATCATGTAGATTTTCAACACATATGGTTGATTGCATTGGAGGTGAGCACATGTTTTAGCCTTTGGTACTCTGTTCAGTTTATAATTACAGCTACGCTCCACTTTGAAGCAGAATAGTTAGATAAAACAATTATACAGTCCAACTTCCTTGGCCCTAACATCTTTGGTACCATGGATATTTGTTCGGGACATGGGTAGTTCGACCACTAAAGGTTAATCATAGCATCAGGTCTGGAAACAAATGGGGATACTTTAGGGACGTATCTTTGATCTTCTATACAAAAATTGACATCACAAAATATGTGCGAATTAGTGATACCAGTATATCGATATTTTTATATCACTAATTCGACTTGTGATATCCCCTATTCGATTTTCAGATATTATGATTTTCAGGTGTCACAAAATCAATTTAGTGGTATCAGTAAATAATAAGTGATATAACAAGGTCGATTAAGTGACATCAAAATGTCGATTTGGAAATATCACAAATCATAACCAGATTATGATATCGCAAAATCTATATGCGATATTAGTAAATCTATATAGTGATAGTCAAGTTTAGCATTTATCAATTAATCGATTTAGTGATATCACTAATTCGTTTTTGTGATATGACAAATTAATTTCTATCTAATGACATAACAAAATAGATTTTGTGTTATTACAAAATCGATTTTGTGATATAACGAAATGGAATTAGTGACATCAAATGATAATTAGTGATATTACAAAAAAGTTTCTTATATCACAAAAACGGTGTAGTGACATAACAAATGGTATTTTGCGATGTCATAAAATAGGGGATTTAGTGATATAACAAACTTTAGAGCAGAAGATTTATAGTAAAAAGGCACCTGATACATGGGAAGTACTTCAAGCACTTTTCCATGTCACACTAAGACTGGAATGTAGCTCGTTACGTCGTCACCTCTTTAAAAATATTCTGAATAACTCCCTTTGTGACTGTAGAGATGGTGAGGACATACAACACTACCTCTTAGTCTGCGAACAGTACCATCACGAAAACATGCCTATATAATGTTGACCCCCTTAAACCCCACTATTATATAGTAAAACTGGGCTTTACAGAGGTATGCATTATTGTTCTTATTTCTGCTCAAAACATAGATTGTGGTACTCATTAGAACCGCCTCCGCGAGTTAGAACCGCCTCGCGGAGGCTGTTCTAACGAGTACCCACAATCCATGTTTTGAGCAGAAATAGGAAAAATATTCGAATTTTTATCTGAAAAGTTTCATTTTTTTTTGTGGTAAAATTTTCTGTATATTTGAATAGGCTTGTTTTCTTAATGAGAGACTTAAGACAGGACCTGATAAACATTGTCTCGATGATTTGCCAACCTTCCCTAAACATTCTTCTATATGGCAGATTTATTTGAGAACGACATACAAATATTTGTAGCAGTATATGATTTTATTCTTGAATCTAAGCGATTTTGAGATTATACCTAAATGCTTAACTAGTACTCGTCATAATTAAAGGGAAAAGCAATGTAATCTGTAAATTCGGATAACCAGGAATGAACATCACAATGCCATTATTTTGACGCGTTTGATCAAAATCAGTTTGAAACAAGAAATTTACAGGACTTCAAATAAATTCAAAATCGCTGTCAACGGCGCCGCCATTTTCTAGGTTTTGTGACGTCATAATGCGCGAATTAAATATGCAAAGCCTAAATTTAAAAGGTTCATAAAAATATTTCGCTTCAATATTTCTGTAGATGTCAAATTCATGTGAAGAACTATTAATTACAACAAAATAAACACTGTTTATGAAAAGAACTGCCTGTTTGATAATAGTTTCAAAATTTGTGGAATCTATTTATATATTCAAAATGGCCACGCTCATGTCAGTCATTGTGAAATCTTCAAATGCCCATAACTCCTTTAATACTTGACAGATTTTGATAAAACTTGTACCAAATTATATATTTTGTTAATTTCTACGTTTTTAAACATGTAATTTACTTGAGTTGCGTTCCCCTTTAAACACGTGTTATTTTCTTACATTTGCACCCATATATACATTCACGCACGTATGCATGACTTGAAAAATCTTTGAAAACTCTTTAAAGAATGTTACATGAGACTGATAATTAGATACGGTAAGGTACATACGAGGGTCTAGCAAGGTTTTTCACTGGGTTCGGATTACTTCAGTGCTACGTTTTATCAAACATATTTTTATTACAAACCTTCAAGTATTCCCCCTTTACTGAAACACATTTTTGTAACCTTTTTACCCAGTCGCGAAAAGCAGATAAATAGTCTTCTGTTGGAATCTGTTGGAGACACTGACAAATAGCGCTGCCATGAGAACTTCCAGACGTATACTTATTTCCAGAAAGCATTTTCTTAAGCCTTGGAAAGAAAACGAAGTCACAGGGACTCAGGTCAGGTGAATAAGGTGGATGGGTTAAAACTTTCACCTTTCAGAAGCCAAAAAAGACAACAACCTCACACTTATGAGAGGAGGCGTTTTCATGTAAAAGGTGGACTCCTGACCATCCTTTGCTTGGTCTTTTCTTATTGTAACAAGTAAATTGGTCAGTGTATATGACTGCATCTGAAATAGATGCAGTCATATACACTGACCATTCCAATTTGAAATAACTCGGTCAGTTGGAAAGCACTTTGAACGAAATAAACGGGTATCGTTAGCTATTCAACACACCATTCAGGTGCAGTGAAGCATTTTAAAATATACCTGGGATAAAACTAAGGAAGCTTATTAGTGACATAACTTTTTGTAGGACCCTCGTACAGCAATTTAAGCTACATCGTCCATATCCAACACACCCCTATCCCCTGACCCACATCACGACTTTAAGAGAGTTATCGACTTTTGCGAGGTATCGTTTTCTCGAGAGCCTAAAATGATAAGCTCATCAATTTTATCGTAAGACCAGATCCTTACATATGTAAACAAAACAAAGTTACTACGTTAAAACCCCTCCCTCGTGGAGCCATATTTTGTTTTGTTTCACTACCCTTTGTTCTTTTGTTCATTTCACAATCTTAATGAAACTGTATTTGCAAAAAATAGAGAATAATTTGCATTTAAAGTAAATCTGACAATCACATTTATAATTAGCACAATGATATTGTAATCCAGGGGATACAGATTTAAATACCATTTGACTTTCTTCTGAATCCCTTTTGTCTGATACTTGTAGTTATGCCATCAAGTTTATACAAAGAAATTAAGTTTAAACCAAAATCGATTTAGTGACATAACAAATGGTATTTTGCGACATCAATGAAGAAAGATCATAAAATAGGGAATTTAGTGATGAAAAAACATGTATTTTGTGATGTCGTAAAGCAGAAGATTTATAGTTAAAAGGCACCTTATAGGTGCAAAGCACTTCAAGCATTTTCCGACATGGATATATTTTTTCTTTCTAGACATTATTGCGAGTCACCAGGTGCCGTATATAGTATGTGCCTAAGAGTCCGGGATCTGCCTCTATGTCCAGCTTGTGTAATCTGAATGGCTATCAATGAAAATATCAGCAGAAAACTAAAATACATGGTAACCTTCATGAATGGTCACTATTCAACAACAGCCACCGCCCCATAACAGCCACTTTTCTGTTTTCCCAAAGTGCACTTTAGTATATATTGAACCTCTCTATAACAGCCACCTTCCCATAACATCAACTTGAATGTGTTCAAAGTGCATTTCACTGTATATTGAATCTCTCTATAACAACCACCTCCCTTCAGCAGCCACTTTTCTGTTTCCCAAAGTGCATTTTAGTATATATTGAACTTCTCTATAACAGCCACATTCCCATAACATCAACTTGAATGTGTTTTAAGTGCATTCCACTGTATATTGAATCTCTCTATAACAACCACCTCCCTTCAGCAGCCACTTTTCTGTTTCCCAAAGTGCATTTAGGATATATTGAACCTCTCTATAACTGCTACCTCCCTACAACAGTCACTTTTCTGTTTTCCCAAAGTTCATTTTGTATAAATTGAACCTCTCTATAATATCCACCGCCCCATTACAGCCACTTGAATGTGTTCCAAGTGCATTTCACTGTATATTGAACCACTCTATAACAACCACCTCCCTACAACAGCCACATTTCTGTTTTTTAAGTGTGTTTAGTATACATTACCCTTCTCTATAACAGCCACCTCTCCATAACAGCCACTGTAATGTGTTCCAAGTGCTTTGCTTCACTGTATATTGTACATCTCTATAACAGCCACCTCCCACCTCCCTATAACAGCACTTTTATGTGTTCCCAAAGGCTGTTGTTAAGAGATTGAACTGTAGAAAGAATATCTACCTGTTAATGTATCAGCTACAAGGCGTATTTCATCAGCCTGTCTGTATCGTCCTATAAACAGAACGCAAATACATACTGTTATTGTTTGTCATGAGAGAGAGAGAGAGAGAGAGACAGATAGACAGACAGACAGAGACAGACAGAGAGAGAGAGGGGGGGACAGACAGACAGACAGACGGATAGGAAGGCAGATATACAAATAGGCAGGCAGAAAGACAGACAGAGACAGACAGAGAGAGGGGGGCAGACAGACAGACAGACAGACGGATAGGAAGGCAGATATACAGATAGGCAGGCAGAAAGACAGGCAGACAGACAGAAGGGCAGGCAGAGACATACAGATGGGCAGGCAGAGAACTACAGAGAGAGAGAGAGAGAGAGAGAGAGAGAGAGAGAGAGAGAGAGACTTACAAACCAAAAAGCATTGCCAAATTGCTATTTTAAACTTATTTCTACTATGGCTTAATATACGTTGCAATATTGTACCTGATAATATTTTTGTTCCATTCTGAAAATTGCAAATAAATATATTTTTGTCAAGCAACAAAAGAATGAATCAATAAATATATACGTATTTATTAAACACACTTTTTTAATTTGAGTAAATGTATTTCTATTGTCAATCTTTTATTGCCGATTTATATGCGTATTATAGAACAACTATCCTAAATTTAGAAGAAAAATAATATTTTTCAAAACAAATATAAAATGTTATTGCCAATACATAAATTTATTGTCAATAAATAAAGTTATTGTCACTGAATATATCCATTGCCAATATGTATTTATTTTGCAAATTAATATATTTTATTGGCTGTAATTATCTTAATATAGAATACATATTTTAATATGGAACAAATATATTACAAGCTACAATATTGCAACGTATATCACGCCATATTTTACATGTATTGCGAAGGTTTGTTTGTTTTATTCGTCATATTCAACAATCTTTCGATCATATCGTGACGGTGCCTGGATGTGGCAGGGATCTCAGTGCTCACTATTAGAATGCTGTCTCACTGAAATATCGCGCCCCAAACACACGACATGATATTGCGCCGAGTCATACAGACACCGGTCTGGCAAGTTTTGATTCCTAGCCCTGCTTTCTTTATGCTGAGCACAAAGCGAAAGTGATATGTTGTTTTAGGTCTTTGGTATGACTCGGACTAGGATCGCCCCCAGAAACAAAATTCTAGCGTTATACTCAATGTTATCTGCATTTGTACCAGTGTTTGTTGTATCAAAGAGGACTTTAATATACTACTAATTCTAGTCCTGCTGAACCCGGATATGCCCTGTCTTTGCAAACATATGTAGATCCAGATCAGTTGGAAATCAACTGATCGCTTCCAGCTGACCTGGATCTACATTGTTTGTCATTCAATATGACAACCTGGATCAAGTAATCTGATTGGCTGACAATTAGAAGTGATCGTGGCATCTTAATTAATTCAGCACGGCAGGGGGTAAAGTATCGCTATAACATACATGTCCCCATTGTTATAGGAGCATTAATGTGTGTGAAGATTCTTAAGGGGACAGGGCTGTGTTCAGAAGTGCAAGTTACCCTGAACGTTTTGTCCAGGATCCAGGTCCTGTTGGCGCTCATCATTATGTATACGGGGTCCAAGGCAAAACGTTTGCGATCACTTTACACTTCTGAACTCAGCCATGGCTACACTGTGGTTTTCCCGCCGTCTTTTACAAGGGAGACGTTTGTGATTTCCTGTACACTAAGCCCCTTCTGAGAAGAGTTCTACTCTGAAAGGAAAGAATTTGCTCCCGTTGGGAGCAAATTCTTTTCTTTCAGAGTAGAACCTTTTTAGAAGAGAGGCAACACAATTTTGACAGAGTTACTTCCTCTGAAAGTGTGTGTCAACACTTTATACGTTACAGAATGCACACAGTTGCATTTTTCTCTGTTGACTAATGCGCCGCAACATCGGAAAACATACCTTCTGACTTGTTCGCCCAACGAGCACACAAAGCAGCCACGTGCAGTCGTCGTTGTCCTGATGAAGAAACTTTGCATCCTTGGCTGTCTAAATATCGGTCTGTGAAGATTTTGATCAGACTGCACGAATGTGCAGGCTTATCTGAACTTTCGCTGGGCGCACCTGTTCAAAGGTACGGTTTCTGACGTTGCGGCTCAAATGTACCAACCTGTGATAAGATCTCTATTTCCATCTACGTAGCTCTCTTTTTGTGGGTACAGCAGAACTTGTTGCATGCAACAAGTGGTTACCAGAACGAATCCAAATACGCCGGATAATCCCATTTTTAAAATAACCTGATTACACCTGAATAGGAAACAACACAAACGAACACAAAACAAACAAATGAATGAATGAATATGCTCGTATATTTATTTGATTATCTATTTTGCATATAATTTAGTTGGCAGAAGATCTGTATATTAGTCTGATGACTGCACATTTTTTTTTGTGTGTGTGTGTGTGTGTGTGTGTGTGTGTGTGTGTGTGTGTGTGTGTGTGTGTGTTTTGTGAAATAAATGTACATATTGATTACGAAAATTCATTTAAATACTAATATACTCTAAAGTATAATACTCTGTACGTTATAAACAGCTTTAAAATGTTAACACAATTACCTCCCTTTACCTAACTTAGATACGTAGACTAGATAATGAATTACATATTCACACAATATCTTCCTCCAATAATACTTTGACATCCAGTTCTCAGTAGCATGTTATATCAAACTAGGAATAGTACATTTCATTTGAAAACATCATTTGAGTCAGCACATGAAAAAACAACAAAATGGCATCAGCGCCAGCGAAGGCTTAGATCAGCCCTGGCAGATGCCCAGTCTGATTGGCTCTTCGCTGGGAACTCATGCCATTTTGTTGGTTTTGTCATAAGGTAGCTCATTTTTTTAATATCAAAATGTAATGTTATATCGAAAGTAGCGCAGAGTTGTCTTTTACGAAACAACGTATCAACATTTTATGCCTTAGCTTTATGCAACCAAAAGACTCCGGTGTTTGTGGAAAATAACACAGTCATTAGAGTTACAAACATTGAGTCACTCATACCAGTAGAGTAAATGTGCCTGATCGGGCATCAAAAACGTTTGGTGACCTTTGTATTTTGATATGTAGATGTTACTGTAATAAGTATTTTGATGCCCGATCGGATATCATTCGATCATTTTTCTAGTAGCCTCAGGGAACAAAAAATGTATCACAGTTTTTGACGAATTCTCCTCCAAATTAATTATCTAACTTTTCGACGTTAATATTTTTAAAGTGCCGAGAAGAACTGTTATTAGGATTTAAAGTCAGACTTCGTTTCTGGAACTCTGTGTATCCCAATCGGGAACACATAAAATTATTGGTGCCTGATTGGGAAACCGTGTTGCCCGATCGGGATACAAACAATTCGAGACAGGTTTTTGAAGTTACACTATAATATTGCTTGAAAATTGTAATTTCCTGGTGATACAAAAAACATAAAATTTCAGTTCTACACTCATTGATTTGTATGACTATATCCAAGCCCAACAAAATAACAGATGCTTTTCACCCTATTTTTTTTCCTAATCGAGTAGCAATACTCTCGGGTATTTCCAAGCTGCAAGTTAAAATAAGGAGTAAAATATTTAGATGCCATTATGAGTTAAAACAACATGTGAATTTACCAATTGATGGTAACAGAATTTAGTTATTTTCCTTTTTAAAAGTAAAACTCCGTTTCAAACTTGTGATATATAAACCTGTCTTGAATCTTGTTTGTATCCAGATCTGGCAACACTATTTTCAGCTTAACCTAACGGAAGCAACTGTTTCCCAATCAGGCACCACCAATTTCATGTGTTTCCGAATGGGATACACAGAGTGCCAGAAAAAAATCTAGGCGCTTTAAAACAATTCTGAACGATCAAAAGTTAGAATATTAATATATTTCTGCGCTCCAAAAACTTGGTCAAAAACTTTGATACATTGTTTTTTTCTGAGGGTACTAGAAAATGATCAAATAACTCCCGATCAGGCGTCAAATTGCTAATTAAAGTAACAGCTACCTGTCAAAATACAAAGGTTACCAAAGGTTAGTGTTCGGGCATGGGCATCTTTTTTCTACTTTATACAGAAGAAGTCAAAGTTTCATTAAAACAAAAAAAAAAACAGTTACATAAGTTAGTAGTTTAGTTAACTGCTTAATTTAAGAAGTCAGAGGTTCGCATAAAGAAAAGTAATGTAGAAAAGAGGTGCTTGAAAAAGGGCCATGGCATAATATTGATAGAACAGATAGTTTAAACTTTACTACTTTATTTCATTCAGTTGACAATAGCTGATATTTTTCTTACCGTCTTCAGAAAAAGATTTGATGTTTCATGTAAATGCTCTCCAAAGGAGAAAAAACCTTCATTACGTGTCAAGCCCTATTTTCTTAGTAAAAAAAAAATATGAAAGGCATTTTAAAATGTCGAATGTGGAAATATTACCCAGCATGATAGGAATTAGATATATCGATTGCTGTTGTTAATTTCGCCATCGTCTTCCTAAGAAATATGTTTGAAAGAAGAAAAGAGCATCCGAATCGTTGATTTAGGCGATCATGTCTGCTGAAAATGGAGCATTGTTGTTGGTTGATAGAGTTCCGCGATTTTTAACAAGGAAGGTGTCGTTTGTGACTTCCCGTTTGGGTTCCTGTACAGAAAGTGCCTTCTGAAGAGGGGTCTACTCTAACTGGAGCAATTTATTTTCATTTTAGAGAAGGTCTCTTTTCAAGAGAGAGTCAAAACAATTTATAAAGAGTTGCCTCCCATGGAAGTGTATTCATTTCCCTTAAAACATAAACGAAACACAAGAAATGCCACAGTTACGTTGAACAGCTTTTCCCGAGGTACCGAAAGAAGGACAAACAGACGAGAGAATAAACAACGGTACACCCACGTCAACTGAAGCACGAACAAAGAACAACAACAGCGTTATTGCCATGGAAGGGTTAGCAGAGAATCTACCAGTAGAAGAGCGGGAAAGCAGACCAGTTCCTCTCTCGCAAAACTTCACTCACAATTACGATGCAGCTCCGGGGTTCAAACACATGTCCCGCCCGCGCACTAAAGTTAGAAAGCTGACACCTGTTTAAAAAATACAGTTGACTCTCGTTATCTCGACCTCGCTTATCTCGAATAATCGCTTATCTCGAAGTGAAAACCTTGTCCCTGCTTAAACATGAAAATCTAACAACAGGTAAAAAATGTTGTGGAAAAGAGGAGAAATTGCTCCTAAGGAGCAATTTCTCCTCTTTTCCACAATATTTTCAATATATCTCTAACTTCAAGAGTCCAATTACGTCTATATTTGTTAAATGTGGTTGTTCGAATTATTTTTTCCTCAATTCTGCAAGTCTGATATGTCGAGATACAGACATCTCGAAGTATTTCAGAGAGTCCCTTGGAATTCGAGATAACGAGAGTCGACTATGTGAAGATGCCAAGGAAATGCCATAATCAAGAAGCTCAGCCTTCCGAGGCACCAGAAGAAGGCAAGATGAGGAACAAACAATGACAAATCAAATGCAACACAGTAAACCAGAGACGAACAAAGAATAACTATAACAGAGAAACCACCTTGGAACGGTCCATAGGAAAACTATGAGGGGACGGGGTTTAAAGCAGTTTTACTCGCGTGAAATATAATCCTTAACCCTTAAAGCGCCAATCACAACTAAAGCAGACGACAATTTTGATTTTTTTATCATCATTTTATTTTGAGAAGAAAACAAGTCTTGACATTTCATGTGAATCGTCTGCCAAGCAGACGATTCACATGAAATGTCAAGACTTGTTTTCTCTGAAAAATAAAAAATGAAAATTTTAGATTGTCGTCTGCTACAAGTTTTGCTTGGTGCTTTAAGGGCTAATTTGATGCAGCTCCAAATTACAAGCATATGTTCGGTCCGCATATGGTTCCTCTACGTCATTAGTGAAACATCACATGGAAACATATATAATCATAAACAGTATGGGAAAACAATGACAAGAACACAAGACAATATAATCACAAACAGGACCACGGGCCCGACCACAGACATTGATAGTCAAAAGCCTTACCTTCTGAAATAGATTGAGGAGGGAGACGTCATTTACTCTATGGATCGCCTCGCCGTTGTACAATTAAAGTAGGAAGCAAAGTTATCAACCATAAATGGTATACAACTATGCATGCATTTTGTCGTAAAATATCTATGCTGTAACATGTGCTTTTGTACGAGTGACAATTTTTTTCCATTGTTCCGAAAATCAGTTTTGCCAACAATCTTTCTGAATTTGTAAATAAAATCACTATAAAATTCAGCCTCCAATAGACCTTCTTGCATAAGCGTTATATTTGGCCATTAATTCAGCATATTATTGCAGGTCGAGGAAGCTGACACCTATTTCATTTTTGTGCAGTTCACTAACTTATGATTTAAAACTTTGTCTCATATTAAAGCTAAGACAACATACTTTTATCAATTAATTTGTTTTAATAACAATTTAGAATAGTAATGGCAGGCGAACAAAATCTACAAATTTTGGGTGCATTCGATTTTTAGTTCATTTTTTTCTCAAAGGCTCTCCCATATCTGTTGGTGTGAAGTTAGGATACTTGAGGGACAAACACGTGTGACAATAGTTCGATCAAGAATTAAAACCATAGGGCAAACAGTTGGGTTAATTGATGTTTCGCCCCTTTAGCTTCTTATAGATCAGGAAATGTGATAATACATTGTTTAGTCCATATATCTGGATGTGTATCTGTCAAATATTACCCAAGCGTGCACATATACATTTATACAAGTCGCATCAACGTCAGTGCAAAGTCATGACGTTGTCTTAACGTTGCGTGCCGCTGGGACGAAGTGTGATTCGTAAATAATGGAAATGATGTTTCTACGAATTGCAAAACTTATAGATGATCGAAAACACATCCCTAAATGATTCCCATTTACTACCCATGTCTAGAACAAATTTCCGTGGTCCCAAAGATGTTCCAGTCAATGAAGGTTGACTGCATGTACTGTGCTCGTATGTGCATGTATTCCGAAAATCTATTTCTTCCGTAAGAAATTATAACAATAATCTTTCAGAACATCTCCATTTTAGAATAATGGACAGTAATTTACTTCATAGATAGATAGATAGATAGGTCAGTCGTTGGGTCGGTGGGCGGTTGAGTGGGTAGGTAGGTAGATAGGTAAGTACATAGGTAGGTATGTAGGTAGAGTGTGTTCCAGTCAGTGCTAAAAATGTTGTACAGTAGCTGGTGAAAGGATAAAGAAAAAAAAAGGTAAGGGAAAAGTCCAGGGAGTGCCACAATCACAAACCGCAGCCCTTCCCAGACACCAAGAGGAAGAGGAAACAGACAAAACCAAACAAGCGCAAGTCGAACAAACGTATGAAAAGCACTAAGATTAGCTCTCGCTTCCCCAAGCGGGGTAATCGCAATGCTAAAAGGACTGAAAAACACAAGAACAAAATAACAACAAATAGCCTCGTAGAATAAACCACAAAGCAACAAAGAGTAAGACTAACACTGGGACCATGGCCTTAGAACGGTCAGTAGAATAAACCACCGGAGGGTTTAAAGTACTTTTACAGCTAGCCAACTTCACCTTGGGTCCCGATGCTACTCTTAATACAGAAAAACATAAAAATTCGGTTCGCATAAAGACCCCCAACTCAGTCAATGCATCAAAGCGAAAACATAAAAATCAAATTAATCACAATGATAAACAAAGACGAATATTCGTGGCAAATTCTATTGTATGCCAGAGTAAATGAAAACCAAAAGTTGAACCACGGCGGGCAAAGACATATCGTCAAGCCTCAACCCACTGGTTAAAGTTTTACGGAAAGGCCGTCATTAGCCACAGCTAGCTTTATAGCCATAAAAAGTTTCATTTCAGAATGTGCCAGCAAAGCAGTATTAAGCTGCACCGATTATATAAAATCTATACAGATTGCCTACACATATTAAAAGAACACAACTCGGAGTATAAATTTTATTGAGACCCTTCATATACGACAGCAATGTACTGTGCAAGGCTATGAAAATACATATAGGAAACGCTAAACGAAGTTTCATTGAGACTGTCCTTATTGCAGTACTATACTTTGCAGGGCTGCATACCACAAGGAAAATAAAAATAATACCTGCGCTGTGATGAAGTACGGAGAGACTTTTTGCAGCCGCCATACGGCGCTTAACACCAACTGCAGTGAAATGTTGCCCTTTGAAATACAGTCGACTCTCGTTATCTCGAACTCCAAGGGACTCTCTGAAATACTTCGAGATATCCGTAGTTCGACATATAAGGTTTGCAGAATTGATAATAATTTGATTAACCACATTTAACAAACTGATAGGTAATTGGACTTTTGAAGTTAGAGATATATTGAAAATATATCCTTAGGAGCAATTTCTCCTCTTTTCTACAATATTTTCCATCTGTTGTTAGGTTTTCATATATAGGCAGGGACCAGATTTTCGCTTCGAGATAAGCGGTTATTCGAGATAAGCGAGGTCGAGATAACGAGAGTCAACTGTATCTAACTTATAAAAGAACGAAAATCGGATATCAGCTTCATTGAAACTCTTCATATGGCAGCAATGAAGTGTGGTGGGTGAAAAGTAGTAAAGCCAGATAAAACTGTTGCCCTTGGAAACATCGAATGTATGAAAGAACGAAAATCAGCGGCTCGGTTTCATTCGGACTCTTCATATGACAGATTTTGTTTGCATGACGGATGTAGTGAAGTCAAATAAGATCTATAAAAGTTGCCATTAGAAACATCGAAATAAAAAAAAACACAAATCGGAGTTTCGGTTTCGTTACGACTCTTCATATCTTAGCGATGTAGTTCTTTAAAGGTTGCCCCGGTATTATCGAACACAAATTTAAAGAACGAAAGTCGGAGTCCATGTTTCATTGATACTGTTTACATGGCAGCAATGTAGGCGAAAATATATTTAAAAAACGAGAATCGGAGTCATTGAAACTGTTCTTACGGTAGCAATATAGTTTACAAGGCTGTGAAAATATATCAAAAGAACGGGAATCGAGTCTATGTTTATTGCAACTGTTCTTACGGCAGCAGTGCAGTTTGCAAATAATACGTGAAGTTATCCAGAAAAAGCCATAATCATGAAACACAGCGCTCCCGAGGCACCAAAAGAAGGAGCGATGAGGAACAAGGTCTATGTTTCATTGCGATTGTTCTACTAGCAGCAATGTAATTTGCAAGGCTATAACAATATATCAAAAGAACCGGAATCAGAGTTTATGTTTCATTGAGATTGTTCTTATACGCAGCAATGTAGTTTGCAAATAATGTAAGTGAAGATATCCACGAAATGCTAAAACCACGAAGCATAGCGCTCCCGAGGGACCAAAAGAAGGCGAGCTTAGGAACAAGGCTGTGAAAATATATTAAAGAACGAAAATTGGAATCTATGTTTCTTTGATACTGTTCATATGACAGCAATGTAGTTTGCAAGGCTGTGAAAATATATTAAAAAGAAAAAAGAAAAAACGAAAATCGGATCTATGTTCCTGTGTTTCATTAAGACTGTTCATATGACAGCGATATACTTTGCAAGGCTGCACGCGCTTTCTAGCACTGACTTAAGCGGGACTCGATTTTCCAAGATATCAGAATGGACTTATTGATCCCAAAGGAAAATACAAATACATGCAAAATATTTGCACCATGACGAAGTATGGAGAGACTTTTTGCAGCCGCCACACGGCACTTCACACCAGCTGTAGTGAAAACCTATGAATGTTACCCTTTGAAACATCTAACACATAAAAGAAGAAAAATCGCAGTATCAGTTTTATTGAGACTCTTCATATAGCAGCAATGCAGTTTGCTACATCACGAAAACATGCCTATATAATTTTGACCCCCTTAAACCCCATTTTATATAGTAAAAACTGGGGTTTACATGGGTGTACATTATTTGTCTTATTTTTGCTCAAAAACATAGATTGTGGGTACTCGTTAGAACCGCCTCGCCGAGGCGGTTCTAACGAGTACCCACAATCTATGTTTTGAGAAAAAATATGAAAAATATCATAATTTTTATCTGAAAATTTTCAGTTTAGGGGGTGAAATTTTCTATATATTTGAATAGGCGTGTTTTCGTAATGTGGGTGAAATGTAGTGAATTCAAATAAAACCTATAAATGTTGCCCTTGGAAACATCAAACGCATGAAAGAACGAAAATCGCAGTATCGGTTTTATTGAGACAATAAAATCAGAAAGATGTTTGGTGGAACTGAGTTTTCGGAACAACAAAAAGATTGTGACTCGCTACAAAAAGATAGGTTACAACATGGACAGCAAACTGCATGTATGGTTGTTAACCCAGTTATGGTTGATAACTTTGTTTCCCCCTTTCATTGCATGACGGTGGGTCGGTCCTCAGACTAAATGACGGCTCCCTCCTTAAACTGTTTCAGATGACCAATGTCTGTGGTCCGGCTCATCGTGGTCAATTTTGTGGTTTTCTTGTGTTCGCGTCGTCTGATCAAGGTCTACACAGTTTGCAGTTTGCATTAAACTCACATATTTAAGTAAAATATATAACAGAAATAAAATAAACCAGAATCCCATTTAACAGAAAATGGACCTGTGCAAAAACAGAATAAAGAGAATCGAAATAAAAACAACAAGAGTGAAGCAGAAAAATACCTGAGCATAAACGGGTTAATAAAATACAAGTATTTAACTTTCAAATATATTGCAATACGATATGCAAAATAAATGATAATGTAGAAATCCCCCAAAATGCTTTAAGTCATAATATTCCCTTAAATATACTTTACCTTCTCAACACACAATCGTTCCCCCACAACCAATGCTTTAAAGCATTCTTGTTGTGTATGTACTGTTAAACCAATTACAGTGACCGTAAAATGCACTAGCTTTGGTTACAACGTGGATCTTGTTCATTCAAAAACAAATACCGTAGTACCTTTAAAATGGTTGACAGTGATATATACAACAGCAATATTCGACTATAACTTTTTCGTGAAATTTGGCGTAGGAAGATGTAAACTGACTGTAACAGCCGGTCACATGGTCCAATTTAATGTTAGAGTAGGTTCGCGACGATTTGTCAGAATTTTTCCTTGCTGCACGAAAGATTACGAAACTCCGCAGTTTTTCGAGAAATTTGGCGTAAGAGGGCGTGAAATGACTGTAACAGCCGATCACATAGTACAATTATATTTAAGAAAATTGGTCAGAATATGTCCTTGCTGCACGAAAGCTTGCGAAAATTAGCCATTAGCCATTTTCGATGGTAAGTTCTGAAATGTTCGTGAAATTTTGTGTAGGTGTGTGATATATTCTTGTAACAGTTGTTCACACGGTCCAGTCAAATTTGAGTTATTTTTTCAAGTTCATACGTGATTGTGAAGCACGACTGACTTCGATGGGCGTAGCCCCTGTCTGACTCAGTTGCCCGGCTACAATAAAAATCTTACTACTACTACTACTTGATTTCGATGAAACGCGTTTAACATAAGTCGGTCTTGCTTCACGATTTCTAATGAACTTGGAAAAAGAACACAAAGTTTGATTGGACCATATGACCGGCTGTTACAAGAAGATATCACACTCCTATTAAAATTTCACGGACATTTCACGAAACTTACCAGTCGAATATGGCTATTATCTACGGGCTGAATTGTGCTTCATGATCGCTTATAAACTTGATAAAAATGATATCAATCGAATATAACTAAAACGTCATACAATTTAGGGGATTTAATACGTTTAGTAGATTTTCTGTCTCTTTTATCAGAAAGACAACTTGTGACATGTTGTTTAATTTCCAGTCATACCAAGCCTCATCCGAAACGGGGTCTACCCTAAATGGGAAGAATTTGCTCCCAAGGGGAGCAAATTCTTTCCAATTAGAGTAGACCACTTTTCAGAAGGGAGACAAAACTATTTTGCCCTGAGTGCATATGCCATGAGGTACATTTTCCAATGTTGCGGTTCAAATCATCGTACTTGCGGTCCGATCTTTTAGGGTAAATACTCATTTGTAATAAGATTCGTACGCTGATAACCTAATATGGGCCGCTTCAGGAAAATAAGTTCATTCATTTTATATCAAATATTATTTCTGAAAATTACACCATGTGAAATATGCTCTTCGATCCATAACCTTTTCACACAATAAAATTGGGGTACAGTCAAGAAAGTTGGGTTATAATGTCCACTGAAATGTATAGACTAATTCATATAAAATCTGAAAGAAACAAAAAATAAATTTAAATGAAGATTTAAATAAATCAAATCGCGAAAAGAATGCATAATAATTCATACCCCAACATACTTCGGTTTCAATTACATCTTACGTGGGACATTGGAGTGTAAGTTACTCGCTATATAGACTTCTTAACCTGCCACAAACAGGTTATAGAGAGCAAAGTTCATTCACATTCACATGATATAAAGTAATAAATTACATTTTTGTGTAAACTTAATACTAATTATTTTTGTACAACAAGAGAGAAGTTTTTATCAACCATAGTCCTTTGCAGATTTCATTCCTCATCATCCTAACTGGTATCCTGTGCCCTAAATTCTAAGTCGGTGCTTCAACTGTTTTTCGCTTTTTGTGACTGCGGGCGCTGTTTTATGTTTTATACTGTTTGTTGTCTTGTTGGTGTATTTGGTGGGTCATGTCTGGCAGTTTGATCACCTCGGATGAGGGAGCTGGCTACTTTGCTTTCCCATCACGAAAACATGCCTATATAATTTTGACCCCCTTAAACCCCACTTTTATATAGTAAAAGTAGGGTTAACAGGGTATACATTATTTTTCTTATTTTTGCTCAAAAACATAGATTGTGGGTACTCGTTAGAACCGCCTCGCCGAGTTTTGAGCAGAAATATGAAAAATATCAGAATTTTTTTCTGAAAATTTTCATTTTTTGGTGGTAAAATTTTCAGTATATTTGAATAGGCTTGTTTACGTAATGGTTGGTTTGTAGCTTTGTTTCTTTACTCTTCCTCTTGGTGTCACCGACAAGGTTCTGTGATTGTGGCGTTTCCTCTTTGTCTTCTCTGCTATTTTTAGAAACACTTGCAAGAAAAGAATCGCACAAAAATGTTGCTTACAATCGAGCCAAAGTATACATACACCAAAATTGCCGAAATCCAGTAACGGTTGTTTATAGCCGCGCTATTCTTGTCGCTGCGACGTCGGAATGCAATGTAGAGAGGGTTGTCTGTGAAACCTGGACTGGGACATTCGCAAACAGTGCAGACCCATATCAGACGCCACGGAATGCGTTGTCTGATCAGGCTCTGCACTGCTTAAATTACAGGAAAATGGTTAAATGACAGAGTCTAAAGTTCCCGTTCAGGACCATTTCCCCAGCCTACACTCAGAGACAGTCGACTCACAAATGCTGTCAGCGCTTTGATTTTTTTAATTGAAAAATCGCAGAAGTATTAAAGATTCGCAGAAATGAAAAGATTCATTGGAGAGGCGCGGGGTGTGGTTTACCGATTTGTGTCTAGCGCTCAATAAAAGGGACATTGGCAAACAATGTAGAGCCTGATCAGACGTCTCAGAACGCGGCTCCTGATCAGGGTCTACACCGTTTGCATTAAATACAGGACATACCTATAAAGCATGGTAATAATAAAAAGTAATCCGACACCCCTTCTATTAGACATTTACCTGTCAAAAGAGTTGAGGTAGACGAGTCCCTTCGGCATAAATGGGTTAAAGAAAACGTTTTAACAACACAAATAATCAGTTAATCGGTATACCATTTTTGGGTGTCTTGATAACTAGGCTCTCATCAAGTTTCTTTCATAGCACTGAACCGCTTATTTATATATTTTTCTGTGTTGATTCACTGATAAGTTAAAGAAGCCATGCAGTCCTCTTCGGATCAAACAATTATGCGTTGTTGAAACAGTATCAGAATAAAGGAGAAGGGGAAGGTTTGGCGTCAGTCAAAACAGGCCTCTCTCTCTCTCTCTCTCTCTCTCTCTCTCTCTCTGTGTGTGTGTGTGTGTGTGTGTGTGTGTGTGTGTGTGTGTGTGTGTTCTTGATCGTTCCATTGTGGTGGTATTTCAGTATTTTTGTTCGTTATATGTTTACGATGAAATGCCATTTTTGAGATGAAATATGTCATTCAACCCCTATCCGGGCCATGGAAGCGTTGTGTTCCGTGCATTTCCTGGATATCTCCATACCGATATACAACGTAATTATTGGATGACGGGATCTAGTAAACCAAAGCTGCGTGAACATTCGACATTTGACATTCGGATGTTGAGACACATGACATTCGACATTCGAATGTTAAGCCACACGACATTCGACTTTCGAGACACAAAGTCTTAAGGCCCCGAGACAGCCTCTCAACTTGTAAATTGAATTTGAAATCGTGTTTTGTTAACGTTTTGGTAGAAGAGTAATGAGTTCTTATATTTATGGAAGCGCAACAGAGCCAACCGAAAATGAGATATTCGTGTTCGTGTTTGCAGGATCTAACTTTTGGTCTTTGAAGTTTGCAATCTGAAATTTCAACTTAAGAACTGGCAAACACGAACCCTAATCTCATCTTCAGTTAACTGTAAAGCTCTCCTTTAAACATGTGAGGTATCAGTCTTGAGTATGAAACAGTAAGCCATACCTACTTTTTTCTTCTCTTTTTATTGTATAGGTGCATCACTTTCAAATACCATGACGCTGTTAGTACTCTGCATCTGAGATGCTGTTGTGTTGGGGTTTATCGCCGTAGCAACAGTATTTCAGTCATATAAGAGCGGTCAGTTAACCTAACCACACAGTTCCTGGGCAAGCTTAGACCTTCTAAGCGGTTAACCAGTTCTAAGTGCACATACATTCTGCCAATCTTTAATCAGTGGAAGGGGCAAAGAATGACCGTAAAAATTTTGTAGCCGGACCGGGGTACTGAACCAGCGACCTCTGGGTCTTCAGCTAGACATGCTGCCGACTGCGCTACGTGGCCAGGCTGCACCGGAGATGACAAAATGTGCAGGGTTTACCAGAAAAAAATCATAAGCTTAACACTTTTTTGGAAACAAAAAACTTTGTTACCTACGCATCAATGAATTAAACAAATTGAATAGCTGTGGTCCCTGTGGAGAATGTCGAATGTCGTGGGGCTCAACATTCGAATGTCGAATGTCATGTGTCTTGACATTCGAACGTCGAATGTTGAATGTCGTTTGGATCAACATTCGAATGTCAAATGTCGTGTGTCTCGACATTCGAATGCCTAATATGGAATGCCATGTGGCTCAACATTCGAATGTCCTGTGTCTTGAAATTTGAATGTCAAATGTCGAATGGCTCAACATTTGAATGTCAAATGTTGTGTGACTCGTCTAATATCATATCTCGACATTTGAATATCGAAAGTCATGCGGCTCAACATTCGAATGTCGAATGTTATGTGTCTCGACAGTTAAATGTCATGTCTCTCACCATTCGAATGTCGTGTGTTTCAACAGTCGAAAGTCGTGTGTCTCAATATTCAAATGTCGAATGTCGTGTGTCTCGATATTCGACATATCTCGACATTCGAATGTCGAATGTCGTGTGTCTCAATATTCGAATGTCGAATGCCGCGTGTCTCAATATTCGAATGTCGAGTGCTGTGTGTGTCGACATTCGAATGTCAAATGTTGGGTGTCTCGACATTCAAATGTCGACTGTCGGAGTGGCTCAACATTTGCATGTCGAATGTTTAGCAAACTTCACGCCGCTGTGAACTACATGTTTTAGTGATGGCGACGTTTTCTGTGAGTATTGGTATGCAAGACGTTTGTAACACGTTTCGCAGTCGTTTTTCAGCACAACAGACGTCTGCAGGACATCTAAAAAACATATTGGTGCTTGTAATGGTGCCAAACAACATTTGAGCCCTACCAAATAAATGTAGTTTTGGGTCATTGTGTTGATAACGAAGGCCCAGACCAGCCTGTGACAGGATGATCTGAATCCGCACATTTTGCGCTTGCTAAGGCACTTTTTAACTTGACGCGGCCTATTTGAATACTCACCTATTATTCTGAAACAGAAATGGTGCAGATCATTTTCATGAATTGTTATTTATCAGGGGAATACGCAATATTGCATGTATTTACCTCTATGGATGAAAAGGGGAGATCATAATGCATACCTTTAATCCAAATACATTCTGTTAGGTTCTCGATGAGAGCCAAAACTGTCACAGTAATGATGGTTTTCGTTGAGAACCGAAACTGTCACAGTAAGTGACAATTTTGTTTTGGAATATGTTTTAATGAATATTTGGATATCTGGATTAATGTGATATTTTATCCTGACGTACCTATTCAGTGCATAATGTATTCCGTCTAAAAAAGTATTCACTCTAGAAACGTCACCTCACTTCCTGTTTTCATGTCATAGGTTTTCGTGACTCACTATAACCTAGCAAATTGGCCAAATTCCAGTTGGAATTGATGTGCTAGGGTATAGTTGGACCTTAGAACAGCAGTTGTAACTGTATAATGCTATATTGACATCGCTAGTCATGAAGCAGTGGTTGTTTAAATTCCTCTTCAGTGCAGCCTTTGTGGCCCTAAAGATTCGTGTCAGTTTTGAAGAGAAGAACTCTTACCTCGGCAGTTTTCACCTGTTCCAAGTGAAGTTGAGCTACTGTGGTAAGTCTTATTGTGATTTGCAGATGGATGTTGGCCTGCCACGTTTGATGGGAACGTGTTTGTTGAATAACATGAAGAAGTTTAAGGATTTTCAGAAGACCTCTCAGAGATTGGCATACTTGTATATATTTTTCATTGTTATAAGCAATTCTTGGGGCACAGAACTTAATCCTGGTCCTACGTCTCTTTTTTCCTCACATTTCCCATGCGGTGTTTGTGAGGTCGGTGTTGGCTGGGATGACCGGGCTATAATCTGTGATTCACGCAACAAATGGTACCACATTGACTGTCAGGGTATGGATACCAATATGTATTCCATTTATAATCAATCTTTAGATAGGAGCTTGGCATGGGAATGCCTGAACTGTGGCATGCCAAACTTCTCAACTTCTTTGTTCGACACAATAGGCCTGATTGAGACGTGCAATCGTTTTGACTCCCTATCAATCCCTGACAGTCTAATCCCTACTGACTTAGGCACGCCAACTGCACATTCTTCTCCTGTTGGAGTGCAGCATTCAAGAGCTAAGGCAAGCAAAAAGTCTGTCCTAAATCACCCTCTTCGGATCCTGATTATGAACTGTCAATCGATCAAGAATAAAAAGCCTGAACTCCAGACCATTGTCGATACAGCGAAACCTGACATTATCTTCAGTTGTGAATCCTGGCTCTCTCCGGACATTGCTAACTCGAAAATATTCCCTGATGGATATAATGCCATGAGGAAAGACCGGGTTGGTGATGCCCATGGAGGAGTTTTTGTATGTTTCAAGAAGGATTTGATTTGTACCGAGGTAACAGAACTTGAGACAGAGTGTGAACTTGTTTGGGTCAAACTTCAAATTATTGGCTGTAAAACTTTGTATCTCGGCTCCTTCTACCGGCCTCCAGATATTTCTGATTCAGATAACTTGGATCAACTTAACAGTTCTCTAAAAAGAATCATGTCTTGCAAAAATTCCCATGTCCTCCTTGGAGGCGACTTCAATTGTGGGGACATAGACTGGAATAAGCTTTTTGTACCTTTGGGAATGCCAGGTACAGAACCAATTGATTGACATTGTTCAAGAACATTGCCTCTCCCAGGTTGTCGATATCACTACAAGACAAGAACCGACCCTAGACATCCTTCTTACCAACAATCCCACCCCAGTAACAAGAGTTAAGGGAATGCCACCAACTGGTCGTGCAGACCATGATATAGTGCTGGTGGAATATGACATCAAAGCTAAAAGGGTCTCTCAGTCACCCCGTAAGGTTTTCTTATACAAACGGGCTGATATGCAGGGTCTAAAAGACCACATGCTTACTTTTGCAGACCGTTTTATGCCGCAGGACTTTGCTCATGTTGATGTAAATGAGATGTGGATTGACTTTAAGACTGTCTTACTAAATGCGGTAAACAAGTTTATCCAGTCCAAAATGACGAAAGGTAAACTTGGATATCCATGGATAGATGCCCACATTAGGGCATTAATTAGGAAAAGGGAAAAATTATACCAAAAGGCTCGCAGGACAGATAATGACGCTCTGAAGAGTCGCTATAAGAGACTCAGAGCTTTTGTTCAAAAGGAAATACGTCATGCATACTGGAGGTATGTCTCCAATATCTTCAACCCCTTGGATAGAGCCACTAATATAGAAGACTGTAACCAAAACGATCGGCTCAAAAAATTTTGGTCCTTTATGAAAAACTTGAGAAAGGATTCCACGGGTGTAGCTTGTTTAAGAGAAAATGGTATTTTGAAAACTGGTGTCAAAGACAAAGCTGACATATTTAATAGACTGTTTGAGTCTGTTTACACCCGGGAACAAGCAGGTGACCCTCCATCAAAAGGA
Source organism: Anodontia alba (assembly GCA_964016985.1). Lineage (NCBI taxonomy): Eukaryota > Metazoa > Mollusca > Bivalvia > Lucinida > Lucinidae > Anodontia > Anodontia alba. The sequence goes on along the minus strand of OZ024832.1, from coordinate 37,317,841 downwards.
CCAAGCCCCTACCCAGACATAGGTGATTTATTCATTGACCCAAAGGGAGTCAGAAAACTATTAGACCGTCTTAACCCCCACAAATCTTCAGGTCCTGATGACCTAAGTGCACGTGTGTTGAAGGAATGCAGTGCTGAAATTGCTCCAGTCCTAGCCTGCATCTTCAACTGGTCCCTGGCCCAGGGTAGGGTACCAGAAGATTGGCTGCAAGCCAATGTGGCTCCCTTTTATAAGAAGGGGGAAAAGTATGACCCTGCCAATTATAGGCCGGTGTCACTGACCTGTATCTGTTGTAAGTCTCTGGAACACATCAACGTGAGCAAATCATGCAACATCTCTTAGAGCATAAGATCCTTGTTGAGTCTCAACATGGATTCAGAAGCGGTAGGTCATGTGAGACCCAACTTGTCCAATTCATTCATGATCTCCAGGAAAACCTAGACGGGGCTCGTAATAGGGGTCACAAGCAAACAGACCTAATTATTATGGACTTAGCCAAGGCTTTCTACTTACGAGAGATCTATTGTCAATACCCATTCTATCGATATTACTGCTAAGTTTGCAGTGAGTATTAAAGAAAAGCAAGACAGACTTCCTACGTTATATTGGTTACCAAAACTTCATAAACGACCTTATAAAGCACGTTTCATTGCTAATTCTAGTTCATGTACGACTACTGTTTTGTCCAAACTGCTAACTTCATGCCTTACTGCTGTTAAAAAAAACATTGGATTAGATACTATGATACTGTTTACGAAAGGGACGGAATTAACTATTTTTGGTCAATTAAAAATTCTAATGATGTTCTCAATAAATTTAAATCTAAAAACTTTCAGGCTTCTAAATTGTCTACATATGATTTTTCTACACTGTATACTACGTTACCTCATCATCTTATAAAAGATAAACTTATTGATTTAATTAACCGAACGTTTATTCGGGAGAATACCCAATATTTGGCTTGCAACGAAGAATGTGCTTTTTTCACTTCTGATGTATATAATAATCACTATGGTCGTGTCAAAAAGTATGTGATGCCCTTGTTTATCTTTTGGATAATATTTTTATTAGATTTGGAACTAAACTTTATAGGCAAACTATTGGTATTCCGATGGGAACTAATTGTGCTCCTCTTGTTGCAGACTTGTTTCTTTTTTGTTATGAGAGAGATTTCATGAAGTCTCACTCACGTGAAAATCAGGCTGACATTATTGAGGCTTTCAATTCAACTTCAAGATACCTTGATAATTTATAAAATATTGACAATATTTACTTTGACCAAATGGTGGACCGGACATACCCTACAGAACTCCAATTAAATAGAGCAAATTCTTCCGATACCGAGTCACCTTTTTTGGATTTGAATCTATGTATATCTAATAGTACAGTTTCCATCAAAATTTATGATAAACGGGACGATTTTGATTTTGATATAGTCAATTTCCCTTTTCTGGATGGCGATGTCCCCCGGCGTACCTCATATGGGGTATACATATCTCAACTTATTAGATTCGCCAGAGCTTCTTCAAATCTTAATGACTTTAACTACCGTAATAAAGCCCTTACTGCCAAACGTCTTAGGCAGGGCTATCGTTATTTTAAACTTCGTAAGGCGTTTTCGAAATTTTATCGCAGACACAGTGCCTTGTTAGAAAAATATAGCGTCAGTCTGAAAACACTTCTACAACAAGGTATATCGGAACCAGAATTTTACGGTGACTTAGTGTACAGATTTAGAAAAATTGTAGGTAAATCTAACTTTTCGGAGCAATTCAGAAAACTTATTAACCGTTATAAAAGAATTGGCTATAGCCTGGATATTATGCGGCAGACTGCATGCCTAGTTGTCAACCCAATCATTGTTGATGGCTATGCTTCACTCTTTAATTGCACGACGGCGGTTCGGGCCTCAGACTCAATGACGGTCTCTTCGTAAAACTTTAACCAGTGGGTTGGGGCTTGACGATATGTCTTTGGCTTGGCCCGCCGTGGTTCAACTATTGGTTTTCATTTACTCTGGCAAACAGTAGAATTAGCCATGAGTACTCGTCTTTGTTTATTATAGTGATTAATTTGATTTTTATGTTTTCGCTTTGATGCATTTACTGAGTTGGGAGCCTTTATGCGAACCGAATTTTTATGTGTTTCTGTATTAAGAGTAGCATCGGGACCCAGGGTGAAGTTAGCTAGCTGTAAAAGTGCTTTAAACCCCCCGGTGGTTTGCTCTACTGACCGTTCTAAGGTTGTGGTCCCGGTGTTAGTCTTACTCTTTGTTGCTTTGTGGTTTATTCTACGAGGCGATTTGTTGTATGTCTTTCCGTGTGTCATTTTGTTCTTGTGTTTTTCAGTCCTTTTAGTATTGCGGTTACATCGCTTGGGGAAGAGAGAGCTAATCTTAGTGCTTTTCGTACGTTTGTTCGGTTTCTGCTTGTTTGGATTTGTCGGTTTCCTCTTCCTCTTGGGGTCTGGGAAGGGCTGCGGTTTGTGATTGTGGCACTCCCTGGACTTTTCTCTTACTTTTTTTTCGATAAGGTTCCCCATAGAAGACTGCTCTATAAACTGGAATACTATGGTATCCGAAATGATACCCTCCAGTGGACCTCTGCTTGGCTATCTGGACGAACACAAAAAGTCGTGCTTGACGGTGTTTGCTCAGACCCCGCCCCCGTATTGTTTGGTGTTCCACATGGTTCCGTGCTGGGGCCTATACTATTCCTGATTTTTATAAATGACCTACCAGGCAACATAAATTCAACAGTCCGCCTTTTTGCAGATGACTGTGTTCTGTATAGAAATATGAGGGTCTGAAGACCAACAGTTACTTCAAGATGATTTGGAAAAATTGGCTCTCTGGGAGGAGGCATGGCTCATGAAATTCAATGTCGCCAAATGTCACTCTATGAGAGTGACAAAGCACCCCCCTCATAAACAGATTGTCCATGGTTATTTATTACATAACCAAGTTTTAGAGAACGTTTCCTCTGCTACATATTTAGGAGTTCAAATCACTGATGACCTCGATTGGGGTCAACATATCAATGAAATCACTAGTAAGGCTACTAAGACACTAGGTTTCCTTCGTAGAAATATGGCTTTTGCACCAAGGGAAACCAAGGCTGCTGCATACAAAACTCTGATCCGGCCTAAACTTGAATATGCAGCACCTGTTTGGATGCCCCATCATCAAAAAGAAATTGACAGAATAGAAAAAGTTCAGAGGACTGCTGCTCGTTGGACTTGTAGACGCTGGCGCAATCAAAGCCACGTTGGAGAAATGTTAGACGAGCTCCAATGGCCAACTCTGCAGGAAAGACGACAGCAGGCTTTTCTAACTTTATTCTATAAGATCCACAACAGCTATTATAGATATGAGTAGGTACCTGTCTGTAGCCGGTGGGGAGAGCTGGAGAACTAGGTCCCACCCCTTTCAGTATCACCGTCCTAATGCATACACGGATGGTCTGATGAGCTCTTTTTCCCCAGGACAATTGCAACTTGGAATGGCCTTACAACTGAAGCTGTCTCTGCTGAGACAGTTGATGGGTTTAAGGCCAAAATATAATATCCTAGGGTTGGGCAGGGGATAGGTATGGATTCCTTCTCATAACGACTTTATGTATATAGTTTTAATCTGCTGGTGGCTGTGTCACAATACTTTTTTTCTGTTTTGTTTTGAAACTTATGTGCCACACTCCAACCCTATTATCATGGTCAGAACTGACCGAACACAGTATCGGAAGAAAGAAAGAAAGAAAGTAGAAAAACTTGTTGGAAATTCAAAGGAAAGAACATACGATCTTCTACTCATACTCGATATAAAATTGGTTATGATTAAATGTGCCCAATACAGGATAAAAATAGTATAGAAGATGTAGAGTAATATCCACAATCACAGACAATAGCCTACCATTGATACCAAGAGGAAGAGGAAACACACCACGACAGACAGTAAGCACAGGGACAAAACTGCAAAAACTCCAAAGATGGGTAAACAGAAACCTTACATTCAACCAATAAAATTAAGCTCATTTCGTCAGTAAATATTTGCATTCGGCTGATGATAATCCAAGTGCGGATCCAGGGTTGTTTTGGATAGAGGGTTCAAAACCGCTAAGAGGGTTCGATTTGACAAGTTTTCTCACCTATTCCCGAAATTCTATATGAAAATAAATTATTTAGACCCAATATGGAGGATCGAGAAGCGGTTCATGGTGTTCGCTTGAACCTCACGAACCCCTTCTGGATCTACTAGAAAGGGTGCATTTGGAGGTTTGCTCTGTTGTCTTCCGACAATTATTGTGTTTCTTGGAGTAATTGCATTGTGATTTTGTCTCATGCAGGTGCCATGCGAAAATAATTTCAACTCAACAGGATTACAATTATTTAGCGCAATTTAACTGGCCGAGAGCATTTTTAAAAACGGGATTTATACTGCGATAACTCCAATGAGCAGGAATACCAGAACTATTTTCTTCGCAGAAATTCTCAAATGAGAATTTTATCCATATTTCCGACTTAGATATGACCTTCTGTCCTTTCGACATCCTTTGGAAAGACGTTTTTCGCTTGGTGTTTTATTCTAAGTGAAACTGTTTTGTTCTGACTGAATTGTTTGTTGTTGTTTTTTTAGTTTTTATTTCTTAACTGATTTTAAATTATTAATATTCCATAACAAAACTACGACATTTTCAGAAATTTTGAACAAGTAGGGCTTGCTGAAAACATGCATCCAAACTACCTACCCTGTCCATTTTTTTTTCTTAATTTGTAGCCATTTTTACCATGGGAAAAATGAATTTTTTCGAATAGTTTTAAATTCATTGAATCCAATGAAACTTTTTGTATATATAGGTAGTTACGACAAAAGGTTTTGTATTGAATCATGACAAAAAATGATAATTTACGTCTTCTTAGTAAAGCACCATGCAAAAAAAAACGACTCTCTGACAGATGTCGAAAGCAAAGTAGTTGGAAATATAAGAAACAAATGATATTTTTGTTGATATTATCGATATATAGCCGCCGGTGAAGCACTCACAAACTTAACATAAAGCCAGTCTGGCTTTATTCAGTTTGGGAGTAATTCACTGGCGTTTACACATCGATAAAATCCACAAAAATGAAATTCATTTCTATAAAAATACCCAACTGAGAACGAGTCTGCCATTCGCTGATGGGTCAGTGAGGTACTCAAGCGTTCAAGTGGTCTGAGAGGGGGCAACGCTTTTTAGGCGAAGACAATCAAGCAGACTTCAACATCAGTGACATTGCTGTCTACACCTAAGGCTACTGAGATGTCCAAGCAGGATACCACAGACAGAAATCCTTCAACAAGTGAAGATTACAGTCACACGAAGACCAGCAAAGAACATCAGGGCCCAGTTGTTCAAAGCGTCGTTAGCTTAACGACGTCGTTAAGGGTCATTTCGTTAACTGTTTTAGCTGATTCAATACACAATATTCTGATATTTTTTGCTGAAAAAATGTGAGTAGCTTTTGCACTGCAAAAGCTACTCACATTTTTTCAGCAAAAAATTTCAACATATTTGCGTATCACTCGATGTAAATTTTAACGAATCGTTAACTAACGACATCGTTAGCTTTGAACAACTGGGCCCTGATGTTTGGCTGTATCATACTGAATACCTTTTATTTATCATTTATTTAATCCTCACGTTTCACCAAAATCGGATTGGGTTTCATATAGTCCATCTTTTTCTTTCATATAAGAAGCATTGGAGTGTCTGAGCCGCAATGTTAGAAAATGTACCTTTGGCCATATGCGCCCACCGAAAATTCAGATCAGCCTGCGCATGTTGGATAGCCAAGGCTGCAAAGTTTATTCATGCGGACAATGAAGACTCTGATCAGAAGATGCACATGCGTAGATTTGGCGCACATGTCAGAAAGTACATTTTCTCATATAGAACGGACTTCCATAGCATTTATGTCCATATTCCAGGGCCTGACTTATAGAAGGTTCGTGAGGTTCAGTCAACACCTCCCCCACCACACACACACACACACACGCACACACACACACACACACACACACACACACACACACACACACACACACATCTTAGACTCAAAATTTCATTTTCATGGGAAATTGAATAAATTTGGGACGCTTTTCCTTATACTTCTCTTCAACAAGTCAATTTTACTACTTATGAATGTGTGTAAATTGCTGAATGCGGCGTCTGATCTGAGTCTACACTGTTTGCTCAGGCCTGTCTGTCAGAATACGTAGAGTAAGTACGATAATATGATTAAATTGAACCCAACCCCCCGCCCCACCCACCCCCTTTAGAAATTCTCATGGATCCATCCCTGTATTCGACCAGTGATTTGTTCAGTTTGTGATAAAGAAGTACAGTCGAACTTCAATGGCTCGAACAGCATTTGGTACCAGGGAAATTTATTCTAGACACAGGTAGTTCAAGCCACTCAATCATAGCATCAGGTCTAGAGTTAAATGGGGGTACTTACGAAATGTCTTTTCGATCCTCTGTAAAATAATGGTATGTTGATTGTACTCATTGGAATCGCCTTGATGAGGCGATGCCAAGGAGTATACACAAAATACATTTTCATGATAAAAATAAAAAAAAAATCCTTAAAATAATCCTAAATTTGTTTTCTTAAGCTATCGGAAGAACTTCCTAGGGATTCAAAAATGAATTCGAATCTACATCTTCATCATTACGTTGAACCGTCACGAGCCATCGGTGTTCGAGTCATTGAAGTTTTACTGAAAGTTGTTCTGATTAGCCGGAGCAACCATATTTGGCTGGAGTACATACAGCAATTTTCACGAAATGTTTATCTATTTTTAATTGCACATCTGAAAAGAACTGAAATTCTTTTTGTGAGAACGCGTTTCGCTGTCCATGGAAGAGAAAACATATACATAAGGTCTAGGTAGTTACTTGCCATGCCCCACTCCGTCCCCATCACACATACACATACAATTACTTCAGAATCAGGTATAAAATATATTAACACATGTCGCAAACGACTTTGCGCATACGTGCAGGATGCTCAAGCTCACAGAGCGACTTTCGAACCACTGATATTGTCTCAAATAAAAGTTTTACATGCATTTTCAGCATTGCTGGCTCCTTTGCTTTTTGTTTGTGTACTGTCTTGATTTGTGGTTTGCGCGCTGTCTGGATGTGTGGATTGTGTAATGTCTTGATTTATGGTTTGTGTAATGTCTTGATTTGTGGTTTGTGTACTGTCATGATTTGTGGCTTGTCTACTGTCTTGATTTGTGGATTGTGTAATATCTGGATTTACGGTTTGTGTACTATCTTCGTTGTGGTTTGTGTACTGTCTTAATTTGTGGTTTGTGTACTGTCTTCATTTATGGTTTGTGTACGGTTTTGATTTGTGGTTTACGTACTGTCTTAATTTGTGATTTGTATATTATCTTCATTTATGGTTTGTGTACGGTTTTGATTTCTGGTTTGTGTACTGTCTTGATTTGTGGTTTGTGTACTGTCGTGATAAGTGGTTCGTGTACTGTCCTGATTTGTGGTCCGTGTACTGTCTTAATTTGTGGTTTCTGTCTCGATTTGTGGTTTGTGTACTGTCTTGATTTGTGGGTTGTGTACGTTCTTGATTTGAGGTTTGTGTAATGTCTTGATTTGTGCTTTGTGTACTGTCTTTATTTGTGGTTTGGGTATTGTCGTGATTTGTGGTTTGTGTACAATCTTGATCTGTGGTTTGTGTAGTATGTTGATTTGTGGTTTGTGTACTGTCTTGATTTGTGGTTTGTATGGTGTCCTGATTTGTGGTTTGTGTACTGTCTTAATTTGTGGTTCGTGTACTGTCCTAATTTGTGGTTCACGTACTGCCTTGATTTTTGGTTTGTGTAAAGTCTTAATTTGTGGTTTGTGTAATATCTTGATTTTGGTTTGTGTACTGTCTTGATCTGTGATTTGTGTAATGTTGTGATTTGTGGTTCGTGTTCTCTCTCGATTTGTGGTTTGTGTACCGTCTTGCTTTGTGGTTTGTGTACTGTCCTGATTTATACTTTGTGTACTGTCTTAATTTGTGGTTTGTGTATTGTCTTGATTTGTGGTTTGTGTAGTTTCTTTTTTTGTTGTTGTTGTTGTTGGTGGTGGTGGTGGTGGTGTTTTATTGTTTGTTTACTGTCTTGATTTTTGGTTAGTGCACTGTCTTGATTTGTGGTTTGTGCACTGCCTTGATTTGTGGTTTGTGAACTGTCTTGATTTGTGGTTTGTGTACTGTCTTGATTTGTGGTTTGTGAACTGTCTCGATTTATGGTTTGTGTACTCTCTTGATTTGTGGTTTGTGTACTGTCTTGATTTGGGTTTGCGTACTGTCTTGATCTGTGGTAAGTTACTTTCTTGATCTGTGGTTTGTTTATTATCTTGATTTGTGGTGTGAACTATTTTGATTAGTGGTTTGTTTACTGTCTTGACTTGTGGATTGTGTGTTGTCTTGACTTGTGGTTTGTGTACTGTCTTGATATCTGGTTTGTGGACCGTCTTGATGTGTGGCTTGTGTACACTCTCGATTTGTGACTTGTGTACTGTCTTCATTTGTAGTTTGTGTACTGTCTTGATTTGTGGTTTGTGCTTTGTCTTGATTTGTTACCTCTTCCTCTTGCTGTCATTGGTAGACTATGTTCTGTGATTGTGGCTATTTATGGACATCTTCTATTACATGCGTTATGTGGGAAAAAGGTCCTTATGCCATATTTCAACAGCGAAGGTCCAGATGAGTGATGCAGCCTGCAATCTGATCCGGATATTCTCTGTTCGTCGACATATTATACACTATTCATTGATTCTGTAAGCGAGCAACGAAGGCCCTTATCAGCCTGTGCACTGGCTGATCAGGGCCTGCGTTGTCCGCAAAGTGCATAAGGGCCCTTTTCATGCGTTGCGCATCATATTATTTTTTTTATTCTTGGAGACTTCTGCATCACTTTCAACTAACGTATGAAGGTTGATTTCAGTACCATTTTACACCTTCGACAAAATCATTCACTCAAAACAAATCCGATACGAATTGCATAAGTGAAGAGAGGGACTTTATTTACCAGGTAACCAGCATGCTCCCGTATAAACAGACTGTCGAAGGGCGCATCGGACGTTTTTGACTAAATGATTCTGTCGAACCTATATGTACATGGCGAAAACGGGCTTAAAGCCTCATTACATATTTTCAAACTTCACACGTATCGAACACAAAACGGAGTCTTGTACTTCGTGACTGTGGCATTTCCTGGGTAACTTCATTTGAGCTGCAAAGTCAGATAACGTACGTTAGGACATGAGCGCTAAGGCTGGTACGATTAATCGGATAATCGATTAATTGATCGATACAATACCACAAAAACGATTATCGTTGCAGATTTGCTGATAATCGATCATTTTATTTCTGTGTCTGTTACTTTAGCGTATTTACCCCCTTGTATTCAAACCTCACCGACCTCAACTACGTACCATACTTAATCTAAAATTTGAATAAGTACAATTTAATACCAAATGTTGTGTCTAAAAATAGCTGAATGAGTGCAAACAGTGTAGACCCTGATGAGACGCCCCGTTTGCGGCGTCTCATCTGGGTCTACACTGTTTGCTTAGGCCTGTCTGACCAAATACATACAGTAAAATATAACATATGATAAGAGTCACGCTCAGGTGGACAGGTAAAATTATGACCAAATCTTCAGTGATTACTAATCGATTATCGATCACAATTACATAACTGATAATCGATTATCTTTTCAGCTCTGATTAGCAGCCTTAATGAGCACCCAGCGAAGATTCAGATAAACCTGTGCTTTCGCGCAGTCTGATCAGAATCTTCACTGGGCGCAACTGGGATAGCTTAGGATGTAAAGTTTCTTCAACGAAGACTGATCAGATTGCACGGATGCTCAGGCTGATTTGAGTCTTCAATGGGCGTACATGTCAGAAGGTACGTTTTCTCAAATTGCCCATATTTTTAAAGTTCACACGAGCCGAACATAAAAACGAAAACGTAGTTGGCGTATCCTTTACTGGGTAACTTTACTAGGTAACTTTGCTTGTATTTTTTTTGGATTACAGACTTGTCTTTAATACGTGATAATCTCTACATACTTAAATAACTGAAGTTCGGGAAACACATTTATGCTAGGTTTTTACGATGCCTTTTAAGATCTGGTTCTGTTTGTGGCTTCTTTGTTATTTGGCTTCAGATCGCCAGTATTTGCGATTAAATGTGTTTAATCCCTATACGGAGCGAATATACGTTTGTAATTTGGAGCTCCATCTGGTTTAAGCTCCCCGCCATCCTCCCCTCCGTCCAGATTTTTTTTACTGACTGTTCCAAGGTGGTTCTTCTGATGCAGTTCTTCTTTGATTGTGCATCGGTGGTTTCATGTGGTGTTTGTTTTATCATTATTTGTTCCTCACCTCGCCTTCTTTTGGTGTTTGGGAAGGCTGTGTTTTGTGATTATGGCATTCACGGGCTAACTTCACTTATATTTTTCATAATATCATGATTACCAGATAAAGATATATACTAAAGGAAAAAGAAACGCAGGGTAGAGTTTTTTCCTTCTTATTTTAACCATTTTTTACGGTGTTTACTATAGCCATACACTTTTACAGATTGTCCTGTGAATGTGAACCGCGGGTATACGAGTCTTTGGTCGATGTGCTATCTACCCAGTGTGTGAAATCATTCAACCGTGCACTACAAAGTGCATTGCATGGACAATACGGAAAGCCAAAATTTCGTGCAAAACAAGCATGTTTAAACCTTCAGCACAAGATTTCCCCACACCATTTGGTACACTTCAACGATACACAACGCTCTTCGATTCTTTTACCGATTTTTCTTTTCATTTTTACGCTACTTTGAACTTTTTTTCAATCATGGTACGATTGACTGATGTTCATAGGGGTAGGGCAATTGCGTTGCTGATGCAGGGTCAGAGGCAACAGCAAGTTGCCAACCATTTTGGGATTAACGTCTCAACAATTGAACGTCTTGTTAGACGTTTAAGGGAGACAGGGCATTTAGCAGACCGACCGCGGTCTGGGCGTCCACGCCTGACGTCGCGACCTCAAGACAGGACAATCCGTCTGGCACATTTGCGGAATCGTCATCTCACTGCTACCGAAACTGCCCTTAATACAGTAGGTACGCATAATCGACAAATTTCTCCGAAGACTGTTGGAAGTCGATTGCGTGAGATTGGTCTTAGAGCTCGTCGTCCATACGTTGGTCTGTCTCTGACCCTGGCACGTAGGTTGCGTCGTATGGCGTGGTTGACGGCGCATGCGCCCAGGTTATTTCCGATGAGGCAGTGGAGACGAGTTCTTTTTACGGACGAGTCTAAGTTCACTCTCTATCGCGCAGATGGTCGACGTCGTGTGTACCGACGTCGCGGAGAACGCTTTGCCGACGCCTGTGTTGTCGAACGGGATCGGTTTGGGGGTGGCTCCGTTATGGTCTGGGGAGGCATTGCTCACGGGATAAAATCACAGTTGATTATTGTTGCGGGAAATATGACCGCAGTAAGGTATAGGAATGAGATCTTGCGTCCTGTTGCAGTCCCGCTTGTGCAACAACGTAATCTGATTCTGCAGCAGGACAATGCCCGACCACATGTTGCCCGAATTTGTCAGGATTTCCTGGCAAACAATAACATCGCACCACTAGCATGGCCACCGTACAGTCCAGATTTGACCCCAATAGAGCACATGTGGGATGAGCTGGACAGAAGGGTTAGGAAGCGCCGAAATCCGCCCGCAACTCTCGCACAACTAAGGAATGCGTTGATCGATGAATGGAATAACATCCAGATGCGAACTCTCAATGCTTTGGTTAACTCTATCCAAAGGAGAATTAGGGCAGCAACGGCAGCAAGAGGGGGGCACACCCGATATTGATTTTCAGTTTGATTTTGATTTCAAGATTTGTGGGGTAGCTACCAATGAACTTCAATAACTCGAGACTTATTGATCACAAACCAATGAATTTTGGAAGTTTTGTTCCATACATGTACCGTTTTGTAATCATAGTAAAATATTTAACAAACTTTTTCAAACTTGAATGAAATTTAGGAATAAAGTTTACCCTGCGTTTCTTTTTCCTTTCAGTATATATGATACAAATGATGTTAATACGTTTGGGGAAATGGACACATTTTAATACATGTTACGTTGGAAAATCTCCGTCACATTCAGATGACGTACAATTACATACTCACTTCTAGCTTCCGTGTGTTTGAAAAACGTGGTCATTACAGATTTGCAATGTTTTTAGCCGTTTTCGACACGTTTTGGTCACTAAATTGAGACTTGTTTGATTTGCGATTACCCCCACGTACTTAGCACGCCTTACACGTTAGAAACAGATCTTTAGACACCATTGATTTTCTTAGTTTTTATCCGAGTTTGATCAAATTTACATCGAAATCCACATATGGTGTGTCAAAATCTTTAATCTCGGATACATTCTTTCACAACGTTCCCTTAATTAACGTTAGAAAGTTTACGGTACTTTAAATATTTCTCTTTCCCTAGGTGCCATCTTTTTGAAATAGTCTGGAGAATACGTTATTCTATAAAACCATGGTATTTTGTCCGTAGTGAGTTGTCTGATTGGCACTATTTCCAGTATCGTCTCTCCTTTAGGATTCCCGTCGTGAACGAACAGTCGTCTGTCTCCAACTATCCCAGTCTTAGCAACAAACTGGAAATGAAATATAAGCCTAAGCACAGCGTTTCCTACAAGACTGTATGTGAGCCTAGCGAAGACTCGGATCAGCCTGCGCATCTGCGCAGTCTGTTCAGATTCTTCACAGAGCAGTCTGCGAGTAGCCAAGGATCCAAAGCGTCTTCAAGCGGAGAGCAAAGACTCCGATCAACCTGGGCGCACATACAATATTTGGTGGAAACTCTGGTCTTCTCAAAATTTGGACAGCAATGCCTGATCAACCATCTTGACCACTGTGACTCAAATAGCGGCGCAATTTTCCCCTTGGCCTAATAATTTACGATAGTATTCTTCCTGGGCGCCTGTGTAGCGCTTCCGTCTGTGTGGCTAGGATGAGGTAACACGAAATACTCAAATTAAGGTGCGTCTAAATGACTCAATGCACACAAACATACCGACAACCTATAATGCCACCGACTTTATTCCGATTTTTCACATTAAATAGAGATAGGTGGCAAGAGATTTACTTTTGTTTTAGCTTTTTGAAACCTCTTTACATGCCACTGCATTATTAAATGCCGCCAAAAGATGGTTTTCTATGCTTTTAAAAAAGCTAACCTTGTTTGTAACACGATGATCGTTTAAGGTATGGCAGAAAATGACATGACGCAGACTGATAATGGAAGACACAGTGAGTTAACTCCCCTGAGTGCTCACTGTAAACAATTGGATTTAACTGGATTCCTCTGCTGTTGTCATTAGCTTCTTCATTAACCCAAATATGCCTAATGGACTTTCCGATCCTTATACATTGGGTGAGTCAATTTGTCATTTTAAGGGTGTCAGGTGTATATTTTTCATTTTTGTTCTTTTTGTAATTGAAATTCCTGAAAAAAAAGAGTGAAGACCTTGATCAGACACCGCATCATGTGGCGTCTGATCTAGATCTGCACTGTATATCTTTGTCCCACAAAAGGAACGCCATGCAGGCTTAAATGGGTTAAGGAAAAATTCCTTTTCCTTGAAAAATCTAACTTAAACACAATCATATGCCATTAAAGCTTCTAACATATAAAATAGAAACATTTTCTGTGCAGTAAAATATACAATGTTGATGCAATGGATGTTCCAAAAGAATTGCTTATTTTGACGGGGAACAGTTCAAAATGTAAGTAATCACAAATTTCTTTATTTTATGCGCTCAAAGTAGTCCCCATGTATAATTTCAGTAGACGAATTCACTTCCGGAATGTGTCACGGTACGCTGATTTAGGTATAGTGTTAAGGTACTGGTATACGGCAGATCAAAGCGCATGTCTGGACCATATCTCCGTCCAGCCAGGAAGGTTTTCAATTTTAGAAAAAAGGAAGACGGGGCAAGGTCTGGTGAAAAGGAGGGTGTGGTAAAACTGTTACCTTCTCTTTTTGTAAAAAAAAATGTAACAATGGCAGACGTATGGGCTGGATATCGAGCAACGACACAATAAGCAATCCTTTTGGTACACCCCTCGTAAATCTTTCATGTGGATGTCATATTTTTAGCTCTCCTGTCACATAGTGATAATGTGAGCTTTTGTGATCACATTTTGTCCGTCGTCCGTCCGTAAACAATGTCTTGTCTTTGACCAAACTTCACAGGAATGATCCTTGGTTGGTCTTCTTTCAAAGTTGTTCAAATGGTCCCGGTCCATTGCACATCTAGGTCACATGAGCTAAAAATAGATTTTCAACTGAAAAATTCTTGTCTGAAACCAGAAGGCCCACGTCTTTGATATTTGGTATGTAGCTTCATCTAATGGACCTCTACCAAAGTTGTTCAAATTGTAGCCCTGGGGTCAAAAATCGCCTCATGCCGGGGTCACTTGTTTTACATAGACCCATATAGGGAAAACTTTAAAAAATCTTCTTGTCTGAAAGCAGAAGGCCCAGGCCTTTGATATTTGATACATAGCTTCACTTAGTGGACCTCTACCAATATTGTTCAAATTATTGCCCTGGGGCCAAAAATGGCCCCACCCCGGGGCCGACATATTTTACATAGACTAATATAGAGATAACCTTCAAAAATCTTCTTATCTGAAACCAGAAGGCCCGGGCCTTTGATATTTGGTACATAGCTTCACCTAGTAGACCTCTGCCAAGATTGTTCAAATTATAGCCCTGGGGCAAAAAAAAATGGCCCCGCCCCGGGGCTGACATGTTTTACATAGACTTATATAGGAAAAAACTTTAAAAAATCTTCTTGTCTGAAAGTGCAAGGCCTATGATATTTGGTATGTAGCATTGCCTAGAGGTTCTCTGACAAGAGTGATCAAATTATGCCCCTGGAGTGAAAAGAGGCCCTGCCCAGAGGGAGGGGTGGGGTCACTTTTTTACATAGAGCAAAAAGCCATTGGCAATGATTAGGCCTAGGACTATCAAACTAACAGGGAGGATGGAGCTGAAGAGTAGATGACCTTTAAGTCAAAGGTCAAGGTCACTGTGACCTTAAGTAACAAAAAAGCTTACAATTCTGCAATGCTTATGGTTAGGACCTTCAAACTTAGTAAAGATGTTGGTCCTCACTAGTAGATGATCCTAGGAAAAAGGTCAAGGTCACCAGGACCTTTAGTACTAAAAAGCTTGATAACTTGGCAATGCTTGGGGCTGGGACCCTCAAACTTAGATGGGATGTTTGTCCTCACCAGTAGATGACATAGAGTGCAAAGGTCATGGTCAAGGTCACTATGACCTTTAGTACTAAAAAGCTTGATAACTTGGCTATGCTTGGGGCTAGGACCCTCAAACTTAGAAGGGATGTTGGTCCTCACCAGTAGATGACACCGAGGGCAAAAGTCAAGGTCACAGTTACCTCTAGTACAAAACAAGCTTATAACTGCTTGGGGCTAGGACCCTCATACATAGTAGGGATATTTCCTGTGACCAGAAGATGACCCTGAGGGCAGAAGTCATGGTCAAGATCACCATGACCTTTAGAACCGCATCTCTGTTAGCAATGCTATGTATAACATGATTCAGGTGACCGATATAGGGCCATCATGGCCCTCTTGTTTAAGTTAAATGAAAGTTAAATTCTTCTGAGAACCTGTGATAAAAGCAGTGATTTCCAATTAGATGGACCTAGTTAGTATTTGTCTACCTTGTACTTTACCTATCAAGGAAGACAACAGAAAAAACTACTGTAATCCCCCATTGGCTACTGCAAGGCAAACAGACAGACAGACAGACACGGACCCAAAATAAATGGAGTGTAATCAGGTGTATTTGGAAATTAGCATTACTTGGTAAGCAAGCTTCACCCACCATGCCTATCAGCCTGAACAAAGATTCAGAAAAATACGGAATTTATGTCCGGGTTAAGAAAGTCTGTTTTATGGCTTGGCTGTGGCCAAAGCATTAGATATAAGTCCGGAAACAACCACATTGTAGGGATTGACAAGATCGTGATGCCTCCCATATAACTTCTTCCGTGTTAACACCAGTTTGGTCAACAGGTTCATACTGAGCAGTCTTCCGCGTTCAATGGTGTGCTGATACTCAAAGCAGGCTCTAGCATTACGGATTAACTGTGAAACGTTAACACCGTGTACTGGTACATAAGGAATATTGCTGCTCAGAAACGGAAAATTAACTATGGGAAAGTTGAAGTCGTCCCGTTTGTTGTTAAGCCTAGTAGTGAGCTTTCTTTTGTTCATATAGAGGTATAAATCCAAGAATGAGGAAGAGGCTATCGTCTCAGATGTTTCTTTAATTTCAAGTTCACGTAGGTGGATGAATTCGAGGTACCCTGAAAACTTTGAATTATTCAGAGATGATACATCATCTATGTATCTGTAGGTGAAATGGAATTGTTGGGCAAGGTGTTTTGGCCTGCTTTTATGAGACCTTATATAAACTCTGCTTCATACGAGCATGAAAACAAAAACATATCGGCAAGCAATGGAGCACAATTAGTTCCCATTAGAATGCCTCTGAGCGGTTAACCAGTAGTTGTGCACATACCTTTGCCAGTAATTAATACTGCCCTTCTTGAATCAGTGGAAGAGGCAGAATGACCGGAGAAAGTGTTTCATGATCAATCTCTATGGAAGTTATACGGCTGACATGGGCTTCCAACTTGCGACCCCTCGATCTGTAGTCGGACGCACTAACAACTGCGCTTTGGAGCCCGGCTACTATTTAGGTTAAATACGATATCCAAAAATGATCATATGTATCCAAAAAATCCCATGAAAATGAATTTTTGAGTCAAAGGAGGGTTCGATCATCCCCGCTAACACCCACCCCGGCGAAACCACCTCTGGATCCGCCTCTGACATGACTGAATATTTAGCGTAATAACAGGAAACCTCTACACGTGCACCCATGCAACTCAGTGAGAATCTAAGATATATTCCAATGGGCACAATGTCATTTCAATGTTGATTCAATGTCTATGACTTTGAATCAACGTTAAAACAACGTTATTTCGATGTCGACTGCCTGCTTGGATGTTAATAAACCTAAATCTTTCAGAAAGTCGTTTTTTGCTTGGCACTTTATACAGAAGAAGTAAATTTGCAAACTTTTGCCATGATTTAATGCAAAACCATTTGTCGTAACTACCTATGCACAAAAAGTTTTATTCTAGTCATTGGTTTTTAAAAAATCAAATATTTTCACTTTTTCCCATAGTAAAAATGAATGCAAATTACGCAGAAATCTGTAGGGTAGGTAACTTGGATGCAGATTTTCAGCAAGTTCCGCTTGTTCATTGTTTCTGAAATTTTCACAATGTTGTTGTGAAACATCAATAATTTGAATCAAGCAAAGAAAAATAAAAAATATTTTCTGAGACAAAAAATCCAAAAAATCACTTTACTATAGAAATTGCATAGGTCAGACCAATTTTTGGCCGTAAATTTAATTTTACTGTAAAAATTTGAGAACAAAACACAGAAACAGAAAAGACAAATGGTTTCTGATAAGATTTGATCAATCAGAACAAAATATTTTCATTTAAAATAAAACGCCAAGCCAAAAACATCTTTCTGAGAGATGTCGAAAGGACAGTAGTAAATATCCAGAAAGCACACAAGGTTGCAACAATGTCGAAGTATCATCGAAACGACGCTGTGCATGTGTTGGGTATAACTACTTATGATACTCATGCTTAAGGCAAAGTTGTTTTGCTCCCTTCTGAAATGGGTATATATACTCAAAGGCAATAAAAAGTATACAGTTTCGAGTTTTGAGTACCGGCTCGTGTTGTACTTTCTTCGTTTAATTGTTTTCATGGTCATTTTTGTCAAACGTCTGTCTTTAAAATTCACAAAGGTAATTTCTTTTGCGGTCATAAATTATGGAGTCATGAGCCCTTAATTAAAAACAGCATTTCCAGTAATAACTCGCTTTGTATAAAACAAATATCATTTTACTTTTCATAAATGTCTTGCACAAACGTCTGTGAGTAAACCCACAACGTGATTTAATCAAATGACGTCAAACTGAATTTGAATTTCTTTCTGTTGCAAATTATCTCCCTTTGAATTAAAACATATAGGGAATTTAAAGTGTCTATATCTGAAGTGGCGTTGGTCGTTTTCACTTGAATTTTTCGAAAAAGTGTTGCTTGGCTTAGCCTCTTTGTACCACATACAGATGAAATGTCCTAAAACCGTTTATTAAACAGAACAATGTCAATCAATGCCCCATAGAAATTCAGTGCATTCTGTCAGAAGAGGAACGAAAATGTCAAAAAACGTCATGTCCTTTGTATAGAAATTTGACAGTGTACTCTGTTATGCATTTAAAGTTGAAACATGTCCTTACAGCATTTTTATCCTTCTGTCGACTGAATGCAATATAAATGCATAAATGCAAGTTTCTTTTTTTCCAAAATGCACTTTTAAAGGGAAGCTACTCATATGCAAATGTTGATTTAGACCCCTTATTCGTTTCCGTAAATGCCATATCCTTGCTCTTTGATAGAATTTCCTGAAAATTATTGCAAATTATGCGTAAAGGTTTGCTCTTAACTATGATATCAAGATTTATGTACATATGTAAAATTTTGATGACATTTAAAAAAATACAAAACCGCTGTATAGCAATGCGGAACTAATTGCAGTTTGGAGAAACGCATACGTTTTGCATGATACTGGTTAAGAGTTTTTCCGGGCAACTGTAAGTTCTATTAAGCGTATAGTACCCGTGTATATACTATTTAAACACTGTCAGGCGCGATAAATTAATCAGTACAGTTAATGTCTGAATATAAATTAGCACTGACGTCAAATATTATGTTTGGTCTTCATACATTCTTACATAGTTCGTCAACAAAGGTTTTGAAATTATGGACATGAAGAAATGCGCGGTGATTCCCCTCAACAGGCTTGTTTTAAGACTTTCGTAAGTACAATACAATACAGGATTCTATACGAACATCTTTTATTGAAAAAACATAAGCACGAACGCCCGAAAGATGCCTGGTAAAATTTAAAATATGTCATTCAAAATGGTATCATAAATTTTGCAATCAATCATTTTCTCATATGTTTATTGTAGCGGCCATATTGGATGACAAAGCGGACATTTTTTGGTGTCAATCCATTTCTGTATACCTTCTAATATAGGCTATAGGAAACGGTAGAAGGTTTATTTGAAACACAGTTTGCTTGTGAAATAAAAAAAAAATCATGTCAGACAGGAAAATGGGGTACTCTCCCAAATGGGGTACTCTCCCTTAAATGCGGAAAACAACCGGCGTGTCACTAATGATGTCATGTTTGCATAATCTCACGAGAAAATAAACATTCTGCTTTCTGTTTTGAGCATTTTTTTTTCTTTCTTCTTTATGATCTAACCTGAATACATAAGGTGTTGTATACTTAGAAATTGTTAAGTATCAACTTGGGCCTCCATAGAAACGTGCGAGTTCTCGCGAAATGCAATGTATGCATATCTACTATACAGTTGTTTTATATACAAACATGTCTAGGCTTTCTCCCTATATCGAATTAAATCGTATAACTTTCCGATGCTAGGGTTAGCAAAAACTGAGTACTAGAGTCCGTACTATAGCAACGGATTACACATGGTGTACTCACTTTTTTTTTTTTTTTTTTTTTTTTTTTTTTTTTTCAAATAGATCTAGTATCAAAATGTGAGTTTCCTCATATTAAGTATCTTTTCCCGTCCAATGCTTGTTTAGAAATGCTCATTTTGGCATCCAGCAAAACTAAATGACTGATTTACCGTAAAAGATAAAATAACGATTTTCTTTACCGTATTGAGAAAAAAATATTAAAATTTAAAATAAAATGTCTTCAAAAAGCCACGAAAACTGGTGATATTTTCATCGAACTACTGCTTATGTTATTTTCCGCAAATATGACCGCCACAGCCTTGGATGATTTCATTAGATGATTAGTTTCACGCTATTTGAGGGTGACCTTATGCGACCGTTTTTTCGAGCAAAAAAAAATGGCGGACAAAAACATGTCACCGAACGACATCGGTAGTGAAGAAGGTAAAATTTAATAGGCCTAGTTTACTGACCTTTTGACATGCTCATTCTTTCGTTTTGGAATAAAATAAGTTTACCGAGCATTCCTCAGATAACTGTTTAAGTGCTACGATTTAGATAGAAACTACAGAGAGTAAAGGATTGCTCACCATTTTAATTTATCGTCCGTTAAATCGAATAAAAACTGTCAAATAAATAACTTAGCCCGTTCCTCATGATAAATTGGGTGTATATTTATTATATTGTAGGAATGAGATCCATCTGTTGATTTTTTGTCCAGAAAAAAAATCATTATCTATGACAGAACGAGGCATTTTATTCCACTGTACAGGTACCGAAGGTTCCTAAAATCGGGTCAGTAACTTCGAGCAAGTATATGTATAACATCTAACTGAGCAGGATTTCGAGTACAGACATCGTGATTTTCAGCGCAAAAATGCCGAAATTTTTGGACGGGTATTCTGAGTGAGGTTAAGATGCTTTACATTCATGCACTACATATATAGTGTAATATCTCTAGGTTTTGATTATCTGTTGTTGTTTTTTTTTTTTTTTTTTTTTTTTGTTTTTGTTTTTTTTTTTTCATTATAGTACCATATCTCTCTCTCTCTCTCTCTCTCTCTCTCTCTCTCTCTCTCTCTCTCTCTCTCTCTCTCTCTCTCTGAATCTGGATAGTATACTGTTCATACAGCACGAAGGCGCGGAACAATGAGGACTAAAATTTTGACCGAATCAAAGAGGTAAACTTTGTGGTGGTATCCTCTACTGCCTCGGCCGACGATATGAATGAAGCTGGAGTGCATTCCAATCCCTAATTGTGTTGGGCATGTATCTGGACTTGTAACTATCAGTCCGGGCATATGACACCTGAAAGGCCAATATATGTTGGTTTCTACTGGTCATATTCGGGGGAATAAGGTCATCCGTGTTAGTATGTGAGCCCTACCTTTCAGACCTTTATAGAGTAGCCTGCTTTCTTTTTTTCGCTGTTTGAGATATACCCAACCGAACTCCTCAAAAATATCTGTCATACTACCAGTTTTATAGTTGTAGTTTCTAGTCTGTCTGTCTGTCTGTCTGTCTGTCTGTCTGTCTCTCTCTCTCTGAAACATTTCTGTGCAAAAGAAGTATAATAGACCGTGGAAACCTTGGGTAGGTAATGCTGTTAAAAGTTAGTTTGTTTGTTGAAATTCTATATTAGCATCAATTTTAGTCATATTTTGTATCTTTTTTTTTATAATAGGGCCTGTATTTCCCCCCTGTTTCTGTCATATAGGTCCTTTCATGACTTGATTCATGGCAATACAGGCCTTTAGATTTTCGTGTTTACGGCATATGAATTTTCAAAACTGGCATTTATTGGCATACAGAAATCATAATAAATGGTATATTTAGAAAATAGTTTTTGTTTATTAATAATTATAATTTTGTGGCTTATGCTGCCCCCATCCCCACTCCCCTACCCCACCAACCCGACACCACATAAAGGGCCTCATAAATGCTAGGATGTTTATTCATAAATCTAGTTCTCTCTAAGACGGAATAACGGAGGTAGACCATGATAGACCATGATATTCACGTACTGTCTCTTCTGGTCACTATGATTCCAAGAAATGCATTTATGCACTGTGTATTAGCAATTGCCTCCCCTCCACTCTCTCTCTCTCTCTCTCTCTCTCTCTCTCTCTCTCTCTCTCTCTCTCTCTCTCTCTCTGGTGTAAAGTAATATGTTTTGCACTAATATCTTTCTCTTTCTCTGTCTCTCTTTCTAAGACATATGTTTTATTTGGGTTATATGCTGTATTAGCATTTAATAGACCCTCTCTCTCTTTCTGTCCGTCCCTCTGTCACTGAGGTCCTTATATTTACACAATTCTTTTGTCAGTAGCCTGTTCTTTCACCTATGCTGGTGGCTTGAAGAATCTTGAGTAGCCAAAGCTTTTCATTCATACTGAGAAATCCCGTTCGATTTAAAATTGCTCTATAAATCAAACATATGTCAAAATTACCTGATGTTACCACAGAAACGAGATAGCATGTTGATAGCATGATGAAAATGAACGCTAATGACGGACGAACAGTGATATGTTCAGCAAAAAATCAAGGTCATCACAAATCTAGAACTATGACTACCCGTACAGTTTTGGGCCCAAAACACCCGTACAAAATCAAATATGCACTCATAATACCCGGCCAATACTGCTCGAAAATACTGAACGGAGTGTGCGCTGGCTTATGGAACTTTCGATATTGTGTACAGTATGGAAAGAAGTCATTTTCGGCCGTGTTTCAATATAAGATTCAAACTGTTTACACATTCGATCAATAAACATGTTAAAAATGAAATGTAAATCGTATTTGAAGGGATGCATTGGCCTAATGCTGTTTATTTGCCTTTCGGTGTGGCCAAACAAAAGCAAAACCATTGAGGACCACGATGGCATGGTGATTTCTTGCTAAAATATACTGTTTTAGCCGGCAAATCTCACACAAACGGTATAAAAAGCATATAATTCAGACAAATCTAAACTAAACTCGCATACCACGAGGCCGTATTACATATTCAAACAGTACTTACACTGTCAAAATCACTCGTACCTGATTCTGATTTGGTAGTGGCCGCCATTTTTATTGCTCGAAAAATCGATTGCTTAAGGTCACTCTCCAATAGCGTGAGTTTGATCAAGGGTTTCCTGTATAATTACTTGTTATCACATGTCATCTGCGTGATGTAGATAAATTTCAAGGAAATTATAAAAATGAACAGATATGTTTTTTTTTTTTTGTTTTTCTCTCTTTGTGTGTGTGTGTGTGTGTGTGTGTGTGTGTGTGTGTGTGTGTGTGTGTGTGTGTTGTTGTTGTTGTTGTTGTTAATTCTTAGGTGACATTACAAATCTCACTGATCGAGAAATGTATAGAATGTGCGTGCGTGCGTGGTGCATGTTGTGTGAGTGCGTACGTGCGTGTGTATGTACAGAGTGAGATTGAGGATTGGTTGGTGTGCGAAATTTGCATAAGATGAAATATAAATAATATTATAAAATAAAAACGATAATGTTAAGCGTTTTGGACTTTTTGTTAGAATATTTTTGTGTCTCCAGCAACATAAAATGCTCATGAGAGCGTATAGTCATTCTCCCTAGCAACAGCATGTAAGAAATTCAAAATTTTATAATTTTGTCTTTTTGGTATACACTGTTGAATCTTAACAGAAATCACAATGGGAAACTCAAATATGTCAACCATGTATGCATGTTTACAGATAAGAATAGTTGATGTTTTTATATAGATGCAATAGATTTTGGTAAGTTTTAGGAACAACAATTCTGTCTTCATCTTTAAAAAAAAATAGCTCATCCTTATGCTTCTTTATCATTTTGTAATATACATTTCCATGTTCTCATTTAAGTGATCATTTCCCTCCTCAGCATCAATGATCCTTCGAACATTGCCTTGGACGTTCATTTCCAAACCACTTTATCCAGTATCGATGATCCTTCAAAATCAAGCCACATTCAGTTGGACTCGGTTTCTATGTTGTGGACTTATAAGCATTCTTTTACACTTTGATCATAGAATGCTGATGAAGCCAATCAGATTACTTGATCCGGGTTTTTGATAGAAATTCATATATTTAATTATAAACAGTGCAGATCCAGATCTTCAGAAGCCAACTGATCTGGATCTACACTGTTTGCTAAAACAGGGCATGTTGTATTCAGCAAGAGAAGGGTTAGGATATCAAATATACATTTGATGCTATTTGAAAAACCTGGAGCACACCATGTGTAATCCGTTGCGTCTACCGACTTCATGCACCAACCGATTTTTAAGACTTTAATTTTTTTTAATTTAGCATACCTTTTTACATAAGACTACATCTTCAAACGTTTTGACTTGGACCACTTGAACAAAACTACCACGAAGCCTGGGACTGTATGTTTGTTATGAAATTTACACATTTGTTACTTTATCTTTTAAATCAGTCATATGGTATTGCTGTATACCAAAATGAGCATTTCAGTACATTCATTGGTTTGGAAATGATACTACATATAAGGGTATCCCTATTTTTACGCTATTTGAAACAAGTGGAGCACACCATGTGTAATAAGAATACATCTTCAAACCTTATGGCCGTGACTACTTGAATAAACCTACCATGAGCCCTGATACGGTAAGTATATGTAGTGAACTGGATGAAAGAAAGTTTGAACTTCATGAATGTTCAAAAAAAGATTTTACAAAATAGTCCAACTCACAAATAGTCAGGTATCTCACCCACCCCTGCTTCTTGATAAACCCTTAAACATCGGTAAAATAAACAAAAAATAGTTTGTTTGTGTTTTTTTTTTTTTTTTTTTTTTTTTTTTTTTTCTATAAAAACGGCTCGGCCCCCCGCTTTCAATAAAATTGAGCCGGGGCACAGCATTTCCTACAAGATTACATGTGTGCCCAACAAAGACTCAGGTCAGCCTGCACATCAGCACAGTCTGGTCGGAGACTTCACACGGCATGCCGTGTTTAGTCAATGATTCTAAGCGTCTTCAGGTCGACAGCCTCTGATCTGAATCTTCGCTGGGTGCACGTGCAATCTTTTTTGGCAATGATGCGCCCCGGCTCAATTGTTATAACCACCTACCCCATTTGACAGTCTTATACTTTTGACATCTTTGGGGTCGACAGAGTAAAAATCTTTAACAGCCGTTTCGTAGTCGCCCGGCTTCTCATATTGTTTTCTTTTTCCCGTTGATGTACGCTTTCGTCCACCTTTCAGAAGGGTATTAGCGGCAGCTCTACCTGAAATCACAATTGTATGGAAGCCTTTATGTGACATTGTGTTTTTTACACAAAACACAATGTCACACGATTAAATAGGCCTTCCGTGTTTTGACTTTTGAGTTTTCGCTTTTGTGGTCTGTTTCTTCTTTTAACACATGCATTTTTTTTCTTTTAAAGGGTGTGATAAAAGACATAAAAGAAAGTGAGGTAAAGCAGGAAATTTAGCGTGTGTAAATTATATATATATATATATATATATATATATATATATATATATATATATATATATATATATATATATATATATATATATGCTGCACTACGGTATAGTCACTAACCACGGCTTGCCAGTGCATTGGCCGTAACTTTTGCAAGTCAAAACCCGGAAGTCGCAAATAACAACCACAAAACACAAAACATTGCCTGAACAGCTAGTCACTTTAGCGATTCTAACAATCGTATTTGCGTAATTAAGCCCTTATCGAATGCCTCGGAAGGGCTGTGCTCCTTGTTGGTAGCCTTTACTGGGTATCTCCATATTTATCTTATATTTGTTTTTAAGTGCAATTTGATACTTAAGAATTTTATTGCAAGAGTGGGGTAAGTGCTCAGAACTGATATGTTCCCCTAGCAGGCACATGACGTTTATACAACGTCGTATCGACGTCGATGCAACGTCATGGCGTCTTGTCTCTACAGTGAGATTATGCGATGAGCGAAGACGAAAATTAGACTATCTTCTCCGTTTCGCATTCGTCGCTCCAGATCGGGAACTTTTTTCAATCAAAGAGTATTGATTTCTTTTTATTTCCCCAAGAAAACATATGAGCCACAACGTGAGAAAACGTACCTGTTGACATATGCGCCCAACGAAGACTCAAATCAGTCTGTGCATCCGCCCAGTCTAATCAGTCTTCATTGTCCGCATGTGGGAACTTTTCATCCATGGTTAATCAAAATGCGCCCAGTGAAGATTATGATCGGACTGCGCGAATGCGCAGGCTGATCTGAATTTTCACTGAGCGCACGTGTCCGAAGTTACATTTTCCGACGTGGAAGCTCATATGTGAAATGTGAAGATTCAGAACAAACTGTATTCTCAACTGTCTTCTGTTCGCTGTTACCTTACTAAGTTTACAGTAATTCTGTAAGGGTACAAAGCAGTCCCTGATCAGACTGTGTATGCGCCGTCTGATCAGGGCATGCATTGTCCGCATATGCTTGAAGACCTTTAAGACACCTTTTTACTTGGTGAGGTCTATCTAACCTATTGTCCAAATGCTCCGTTTTCTTCTTTCTATCGCTGTGTAGTCTGAAATCGAAAATGAGAACCATTTGAATTAAACGTGGAAACATATCTACCAGCTACATGTATATACTGTACTAGTTATTGTCTACGCCCATGGGCGTAGATAATCTTCGAGGTTGCCATTGCTCCGGAAGCGCTTTATGAAAGGTCATGGACTAGTCCAGTGCTGTTTTCAGTGGACTGCAACGTTATTTATAACCAAGTACTAGCTTTCACAAAAAGCTTGGTCTACGATTAGCTCACAATAAATGGTAAAGCTGATTGAAGATTCATAGCAAATTATACGTATGTCAATGTGACACATTTTTAAGGTTTCATGTTCATTTTCATAGGGACTTTTGGATAAATATGACAAATTTTGGATACCGTATTTAGCTTTAAATATTTGCACACCTTACTATTTACACCCGTAAATATTCAACAACTGCATTTTACTGTCTGTAAATGTGTCTAAAATTGCTGAAATAGTGGAAAACAACATTCTGCAGCGTCTGATCAGGATCAACATAGTTTGCTCAGACATGTCTGTCCGATACGGTACGGTGCGGTAATTTGATCAAATCGACCCCCTCAGAGAATTTGAACCGCCTAGTAAGTAATTCTAGAGCCACCCATGAGATCGAAAACAGAGGTACAATCTTACCTACCTATCAATGTATCACTTTTAGAATGAGTTTCTCTAGTTCCCGAATTCCAATCAAATAGACTGCCAGTCATATGTCTGCTTGGCCCTGTAAACACAAAGGATGCATAATGGGAATGGATACACTTTCAGGGGAGACGACTCTATAAAAATAATTTTGCCTCCCTCCTGAAAAGAGATTTACTCTTCACGGAAAGAATTTGCTCCCCTTGGGAATATTTTTTCCTTTCAGAGTGGACCCATTTTACAAGGGTCTTGGTGTGCAGGAAAGGAAACAGGAAATCAGAAGTTGTTTCCCTTGTACACGGTTGCAAATGTATCAGGGCTGTGTTCAGAAGTGCAAATGATAGCGAATGTTTTGTTTTTTGTTTTTGTTGAATGTTCTTAAGAGGGGCTGCTCTTAAAGGAGAGAATTTGCTCCCAATCGGAGCAAACTCTTTCATTTGAATGTAGACCCCTTAGAGAAGGAAAACAAGTATTTAGAAGTCAGAATGATCTCCCTTGGAGATTAATCCAGTTACCTGAAGTTAGTTTTACATGTTTACTGCATACGATGATGTAAAAAAAGTTCCAATTAACATGAACTAAGCATGATGTGCCTACCCGTTTATTCTACATGTGTTTTGATTATTTACTTTCAAAAGCACACACAACCGCCCCCCCCCCCCCACCCCCCTCTCTCTCTCTCTCTCTCTCTCTCTCTCTCTCTCTCTCTCTCTCTCTCTCTCTCTCTCTCTACAATAATTACAATATCTTCCAGGCCTAAAATAAAAATGCCTCCTTAGAAAACAAAGAACACGTTCAAATTCAAGACAAGACAGCGAAAACTCCTGTTTATCCCCCGTATTCAGATCACATCTAAAGTCTCTGCAAATTCGAAAAAAACACATCTAGAATGTGTTTCTGGAAAACTAAGAAAAACGTTTTTTGTTGTTATTGTTATTGTTGTTCGGGCTCCATAGCGCAGTCGGCAGCGCGTTTGACTGCAGATCTAGGGATCGCAAGTTCGAATCCCAGCTCAGCCATATAACTTATGTGTAGGCTGAATCGTAAAATCATTTCTATAGTCCTTCTTCATGCCTAGTTCTTTGGCTGAAGTCTTGTCCTGCCGCTTACGTGAGCAAACAGCGTAGGTTCTGGCGAGACTGCGCGAATGCGCAGGCTCGCCTGAACCTTTGCTTTTCGCATACGCTATAAAGGCCTTTTTTTCCATTCCGCTGCTCAAATATCTAATTTAATGTCATTCTATAGATACAGATAATGCAATTTTATGCCAGTCTAAGAGTATGGATGCTTGCTGCTCTGGACTTTCGTTGCCCGTTTGTGCCATAAAGACCCTTTTCTCAAGGTATGATTCAACCAGACTAACCTGCAATGTCATCTCTCTCGTCTTTTGGGAGTCTTTCACTTTGTTTGTATGCTAGAACTGGTCCCACGCAGTATTCTGTCACCAAAAGGAATCCAACTGCACAATAGAGAAACATTGTACCTGAAGTATGAACAAAGAAACTGAGGACATGAAATAAATACTGATAAGAAAGGGCGTGACGTGAGAAATTGTACCTCCAGGCATGTGCCCCCAGCGAAGACTCAGATCAGCCTGCGCATCCGCCAAGTTTGATCAGAGACTACATTGTCCTCCTGCGAAGCCTTGGATCTTTGGCTATCCACAGGATGCCCAATGAAGATTCGGATCAGACTGCACGGATTCGCGAGCTGATCTGAGTTTTCGCTGAATGCACATGTCCGCATGTACATTTTTGTCTCGCTATGGATCATATAATCATATGGGATCGCCATGGGAAAACATGTCTTTGGGCATATACTGACAGCGAAGGTCCAGATCAGTCTGCGCATCCGCACAGTCTGATCAAACCATTCACATTCCGCTTACAGAGTCATTTGGTATTATACAACATAACGGAGTATAACAACGTTCCTGATCAGACTATATATTTCCGCTTGCTGATCATGATCTGTTTGCATTTCCCCAAAGACACCATTTCTTATGCCTCGGCTCATACACTTGTTATGTACAAATGTATTTGTTTTCATTTTTACGGCGCCACAAGAAAGAGGACTTTGAATTTACGTTTATGTAAGTCTCGTTCGTGGCAAAGTCGCTGCAATATGGACTTCCAGTGGCCTAGTCTCTTGGAGATGTAAATGTTAATAGACTGGATACACATGGAAAAATTTCTGCCATTTTTAGTGTCATGACTTCCAGTTTTATGACTTCCTGTTTGCTTCTAGCACATCAAATTCCTTCTGAAAAGTTGTCCAATCTGAAGGAAAAGAACATATGTTTTCGTGGAGAAATAAGAAAACATATTTAGTAGTAACAGTTGAACGGCGAGAGTGTTGAACGGCGAGAGTAAAAACATACAAATAAATATATTTAAAAAAATGCAATGAAAACTTAAAAACAAAAATACTTGATAACTCTTTCTTATTTGGAGCTATGAATTACAGAATATCAGGACAATACTTTGTAGATTCGCAAAACATTTCCAGTCGCCTATATTTAGACTGGCTCCAGTCTCCAGTGACTAAATTTTTCTTATAATCCTGGTTGATAATCCTTTAAAATACAACCAAACATATCATGACTATAAAGGCTGGTCACTAGAGTGACCAGCCTCTTTAAAGTCATGATATTATTTTGGTTTTGTTCTAGTGGGTTATTAAACAGGATTATAAGAAAAACATATTTAGTCACTGGAGACTGGAGCCAATCTAACCTTGTACGTTCAAATACGTGTATAAACAAGAGCGTCGATGGCGTGCCATCGCATATCTCCGAGCCAGCGCCATCACATATCTCCCTGCACATCAAAATTCCAAATGTGTTTCTCTAGTCCTCATCTATAGGGCTATTACCTGTGACAGTTTCAAGGTTCTAGCTAAAAAAAAAGCCTAAGAGGAGTTGGGTGACAATCAAAAAATAGGACCCAAAATCCTACTTTTTTACCTCTAGTGACTCCCAGACATGCCCCCGGGCAAAATTTTTGCACCACTGTATTCTACTCTTCATTACCTTCGATTTGATATGCAGCATGACTATGTTTGTACAAAATGGATTTTGGACCCTTCGGGGCCAGACCCCCTGGCCCTGCCCCAAGGGTCACATCAAATTCCGAATGTGTTCCTCCAGTCCCCGTCCATAGGGCTATCGCCTGTGAAAGTTTCTAAATTCTAGCTTAAATGGTCTAGGAGCAATGGTGAGACATTACAGACGGACGGATGCCGGACGGCAATATCCCCGCTTTTTCTCGGAAAAGCGCGGAGATAATAATATAAAACGTTATACCCAAAAAAATACTCTAACAGTAATAAAAACAAAAATATTCGATTATATGCATCTGAAAATATATATATACTAAGTAAATGGGAGGAAACTACTGTGTTCACTTTTCAAGTTAAATTACCTCTACAGTCTAAATGTCCAGATAAGATAACCAACAAATATATTAAATTTTATTTTTCTCGTTTTTTTTCATAAAAAATGTGTCGAAGGTAGTGAATATATTTGCTTCTTTGTGCATTCTAATAAGTATCCACAGCATATTTTGTAGAGCACACAGACGCACACACGCACAGACACAAAACAGCAAAGATTTATCTGAATACTCCTCTTATCAGAAGTTGTGCTGAGATAAAATGCCAGGTAATTCAATAATTTGTCTTGATAGAAATTTAACCGCTACGTCAGAAAACGTACCTTCGGACATGCACGTCCAGCGAATATTCAGATCAGCCTGCGCATTCGCGAAGTCTGATCAAACCATTCACTGTCCGCTTACAGAATCATTTGGTATTATACAACATAACGGAGTATAACAACGTTCCTGATCAGACTATATATTTCCGCTTGCTGATCATGATCTGTTTGCATTTCCCCTAAGACACCATTTCTTATGCCTCGGCTCATACACTTGTTATGTACAAATGTATTTGTTTTCATTTTTACGGCGCCACAAGAAAGGGGACTTTGAATTTACGTTTATGTAAGTCTCGTTCGTGGCAAAGTCGCTGCAATATGGACTTCCAGTGGCCTAGTCTCTTGGAGATGTAAATGTTAATAGACTGGATACACATGGAAAAATTTCTGCCATTTTTAGTGTCATGACTTCCAGTTTTATGACTTCCTGTTTGCTTCTAGCACATCAAATTCCTTCTGAAAAGTTGTCCAATCTGAAGGAAAAGAACAGATGTTTTCGTGGAGAAATAAGAAAACATATTTAGTAGTAACAGTTGAACGGCGAGAGTGTTGAACGGCGAGAGTAAAAACATACAAATAAATATATTTTAAAAAATGCAATGAAAACTTAAAAACAAAAATACTTGATAACTCTTTCTTATTTGGAGCTATGAATTACAGAATATCAGGACAATACTTTGTAGATTCGCAAAACATTTCCAGTCGCCTATATTTAGACTGGCTCCAGTCTCCAGTGACTAAATTTTTCTTATAATCCTGGTTGATAATCCTTTAAAATACAACCAAACATATCATGACTATAAAGGCTGGTCACTAGAGTGACCAGCCTCTTTAAAGTCATGATATTATTTTGGTTTTGTTCTAGTGGGTTATTAAACAGGATTATAAGAAAAAAATATTTAGTCACTGGAGACTGGAGCCAATCTAACCTTGTACGTTCAAATACGTGTATAAACTAGAGCGTCGATGGCGCGCCATCGCATATCTCCGAGCCAGCGCCATCACATATCTCCCTGCACATCAAAATTCCAAATGCGTTGCTCTAGTCCTCATCTATAGGGCTATTACCTGTGACGGTTTCAAGGTTCTAGCTAAAAAAAGCCTAAGAGGAGTTGGGTGACAATCAAAAAATAGGACCCAAAATCCTACTTTTTTACCTCTAGTGACTCCCAGACATGCCCCCGGGCAAAATTTTTGCACCACTGTATTCTACTCTTCATTACCTTCGATTTGATATGCAGCTTGACTATGTTTGTACAAAATGGATTTTGGACCCTTCGGGTCCAGACCCCCTGGCCCTGCCCCAAGGGTCACATCAAATTCCGAATGTGTTCCTCCAGTCCCCGTCCATAGGGCTATCGCCTGTGAAAGTTTCTAAATTCTAGCTTAAATGGTCTAGGAGCAATGGTGTGACATTACAGACGGACGGACGCCGGACGGCAATATCCCCGCTTTTCTCGGAAAAGCGCGGAGATAATAATATAAAACGTTATACCCAAAAAAATACTCTAACAGTAATAAAAACAAAAATATTCGATTATATGCATCTGAAAATATATATACTAAGTAAATGGGAGGAAACTACTGTGTTCACTTTTCAAGTTAAATTACCTCTACTGTCTAAATGTCCAGATAAGATAACCAACAAATATATTAAATTTTATTTTTCTCGTTTTTTTTCATAAAAAATGTGTCGAAGGTAGTGAATATATTTGCTTCTTTGTGCATTCTAATAAGTATCCACAGCATATTTTGTAGAGCACACAGACGCACACACGCACAGACACAAAACAGCAAAGATTTATCTGAATACTCCTCTTATCAGAAGTTGTGCTGAGATAAAATGCCAGGTAATTCAATAATTTGTCTTGATAGAAATTTAACCGCTACGTCAGAAAACGTACCTTCGGACATGCACGTCCAGTGAATATTCAGATCAGCCTGCGCATTCGCGAAGTCTGATCAGAATCTTCACTGGACGCTTTTTGGATAGACAAGGATGCAAAGTTTCTTCATACGGGCAACAAAGAGTCTGGTCAGACTGTGCTGATGCGCAGGCAGATTTGAGTCTTCATTAGGCGCACATTTCAGAAGGTACTTTTTCTCCCTTTGAGGCTCAAATAGACATATTGCCATATGCGAACAGCGATGGCTCAGGTCAGCCCGCGCATCTGCGCAATCTTATAAGGGTTTTTGCTGTTCGTTCACAGGATTGCTGGATCAAATAGGCCTAGTAAACTATATTTGGGCTGATCTGGGCATTCCATGTACTTTTAATTATGACAGACCCAGTTAGCAATCTACTAAAATCTATATCGTACCGTTGTCGGCCCGACATGATTCCTGACAGACCGATAACGGTCCGATAACGGGTCCGGTATAGATTTAGGTACAATGTACACGTAGAATGCTAGCTGCTGATGCTTTGACTCAAATGTACTTACAATCCAAATTCCAAGGGATAATGTGTCCGCAATGTGATCCAAACGAACCGCAACGGGAGAAAATGTACCTCCGGACATATGCGCCCAGCCAAGACTCAGATTAGCCTGCGCATCCGCGCAGTCTGATCAGAGTCTTCGCTGTTCAACTGAAGACGCACTGGAGCCTTGGCTATCAAAGAGCGCCCATTGAAGATCTGATCAGGCTGCGCGAATGTACATGCTAATCTGAGTCTTCAGAGTGCATATCAGTGTCCGAAGGTACATTTGTCATACTGAGAGTTCAAATATCCACTGTTCATTATAAAATATGAACGCAAAAGGACCAGAAAGTATAAGTTTTAAGTAAAATCAAAGCGTCCCAACACTTAATCTACGAGGGCGAGTCAATAAAAAAACAGCCTAACTTATTTCTGGGTGAGATCGATCTCTTCTTTGTCGATGTAATTGCCCTCTAGAATGATGCACTTAGACCAACGGTGTTTCAGTGCCATCAGCCCAGAATTGAAGAAGCCAGGGTCCTTGTCTCCGACCCACTCCTCAGCTGCTGCCACGACCTCTTCGTTGGACCGGAAATGACGTCCACGGATATCCTTTTTCAAGTTTGGGAATAGGAAATAGTCACTAGGAGCTAAGTCCGGAGAATAGGCGGGTAGCGGTATTAGCTCGTACCCATTCCGCTCAACGGCATCCATTGCAATTTTGCAAGTGTGAACTCTCGCATTGTCCTGTTGGAGCAGAATCCCTTTGGAGAGTTTACCTCGGCGTTTTTCACGGATCGCAGTTCTCAGTTGGTCGAGCAAATTTGCATAATACGTACCTGTTATTGTACTTTTCTTTGCTAGAAAGTCCAACATAATAACGCCTTGTGCGTCCCAAAATACAGTTGCCATCACCTTGCCAGCAGAGGGTTGCGTTTTGAACTTCTTTGGCCTCGGAGACCCCGGCCCTACACTCTGGCGACTTTGAGCCCAGGTCTCATCTACAGTCACCAGACGTGAAAGGAAATCATCTTCCTTTGACCTAAACCGCTTCAACAAAGCGCTGAATACTGATGCTCCGGTTGCCATTTGCTCGTCGCTAAGGGATTTTGGGACCCAACGGGCTGTTAGATTGCGCATACCCAAGCGATCATGTAAAATTGTTGAAATGCTACCATGTGAAATGTGTAATGCATTCGCTATTTCTTCCACCTTAACTCGCCTATCAGAGTACACCAGATCCCGTACTTTGTTACACATTTCTTCATCGGTGGCATCTGATGGGCTTCCAGACCTGGTTTCGTCTTCTAAAGACGTTCTACCGCGTTTGAATTCCCCAACCCAGAATTTAACTTGTGCATACGATGGTGCAGAAGACCCATAAACATTGGTCAACTCGCAATGTATTTCCTGACCTGTTTTCCCTTTCAAATACAAGTACCGAATTAAAGCACGGTACTCAACTTTTGACGAAAAGCTTGCTTTTGCATCGCTAGCCATGTTTGACATTCAATATCTTATGCGTGAATGACACGATGAGGGTGCAATTTTGCTCTCAGGCCTAAAACATGTATTGAAACAAGGCATGAAAATCGTGGTATCTCGGTCAATTGGAAATGGGATAGGCTGGTTACTTATTGACTTGCCCTCGTATTTAATAAACTAATCGTGGTGTCACCCAGGCTGCAGACATGCGACAGACTTAATTTTAGTCCAATTTTAAACTGAAAGTTTGCATTAGAAGTAGTTCCTAGGACCCTAGCTCCAATTAATTAATCATCACGAATGCTTACTTGCTTACTTTCCCAGTTGCACTATTAGAGCCAAGAAAGGAAAATAGACATATCAACTCATTACCATTCTTGTCCTAAAATTCAAGTTTGTGTGCGATACCACAATGCATCCTCGGTAACCCAAGTGTGACCCGTTAGGTTACACTTCATTCATCATGATGAATGAAGTGTAACGTAATGGGTCACACCTGGGTTACCGAGGATGACCACACTGATGCACCATATTACACGAATATTCGGACACCTTAACTCATCTAGGCCGGCCTTCCTGCCATTGGGTAGCTTCCTTTTTTTCGTCTTACATCTTCGCAGCTATGAAGGTATGAAGGCATCCTTACATGTCCGGGGTTACTCCTAGGCATACTTGTCATAAATATTCATCAAGTCCATTTTACTACTTGTACCATTTAAGCCGATGCTAGCACTACTGTGCTTTCGACATCTTTCAGAAAGTCTTTTTGCGCTTGGCGTTTTACGCAGAAGTAAATTTGCAATTTTTTGTCATGATTTAATGTAAAACCATTTGTCGAACTACCTACGCACAAAAACGTTTCTGTTCTAGTCATAGGTTTTTAAAAAATCAAATATTTTCACTTTTTCCCCATAGTAAAAATGAATGCAAATTATGCAGAAAAGTGTCGGGTAGGTAACTTGGAGGCAGATTTTCAACAAGTTCCGCTTGTTCATTTTTTTTTTTTTTTTTTTTTTTGCTGAAATTTTCACAGTATTGTTGTATAACAACAATAATTCAAATTCAACAAAGAAAAGCAAAAAATATTTTCTTAGACAAATATTCCAAAAAATCACTTCAGTATATAAATTGCATAGGGCTGACCAACTTTTTGCTCTAAATTTAATGTTAGGGTACATCATATTTGAGAACAAAACACAGTAACAGAAAAGACAAATGGTATCTGATAAAATATGGTTGATCAGAACAAAATATTTTCATGTAAAATAAAACGCCAAGCAAAAAAAAAAAAAAAAAAGTTTTTCCGAGTGATGTCGAAAGGATAGTAGGATGCGTATGCAGCCTCTTAAAGTTCATAACTGCATTTGAAGAAACTTCATAAAACCGAGCTCCGATTTTCGTTCTTTTGTGTGTTCTTTTGCTTTTAGAGTTTTATTGCAGATGTGTCAACACTGCTGCATGAGTTGCAAACAGTGCAGACTCTGATCAGACGCCGCAAAACGCGGCGTCTGATCAGGTTCTACACTGTTTGCTCAGACTGTTCTGTCCCAATACAATGTAAATATGAAATAGGTAAAAAATATAAACCGGGTTCCAAAACTGCAATCACCAGGACAGGAGTTGTAAACATACTATTGTCCTTTCGACATCATTGAGAAAGACGTTTTTGTTGTTGTGTTTTATTTTTTTTGGTTTGTTTTGTTTTTTTTGGTTTTGTTTGTTTGGCGTTTTATTTTAAGTTAAAATAGTTTATTCTGATTGACAGTGTCTTATCAAAAAACACTTTCTTTTCTGTTTCTGTGTTTTGTTCTCAAATATTTACCCTAAAAATGAATTTACAGCCAAAAATTGGTCTGACCTATGCCGCGAATTTCTATAGTAAAGTGATTTTTTTGTCTAAGAAAATATATTTTACTTTTCTGTGTAGAATTTAAATCATTGATGTTCCACAACAATATCATGAAAATTTCAGAAAAATTGAACAAGCAAAACTTGTTGAAAATCTGCCTCCAAGTTAGGCCTACCCTACAGATTTCTGCATAATTTGTCGCATTCAGTTTTACAATGGGAAAAAAGTGAAAATATTTGATTTTTTTAAAAACCAATGACTAGAATAATTTTTTTGTGCATAGGTACTTACGACAAACGGTAAACTCATCGGATCGGACCGGATCGGGCGTAATCACCGGATCGGACCCGAATTTTACCAGCCTGGTTATAATAATTTCTTTTAGTGTAAATGTTTTATTTTGCAGTAGATAGTCTGTCTAACAGATAAATTACAGTAATATTTGAAATTAATGAGCTTAGGAAGCTGTAGGTCGAGAAATACCACGAGAAGTAGACAGGATCGGACCTGGTGCATCCAGATCGGGTTGCTATTGTTCAGTGTGTTCATTGAAATTTCTGACAGTTATCTGAGAGAGACACATGTATATAGCAGATATTACAGTAATAATAGAACTATAAAGAATTTAGAAAACAAAATCCTGTTCTGAAGACATGATCAGACAAGATGTATGTTATTAAGCACTCCTGTCAGTCTTGTAAACGTACTGATTTAGAAGGGTCTGATCTAAAAGCGCAAAGTAAAAGCAATTAGTTGATTATTATAATTTTCACAAACACACATATAATAAAGCAACAAATTTCACAGAAAGACATGAGCTGGGACACAGCGATACCTACAAGTTACCTGTGCATCCAGTGAAGACTCGGATCAGCCTGCGCATCCACACAGCATGATCATAGCCTTCGCTATGTAATGTGCGTTCTGTTGTAGTTAATGGCATGAGGCTTCTTCATGCGGCCACTTCATGCAAAGTACACAAATGTCCCCATCCTTTGGCCATATAGCACTAAGCAATGATCACGCCTATTCAATTTTCCCACCAAAAAATGAAAATTTTTAGGTCAAAACTTCTGATATTTTTCATATTTCTGCTCAAGGTTCTAACGAGTACCCACAATCTATGTTTTTGAGCAGAAATAAGAAAAATAATGTATACGCCTGTAAACCCCAGTTTTACTATATAAAAGTGGGGTTTAAGGGGGTCAAAATTATATAGGCATGTTTTCGTGATGGATTAGACTGCACGGGTGCGCAGGCAGATCTTTGCGAA
Source organism: Anodontia alba (assembly GCA_964016985.1). NCBI lineage: Eukaryota > Metazoa > Mollusca > Bivalvia > Lucinida > Lucinidae > Anodontia > Anodontia alba. The sequence goes on along the minus strand of OZ024832.1, from coordinate 37,280,157 downwards.
CATGTAAATTGTATAATTTGCTGTGCCCGGGCTTATATGATATGAACTGTCATAAATGCAAACCATGTAGACCCTGATCAGACTCCAGGTTCTGTGGCATATGATCTGGGTCTACACTGTTTGCCAGTGTCCATTTTATGGAACGCTAACAATAATACATCCTGCACAAATACCCATACAGCGCTAAGCAATGACTCTGCTCGGCCTGCGCCAAGCAGTGACCCTGATCATCCTGCATAAATACTCATATAGTGCCAAGCAATGACCCTGGTCATCCGGCACGTATACCCATACAGCGCTAAGCAATGACTCTGATCTGTCTGCACAAACACCTATGCAGCGCTAAGCAATGACTCTGATCGGCCTGCACAAACATCTATACAGCGCTAAGCAATGACTCTGATCGGCCTACTCCTGATCATCCTGCACAATTACCCATACAGTGCCAAGCGATGACTGATCAGCCTGCAAAAATATTCATATAGCACTAAGCAATGACGCCAAACAATGACCCTGGTCATTCTTCACAAATACAGTGCCAAGAGTTGCCTCCCCTGAAAGTGAATCCATTACCCTTAAGCATAGATAGTTACAAACATTTATCACCATGTACTTCCATTAAAAGAAACAGATCTAGAATCCATGTGGACATCTCTCTCTACACCAAGAGTATGCACCGTTGCTCTTGAAACCGTCCATACGTATTAAGATTTGTTTCGATAAAGATCAAACGACTTTTGTGTCGTCCTTTTCCCCTTCCAATACAGCCAACTTTATCTGAAAATGGGACAACTTTAAAAGAAAAATATTTGCTCCATAGGGGAGCAAATTCTTTCTTTTTTAGAATTGCTCCATTTTCCAAAGTTTTTTTTAAAATAGTTGCCTCCCCTGAAAGTTAATTATAAATAGTTGTAAACTTTATCACCATGTACTTCCATTAAAAGAAACAAATCTAGAATCCATGTGGACAACTCTCTACTAGAATTGATCCTATTTATGTTACTTTTCATCATTGCTTGACTCTTCGATTTTTGCTATTTTTCGCTATCGTCACGGTCTTGGGTCTACGGCATTTCTGCATGGGCTTTTTTGCCAACGTCCATCAATGGAGGTGCAACCGTGTAGCCTAATGTGGCACATCTGCCAACGCTGCTCACTCAAATATTTCCCCCCAAAAAATCCCAAAGTATCATTTTGTGGGCATATGTGATGAAACATATCAAAAGGTACATGACCGTTACAATTTGCATGGGGAATCAGGAGCTTATTTCAAAATAATGAAAAAAATGTTGTTTTCACTAAAACCAAAGGACCCTTTCCCCTGACCGTGAAATTTAAAAGGTGGTTTTGTCAGTGTGAACAATGAAAATGGCACAAATAATTTTACATTGATTAGTGATCATAGAAATGCATCTTTAATCTAAAAACATTCTTTATGTCCAAGGCAACAGGCAGGCATTTTTTATGACACACAAAACAAGGAGGTGATGAAGTTGAGGGATTATTATCTGCTAAATTTGAAGAAGAAATTAAATGAAAATAAACGTTTTATTTATAATAAATTATTCTTCGTTCTAGTACATTTAAAATTAAAACTGGTCTAGCAAACATTTTTTTTAAATTAAACTCAAATCCTTAGGTGCGCTGAATAGGCCGACAGCAGTGTAACATATTTCTTATCTTGGTGTACGAATTTCCGGAATCGAAGATAATCCCTATTTCACTGGCGGTCATCCTTTTTAGTCCAATCTTTTTTAGAATGTTTAAACTGTTTAAGTGTTTGGGCGAGTCGAAACTCTCCTGTCCCAATAAGTGCGGCGCGGATCGAGAACTGATCATCAACAATCTCTTCGATAGAACAGACTATCTCCGTAAGGTTTTGTTGTTGTTGTTTTTTTTTTTTTTTTTTTTTTTTTTTTTTTCACTTCCAGTCAGTTGCCTGTTTGAGTAGGTGATTCACTGACTTGCACTGACTCGGAATTATTGTTTGTTCAGTCCGCATTTATTTTATCACGCCGAGCTGGTTTTAATCTGAGTTCTCAGACGATCCTGGGAATACTTGAGAAATTTTGCTGATTTGTCGGCACAAAGTGCCTCAAAATCTTCACATTTCTCTTTGAAGCATATGGTATTATCTGCGTTGGTAATTCCGCCGTTCCCGAATATCCTGTCTACTATGACGTTTCTATCAGATTTAGTTACCGCGTCATCGGTCAGTTTGTGAATTACATTTTGCTTCAGGTGACGCGAGCAGAGAACATGCGTTGATTCCGGCTTGGAGCCAATATACAGGTCAGAGACATTATTAGGTCCGAGATTCCGGGAACGCGCTGTTAATTGCCTTTACCATCGCTTTCTCGTCATATTGGACGAGAAAGAGGAAAAAAATAGAAAAATGAAAGGGACCCAAAAAGTAGAGAGAGAGAGAGAGAGAGAGAGAGAGAGAGAGAGAGAGAGGCAGTTCATATCATATGAGCCCGGGCACAGCAAATCCTACAGTTTACATGTTCGCCCAGCGGAGACTAAGATCTGTCTGCGCATCCGCGCAGTCAACTCGGTCTTCAATGGCTGCATGAAGAAGCGACATTAAGCTTAACTATACATAGAACGCACATAGCGAATGCTCAGTATGATCAGACTGCGCGGATGCACAGGCTAATCCGAGTCTTCACTGGATGCACATGTAAATTATATAATGTAGGAATCGCTGTTCCCCAGCTCATGTGTTTCTGTGAAATTTGTTGTTTTATTATATATGTCATTATGACAATTACAATTATCATCTGCTTTTACTCAGACCCTTTTAGTCATTACGTTTACATGACTCACAGGAGTGCCTATAAGCATACTCAGTCTAGTTTGGTATCAAATTGAAGCAGATACATTTTTCTATCTATTGCGAGGTTATAATAATATCTTGTATTATTGAAAATTAATGATTTTATTAGTTAAATGATGGGCTTCTATATAATTCTATACATTTCCACACTATTACCTGTCTGAGAACAAGCGACAGGCTGTGACGTCACAGAAGGGACCGATTGGTGCGGATTAGTACCTGTAGTACGAGAATTCCTGCATATGCGACCCTGTCTTCAGACAGGATTTTTCTAAATTCATTACAGTTATATCATTAGTGTTATATCTCCTGGATACATGTGTTTCTCTCAGTGAACTGTCAGAAATTACATGAACATGCTAAACAGGAGCAACCCGACGATGCTCCAGGTCCGATCCTGTCTACTTCTCGTGGTATTTCTCGAACTACAGCTTCCTAAGATCGTTAATTTCAAGTATTACTGTAATTTATCTGTTATACAGACTATCTATTGCAAAATAAAACATTAACACTCAAAGAAATTATTATATTCAGGCTATAAACGGTAAAATTCGGGTCCGATCCGGTGATTACGCCCGATCCGGTGAATTTACGCACCGCAGTTGCAGTTATAAATTATATACAATTTGTATTTGTAAGAGTGATCTTTTCTTTATATTTGCAATATTTCTCTCACGAGTGACATCACGAGGACAAACTGAAGATTGAATACTGTCCACTGCAGGCTGGTCAGTGTCTGTTATTTGTTAGGGTAACCGTGAATTCCCTGTAAAAGATATTCGGACACCTTACCATATTTCACTAAATGTTTGAACCCGGGGTGCGGAGAGCGCGTAGCTTGCTGGTCAGCTTGGTACCGATGCTTGAAAAGCATTGCAAAACACTCTAAACAGTGTGCTTGAAATATTAAAAATTGATACCATTTTCACTGTGTTCTCTTAAAAAATATTTATACTACCTTCATGTATTTTCGCGTTAAATTCAATATCGCGTTAAACTGATTTCTCCATGAAAATAAATCGCAGCGCCACATACCTGCTGCATGTTTTAGATACAAAGTCGTGCTCTAGTGGGCAAGGTTCGTTTTCAGAAATACACTTTTGGTTTGTGATTTACGCTTAGAAAAGAAATATCTTGACCAAAGTGATAACAGTCCTTAATGACACTTACACATGTATCTTTAAAATCGACTTTAACAGCTAAGACTAACTTGTGTTTTTTTTTTTATGAAAATGTCAAATCTAAGGCATCGGTACTTTGTTTTGAAAATGGCCAAAATTTGCAAAGATTACATGACAATCACATGATAATTTCCCTCCGAAATCTTAATTAACGTGAATTCACATGACGTTTGGTTCAAAATGGTGGCGATATGGTTGGCTTGTTTACACAAATGCTTTCACAAAACAAATCCACAGAACTGCATTATTTGTACATAAAATAAAAGCTCAGATAATAATTAAGATGACTTTAGGAATATTTTCAGCATTTGTCTCTGTAAGTAGTTATGATGAAACGTTTTACCGGTAGTAACACCAAAATACATTAAACCTACCTAAGTAAACCTTTTCACTGTATAATAAGAGAAAGTACCACTTTCAGGATCAGAATTTTTACTGGTTATACCTCCAATGACATTTATTCACCAGGACTGTGATATGGGAAGTTAGTCCCTAGCTCTCACCAGAGAGGTAAACCTAGCCACATCATCCTCAACTCCTTCAGCAGAGGTATTAAATGATCGAATATGGAAGGGCATTCCAATCTCTGATTGTTTGAGGGAAGAATGAGCCCTTGTAAATGTCAAATCTTGTAGCGGGGGTCTGAAAAATCAATGAGTGATGATTTCTACTGCGCCTAATTGGGGGGATAAGATTATCTGTTGGAATGCTAGCAGCACTCTTTAGACTAGACTGGCTCCAGTCTCCAGTGACTTAATATTTCTCTCATAACCTGTTTGATAATCCACTAAAATAAAACCAAAAAATATCATGACTATAAAGGCTGGTCACTATGAACCAAATCCATCATACGATTTGGAAAATATGAGCTCTTTAAAAACTTTAATGTAATACTTTATTTGTAAAATTTCAAAGTCAGTGACCTTGACCCTAAGATCATGGGCATGGGCTGGGGTATTGCTGAAAGAAACTTTGGACCTATATCTATCATCACATCAAATATGAACCAAATCCATCGTACAATTTGGAAAATATGAGGTCTTAAAAAACTTTAACGTAAATGTGGATGCCAACGCCAACGCCGACGCCGGGGGCAGTGCTATAGCTCTTCCTGGACTTCGTCCAGGTGAGCTAAAAAACTTGTTAGGCCAGACAAAAACAGTCTTTTGATTCTCAGGCTTTTTTTCTTCTTCTAAAAATAGAGCATGAAGGTAGCTTTTTATTTTGATTTTTATTTTCCAATTTTCAACTTGGGTACATTCTTGGACACTTTCAAAATTGCAAAAGAAAAGGATGCATCACATTGACTAACAAGACCAGAAAAATGAGATAGCAAAAGAAAAACTGTAGTATGTTTACAGCAATCTTTCCTTCAGCTTTTAACAGCACATGTAAGGAAGTGGAGGTTTTAGGAGGAAAAAATCCTTTTAAACCTTATTTTTATATTCTTCAGCATTTATTTTTTGTATTATTTTTCAAATAGTGGAATGTTGTTAAGGTCAAAAGTACTTTTTGTCTCTTAACAATTTGCATAAAATGTCAAAGCCGGTTTTCTGGGCAAAAATAAGAAAAAACATAATCAAGTTGTTATCTGCTTAATTTGCCCAGAAAGTGGTATTTTTTTTTTTTAGATTAAGCAGACATTAATCTGAATACAATAATATAAGACCAGCAGTTTAACATGTTAAAGTTTTGTGTCAAAGTTTCTAAGAGCTCTTAAATATTAGTGTTATGTGATTTCATACTTTTTTATCCCCTGACCAATAGGTTCGGAGGGATATAGCCATCAGCATGGCGTCCATCCGTAGACGCATCCTTGTGCAATCATAACTTTGATACCCTTAGACACATTTTGATAATATTTGGTAGGAATGTAGAGGAGGACCAGTAGGCGTGTCGTGTGCAAGAGGGACAACTCTCATTATCTTCGTTATGTAGTTATCTCCCCTGAAGCGGAAATCTTGTGAAGGCCATAACTCCCATACTGTTTGAGATAATTTGATAATATTTGGTAGGGATGAAAAGGAGGACCAGTAGGCATGTTGTGTGCAAGAGAGACAACTCTCACTTTATTCGTTATGTAGTTATCTCCCCTGAAGCAGAAATTGTAGACTCATCCTTGTGCGCTCCATAACTTTGATACCCTTAGACATATTTTGGTAATATGTGGTAAGAATGAAGAGGAGGACCAGTAGGCATGTCACGTGCAAAAGAGACAATTCTCACTGTCTTCATCTCCCCGAAGCCGAAATCTTGTGCAGGCCATAACTCCCATACTGTTTGAAATAATTTGATAATATTTGGCAGGGATGAAGAGGAGGACCAGTAGGCATGTCGCATGCAAGAGAGACAACTCTCACTGTCTTTGTTATGTAGTTATCTCCCCTGAAGCCGAAATCTTGTGCAGGCCATAACTCCCATACTGTTTGTATAGTGTTTGGGATAATTTGATAATATTTGGTAGGGATGAAGAGGAGGACCATTAGGCGTGTTGCATGCAAGAGAGAGACAACTCTCACTTTATTTGTTATGTAGTTATCTCCCCTGAAGCAGAAATTGTAGACTCATCCTTGTGCACTCCATAACTTTGATATCCTTAGACATATTTTGGTAATATTTAGTAGATACGAAGAGGAGGACCAGTAGGTATGTTGCTTGCAAGAGAGACAACTCTCACTGTCTTCATTATGTAGTTATCTCCCCTGAAGTCCAAATCTTGTGCAGGCCATAATTCCCATACTATTTGAGATCATTTGATAATATTTGGTAGGGATGAAGAGGAGGACCAGTAGGCGTGAACATCCCTGCAAGAGAGACAACTCTCACTTTCTTTGTTATGTAGTTATCTACCCCGAAACAGAAATTGTAGACTCATCCTTGTGCATATCATAACTTTGATACCCTTAGACATATTTTGGTAATATCTGGTAGGAATGAAGAGGAGGACCAGTAGGTGTGTCGCATGCAGGAGAGACAACTCTCACTGTCTTCATTATGTAGTTATCTCCCCTGAAGCTGAAATATTGTACAGACAATAACTCCCATACTGTTTGAGGTAATATGATAATATTTGGTAGGGATGAAGAGGTGGACCAGTAGGCATGAGCATGCATGCAAGAGAGACATCTCTCATTTTCTTTGTTATTTAATTATCTACCCTGAAACAGAAATCTTTTAGATGCTGCCTTGTGCACTCCATAACTTTAATGCCCTTAGACATATTTTGATATTTGGTAGAAATGAAGAAGAGGACCAGTAGGCATAATGTGTGCAGGAGAGACAATTCTCACTTTCTTCATTATGTAGTTATCTCCCCTGAAGCCAAAATCTTGTGCGCTCCATAACTTTGATACCCTTAGACATATTTTGATAATGTTTGGTAGAAATGAAGAGGAGGACCAGTAGGCATGTTGTGTGCAAGAGAGACAACTCTCACTTTCTTCGTTATGTAGTTATCTCCCCTGTATCAGAAATCTTGTGCAGGCCATAACTCCCATACTGTTTGAGATAATATGATAATATTTGGTAGAGATGAAGAGGAGGACCAGAAGGCATGTCGTGTGCAAGAGAGACAACTCTCACTTTCTTCTTCATTATATAGTTATCTCCCCTGAAGCCAAAATCTTGTGCGCACAATAACTGACCAGTAGGTGTGTCACATGCAAGAGAGACAATCTCTGCCATGGTTGTTTTCTAACTACCTTTCCTGAATGAATTTCTGAGACAAATTCTTGAGTACGTGGTTGGAAATATTTTGTTAATATTTAGTAGAGGCATAGATAAGGACCAGTAGGCATGTCATGTTCAAGAGTACTCTCACTTTCTCCATTATGTACTTATCTCCCCTGATGCCGAAATCTTGTGCAGGCCATAACTCCCATACTGTTTGAGATAACTTGATAATTTTTGGTTGGTACATATATCATGTCAAGGTGTATAGCATGCAAGAAGAACAACTTTTACTCTGTTGATTTTTCACCCCAATAAACATACAGCAAGTTCCTTTACCTTTACAAGGCATTTATTTTTGCTATTATTTCTGAATATGTACACTCACAAATTCAAAGTATTTGCAAATATTGTGTATCCTGTACAAATTATCACATCAGAAGTAACTATTAGATGATTTTGACAAAAATAAAAAAAATAAATAAAAGAACACGCGAAAATAAAATCATTAACAGTACACCTGTTATTGTTTTCACTTATTATTTTGGTCACATTTCATACTATCTTTGCATCTTTTTACTTTGCCCTGTTTCAATATTTCCATATCGATTGAAATACACTAAATTTAGAAATGGTGGTTTGGTCGGTGTATTTGCCATCTTCTCTGATGGCTATTTTTTGTTATGTATTTCAGACTGCCTGAATTTGTGCTGGTATTTCAAGTTATTTATCAAGAATTACCGCTAGTTCAGTAACAGAGTGCATGCGATCCAGGAATTGCAACAAGGACCAGCATTACACAGTATACCTTGTTCTGTGGCTTTGAATAGACCAACTTTTGATATTCCTAGGTTACATTATGTCTGCATCTAAAGACACTGAAAATGAAATAGCAGCTGCGAAGAAAGCCAGATTAGCAGAGGTTAAAGAACTAATTGACAATGAGGAATATGCATTCAGAAAACGGTTGCCTAGGAAACTTCCAACAAGAAAATGTGATGTCTATGTCACTAGAAAAACTGATTTTAAAGGTCAGTTGGAGCGTTGTCAGAAGAAACTTGATGATGGAAATGTTGTTTATGTACATGGACTGGGAAGTGCTGTCAATAGGGCCATAAATCTGGGACTGCAGTTGAAACAGAGAGGTCTTGGATCTGTTGAATTAGCTGTGCATACTTCTACTGTTGAATTAGTGGATGATCTCGAACCTCTTACTGATGAACACGATGCAGATACCATGTCCAGAAACAATTCTGCAGTACATATTCGTGTATATAGGCCAACAATACCAAATCTGGACACTGTGATGGAAACAGCTACTAGTCCAACTGAGGGCAAGTCAGAACACGGCAAAAAACAAAACATTAAAGGCAAATGAACAATAGAAGAAACTTAAATGTTCATCCTGGTCCTGCTGGTCCCGGATTTGCACTGCCTTTGCAAAACTGTAGATCCAGATCAGTTGGCTTCTGTTGGTCATTCAGTATGTAAATTTGTATTAACAACATCGATCAAGTAATCTGATTGGCTGACAATTAGAAGTGGGTGTGGCATTTAAACTGTTTGCAAAGGCAGGGCATATCCGGATTCAGCAGGGCCAGGATCAGCCCTAGTCCTGCAGAACCCAGTTATGTCCTGCCTTTGCAAACAGTGTAGATCCAGATCAGTTGGCTTCTGAAGAAGCCAACTGATCTTTATCTGCACTGTTTGCCTTTAAGTATGTGAATTTATATCAACAATCTGGATCAAATAATCTAATTGGCTGAAAATTAGAAATGGGTGTGGCGTGGCATCTTAATTTATTCAGCAGGTTCCTCTATTCTCAAGGTACTGGATTTACTTTGTAGACTTGTAGACTTTCCACCCTCTTTACAAGAAAGACAGCTTCTATGCAGTGACTCTATCAGTTTGCTTTTCTAACACACCAAACCTCATTTGAAAAGAGGAGCACTCTAAAAGGGGAGCAAATTCTTTTCTTTTTTTGGTAGACCCCTTTTTTAGAAGGGAGTTAAAAGTTTGTTAGAGTTGTCCCCCTGAAAGTATATCCATTCCCCTTAATATTTCTTGTTCTAAAATCATGCTGGTCATTGAGATGAGATCCGCTTCGAGGTTCTTAAACGATTCCAAATCTCGAGTCCTGGTCTGGGACAGCTTATTATCACAAAAAATTGGTTAGAATACACAGTGGAACGCTTGTTATAGGGAGAGTACATTTTTCAGTGCAGGACCATATCCATCCCTGTGTTCAACTGTATTAAAGATATGAGTCACAATCTGAGAAAATGTACCTTTAGACTTGTGCATGAAGTAAAGGTGCAGATCAGCATGCACATCCATGCTGTGTGATCAGTCATCCCTGAAACCTTGGCTATACACATAGCTACAGATAAGAGGGGGTATCCACAAAATATTTTTCTTATTTCTCGACGAAAACATATGTTGTGGGTACTCATTAGAAGTGCCTCACCGAGGCGCTTCTAATGAGTACCCACAACATAAGTTTTCATTGAGAAATAAGAAAGATATCAGCAGTTTTCAGATGAAAAAAGTGCCTTATCTGTTGCTATGTATACACAGAGTGACCAGCTATGACACATCAGACTACATGTAGATGTAGGCAGATCTATCTCTGGACACAGATATCCAGAAGTACATTATCTCATATCTTGTGGCCTGTATAGGTAAAACCTAGTTATGCAGGGGTGTACATTACCGTATTTACCCCTAGTACATGTAGTATTCGGACATTTTGTCTCCTTACTATACATGTATATAGTCTGATATTTGAACAAGTCCATTTTGCATCCTGCTCTTGTGACTAAAAATTGCTGGTTGAGTGGTAGACAGATCCTACATTCTGTGGTGACTGATATGGGTCTACACTGTTTGCTCAGACGTGCCTGTCCAAATACTTAAGATACAATATTATTTAATTTTTTGCTGTTTTAAAGCCTTACTGTACAGCTCTAGATAAGAGGGGGCATCAGATATTTTCTTATTTCTCCATGAATACATATGTTGTGGATACTCATTAGAAGCGATTTGGCAAGGCTTTTCTGAGTATTCACAGCATATCTTTTTGAGGAGAGACAAGAAAAATAGCCATACTTTTTATTTATAAAAAGTGCCTTATCAAGAGCTATGACCTAAGTGAAACGGTCTAGATGCAGATCAAATGCCACAGAATGCAGCGTCTGATGCCAGGGTGGCCAGGGAATTATATTTTTCTTCAAGGTCAGGGACTTTAGCAAAATGCTCAGGGAAGTTTTAAATACCAAGAAAGTCAGGGAAAAAGCATGGAATTTCATAATTTTGGCCCAAACTACATTTGGCTGTGGCGGTTATTTTCTCAGTAGTAACACAAATTAATGATGATTTTAGAAACATAAACAGCACAGTGGCTCAGTTGGTAGAGCATCTGCTTTGTGACTGGAAGGTAGTGGGTTCAATCCCCAGCCGAGCCATACCAAAGTCTTTAAAAATGGTACCAGCTGCTGTTTCGCTTGGTGCTCAGCATTATGTAAATATAGCTAGGAATCAGAACTGATCAACCCTATGTCATTATAAAGTGACCGGGTGGAATATCATGTCATGTGTCTGGGGCATGATAGTTCAGTGAGGCAGCACTCTAAAAGTGAGCACTGAGCTCCCTTCCACATCCAGACACCATCATAATAGGACAGAAAGATTGTTGAAAGTGACATAAAACCCAAACAAATAAAAACAAATTAAGAAAATGCATGCCCCAAAAAACTTAAAAACTTTTTATTTTGCCATGAACAATTAGGGAGGTATATTTTCATGTGCTAGAAAACAGAATTATTTATCTACGGCAAGATGAGAAAAGTCTGTAAAATGTCAGCTTGGTCAGGGAAAGACAGAATTTGGGTCAGGGAAAAGTCAGGGAATTCTGTTTCTGACAGGATGACCATCCTGGATAGGGTCTCCAATCGTTTCCAGTCCTTCAGCAGTTTAGACTCATCAGCAGAAAGTAAAATGGACTTAATCCAATTCTTGGGCGCCTATGGTAAGGAGTTAAGGTATCTCATTATCTAAGGTTATGGTAAATACTGTATTTTTTAAATTTCTGAAATAACTTGTTAATAAGCAGGGTATTCGGTAAATGTCCTAAAATTTCGTATATGAAAGTGTCTGACAAAATTACATATGCAAACAGTGTAAACCCAGATCACACTGCTCCTGAAGGACACTGTTTGCCATTCCACTAAGTATTTTAAGGGGAAAAGCCCACTAAATGCAGTGTATATCTTAAAGTATCCTGCTTTAGAAAACAAACATTTTGGTGCAAATCTGATCAAAATTGGTTAAGAAATAAAAAATATATTGTATTTTATCTTTTTTATAACTGTGAGCATGGGTGTTGCCATTTTGAATATTTAATTAGATGTGTATTTTTTTAAGACACAAATAAAAGTCGCCTGTTAACAGGAATATTATGCTTATGTGAATTAGTTGACTGTTTTTATGCAAATGAACACATTTACAGTGATACAACAAAATATTGTTTCAAATGTGATTTATTCAATTTTTGCATATTTAATTAGGTGGTTATGACATCACTAACTCACATAAATGACAGCTTTCATGTCAGCATTTTCTAGTATTTTAAAATCCAATGACTTTCTTATTTATTAACCGATTTTCATAGTTTTTTTCACCAAACTGCTCAGCTTATCATGCTTTTTATTATTTATCATGCTTATTATTTGATGTGCATTTTCCTTTAAGAAACAGCTGCACAAAAAGCAAAAATTAGGCCCAATAGGGATGGAATAGAAATTTTAGGACATTTACCGTTACACAGGGCTGAAGGTAGTCAGTCATATACTCTTCCCAGTTAGCATTCTGCTGATATCTATATCTGCATGTTATTGGTCTTACAGGAATCGGTTTGTTATACAGTACGTTGAGCTTAAATGGCTCGAACATCTTTGGGACCATGGAAATTTGTCCTAGACATGGGTATAGTTCGAGTCACTAAGGGTTAGTCATTTTGCCAGGTCAGGATGTAAATGGTGATTATTTATGAATGTCTTTTTGATCTTCTATAAAATAATGGGATGTTGAGTGTAGACATTAGAATTGCTTGGATGAGGCAATTCTCAGGAGTACAAAAAAAACAACAAAAAAAAAACATCAACAATAAAGATGAACTGAAACTTGTTTGTAGCTGTTTTTAAAAACCAGATCCCTGCTTTTTACCTACTTACTAATGCAGACAGGCCAAAAAATAGGATTGGTCACCTTTATTATGCATTCACATTCAGACAGGCATACTGAGTAAGAGTAAACAGTATGTAGACAGGCCTGAGTGAACAGTGTAGACCCAGATCAGACACTGCTGCATGTGGTGTCTGATCATGCCTACACTGTTCGCTGCTCATCCTGCAGTTATCAATTGCATCAATAGGTTTCGAGCTGGAGTTTTACAGCCCAGTCATGTTTTAACACTGTTAAGGTCATGTCAAACACGGTCAGTTAACTAACCTACTTGTACTTTTTCCTGGGCAGGCCTAGTCCTCTGTGCAGCTGACCATTATTTGTGTGCACAGTTTCACCATTTACTGACAACTGCCCTTCTTAAATCAGCGGAAGGGGGAGAATATTTGAAATGATTCATGAGTTATGTGGCCAAGCTGAGATTCGAAATTTCAACCCCTGGATTTCTCTCTTGCACAGAAATTTGCTAACTCCATTCTTTCGCAGACAAATTGAAACGGAGTGGAAATTGTAAGTGCTGATAGTTGAGCGTACCCTCTGATCTGCAGTCAAACATGTTACCGACTGCGCAATCGAGCCCAGCACATCAAAAGGTAGTAAAGTGAACTTGTTCAAACTTAAGGATAAGTATGGTAAAGAGGATACACTGTCCCTTTATTAGGATCAATATGACAGACACAGATTAAGCTGCTCAGTTGGCCTTTCATCAATGTAATCAAGATACATTAAGTAATCAAATGGGCCTGTTCAAAATTTAGGATAGCATTTCAAGGGTTGATCACAAGACTGTAGCAAGTCAGGTGGTTGTTTTTCCCAATACTTAACCTCCTCACCATGAAGGCGTTATGAAGATTACAACATTTCTTTCTGTAAACAATGAAAATTTAGGTACCATTGCTCGGATGAGCAATGGCACCTAAATTTGCATTGTTTACAAATAGGTCAAAGTTGCCCCTAAACAAGGGTTTCAAAAATATGTTTGAGTTACTAGTCTTGCGCTCAACCTTCCAATTTTATGGTTACGGGTTCAGTACTTTGAATAGTTAACTATTAATGCTTAGTGAATACTTCTACTTCAGTCTTTGTGTAATAGTTTGGATTGGGGTGTTACTTGAATAAACAATGAAAAGTTTTGCGTTTGTCTTGTTTATTCTGTCCTTATTTTTTTACTTACCTAACATCCTAGTCACCTTTCGTATTTTCCTATATTATATTCCTATATTGCCTTTCTGGATAGTCCTTTGACCTGCTGCACCATTTAATAATGCATATACCGTTATGGCCTTTCTCTGCACCTATATGCGCGCCTATCTGCTGCCATGGTTCAGCGCATTCGCCATTTTCATTGCATGTAGTAAAGTTGTACACTCTACTATTTCGTACATGATTATTATCAAATGGTGCAAACTTACTTACACAGCTGTAGTTCCCTATCTCTTACTTGTGTGTTTCTATCCATTGTTCAGATTTTTCACTGTCTACCTATCTACCTATATTACCTAACTACTTACACTACTAACTACAGCTGTGTAAGTAAGTTTCTTTTTTTTTCTTTTTTTTTTATAAGAACGCGTGGGGTGGTTATTACCATTAGGACGGTAAACCTATCAAAAACGCCTCGAATGTTATCTCAAAATATGTGTAGTACTGCACAAAGTCAGCTTAAAATAAAGTAAAATTTCACAAAAGTATGAAAACTGAAAACCACTGAAACTTACCGAAACTATCCGCAAATGTCCGTAAATATCCGGTAATGTCCGGAAAAAACGAAGAAAACCGACGATATTCGGTAGTGTACGAAACGATTCGAACGAGAAAATAGGAAACGAAATGCGTTGCATGCTTCTTTCTATAACATCACAGTCCCTGCACCGCCCCGTCCTACTCTACTCTGACCTGTCTTATCCTACCCTGTCCTGTCCTTATTGCCCTGTCCGGTCCGGTCCTGTCCTTTCTTTCTTTCTTCCGTTACGTCTTAACCTCCGAAGATGACGTCGGACGGGGTTCGGTAAACGAGTGCAAAAGGGGGTTAGCTGAAATAAACGAGGTGCACAGTTAAGAAAAAGAATATACAGATGTGAAACAAGAGTTAATACAGTTAAAAGATAAAAGCTTGTTGGGTGTTTAGGGTGAGATATGGACTACTTGGCACACAGCATAGCTGAATTGTGCCACAGTAGGTAGGATGGGGATGTGGTGTTCTAGGGCATTCCAGTGAACTATAGTACGGGGAAAGAATGTGTACTTGTAATAGTCACGGAGGGTGGGAATCTGTCTATATGCCAAGGGGTGATTGGACTTAGATGGCCTTGTATTGGGAATTAGGTAGTCTGCTGCAGGTATAGCGACAAGATCATATGTGATCTTGTACATAAGAATCAATCTACTGTCTATCCGACGTTGTTCCAGAGTGCGCCAGTTTAGGTCCTTTCACATTTGGGTTACACTAGAGGTGCGCTGGTAATCACGAGTAGCCCATCTGGCTGCCCTGCGCTGAACTGCTTCAACTTTAGCAATATTTGTAGCTGTGTGGGGAGACCAGATCGTCGAAGCATACTCCAACTGGGGTCTTACTAGAGTTTTGTAGGCTGTGGATTTAAGGTCCTGATTATGGACCTTAATATTCCGTTTAAGAAACCCCAAAGTCTGGTTAGCTTTCTTGGTAATTAAATCAATATGGGGGCTCCAAGAAAGGTCATCTGAGATTGTAACACCCAGATATTTGGCCGATGGGACTGTTTGAAGGACAGTGGCATGGAGGATATATTTGGTTTGGATGGGACATTTAGCTCTTGTGATATGCAGGACCTGGCATTTTGAAGGGTTGAAGCTCATGTCCCATCGTTGTTCCCATTTTTCGAGGATGTGAAGGTCATTCTGTAGTATTATTGACTCACCTTCAGAGCTAATAGCTAGGTATATGGCCGTATCATCTGCAAAAAGCCTAACTCTGGACTTGACCTGGTCAGGTAGGTCATTTATATAGGCAAGAAAGAGAATGGGTCCAAGGACAGAGCCCTGCGGGACTCCAGATGACACAGCTATCTTGTCTGACTTAATCCCATTTAGAACCACTGCTTGAGATCGCGAGTCCAAAAAGTCCTTAATCGAAAAAGAGTGTGTTCCCCCGAATTCCATAGAAATGTAATTTGGAAATTAACTTTTCGTGGGCAACCCTGTCAAATGCCTTACTGAAATCCAAAAGTATTAAATCTGTCTGTTGCCCCATTTGCATATTTTTAGAAATTTCATCCACTAGCATTATCAGCTGGGTCTCGCAGGACCTTTTCTCCCTGAATCCATGTTGCAGCTCAAATAGGATATTGGAATTTGCCAAGTGTTTAGTCAAGTTGGAAGCGACTATATGCTCCATCACTTTGCATAAGACACAAGTGAGGGAGATAGGGCGGTAATTTGCTGGGTCTGATCTGTCTCCCTTTTTGAAAATGGGAGACACATTTGCTTCTTTCCAGATATGAGGAAGTTTACCTGAGTCAAGTGATTTTTGAAAGATCACTTGGATGATGGGGGCAAGTTCTGCATGAAGCTTCTGCAGGACTATGGGCTTGAATTGGTCTGGGCCAGCTGCTTTGTGGGGGTTAAGGGACTTGAGCAGCTTTTCAATGCCATTCACAGAAATCTGTATGTCAAGCATTGGACTGTATCGGCTGGGTTGGAATTCTGTTGCGGCCCTGGTCGTTTAGCTCTTGAAGTTTCCGCTGAGCTAGGGAACTAAGGCGTTCTGGTGATTTGGGGCTAAAGACTGAATGAAATTGCCTGTTTAAAGCATTTGCCTTGTCACGTTCATGAGAGAGAGTCTGTCCATCTGACTTTATGGGGGCTACTCCGCTGGAGTTCTGTTTTGAATGTTTTAAAAGTGAATACAATTTTTTAGTATTCACTTTTGGGGGAAGATTTTCTTCAGGACTATCTGTGGCATTTAATCCTAGGATATTGCCTAGGTATCGTTCGTATGCCCTATCTGTGACCCTGCTCCTGTCTGTTCTGACTTTGTTCAAAATTATCCTTTTAGTCAATCCCTATTTTCAATCTGTTTCATGTTTTTCCTGGTCTAAAATTTTCCGTCACCCATATGTGTTGAAACAGAAAATTTCGCAGTGATTTGCGTTCACAATATCATGTCCCCTTCGCTCGTTCAACCAAACCTAATCGATAAGTAGTTTCAGTACGCTTTTACTGCCAGTAGCGGAATAGCCTAATGGATAAGACGTCTGACTGAGAGCGATAGGTCTGATACGCGTAGGTTCGAATTACCCTAGCGTCAATCTTTTTATTTAAAATTTTGACTGTAGTATATAATACCATCAACAACATACCTACACGTTTCTTGTTTTAAATTTTTAATAAAGGATATATAAAAATATTATAAATAAAACTACCTTTCATTTTCAGACGGTTTTCTTATCTACAGACAAGAATACCAACGCATTTCATTTCCTATTTTCTCGTTCGAATCTGGGGTGGTCGGGTGGTGCGAAGGTGTCGTGTATCTTACGTCATCGGGGCGTCCAACTGATATTGGCTTACAGCTGGGCAAGGCCTGCTATCCTTGTAGCAGGTAAGGGTAGATGGGGAATATTTTTATTTCTTCTGTTTCTTCACTTTCATTCTTGTTCCTTTCTTCCCTGTCCCTCTCTTTAATCTCTTCTACTATCACTTCTATCACTTTTCTCCCTTTCTCTGGGAGACGACACAAAATGACCCACAAGGGTTGACGTGTCGTTAAACCCCAACACAATCAATCTCGTTCGAATCGTTTCGTACACTACCGAATATCGTCGGTTTTCTCCGGGTTTTTTTTCGGACATTATCGGATATTTACGGACATTTTCGGATATTTCCGGTAAGTTTCAGTGTTTTTCAGTTTTCATACTTTTGTGAAATTTTACTTTATTTTAAGCTGACTTTGTTCAGTACTACACATATTTTGAGATAACATTCGAGGCGTTTTTGATAGGTTTACCGTCCTAATGGTAATAACCACCCCACGCGTGTTCTTATAAAAAAAAAAAAGAAAAAAAAAGAAACTTACTTACACAGCTGTAGTTAGTTGTGTAAGTAGTTAGGTAATATAGGTAGATAGGTAGACAGTGAAAAATCTGAACAATGGATAGAAACACACAAGTAAGAGATAGGGAAGCACGGAAAGTTCGAAGGGAAAATGTTAGAGAAGAGGAGGAGAGGCAGCGGCGAATTGAGGAAGAAATACGAAACGTACGCTTGCAAAGAGAAGCACTGCTTACTGAAAGAATGAATACAATGGGAGATAGACAGAGACAGCTACAGGCCACAGAGGGAGACTTTCAGGACAGAGAACAAACTCATTCGCATACAGGCGAGAGTAAAGAAAGGATATCATTACAGAATCCTTCAGGTGGAGCAGATGACTTAGCATCTCAATACACGGGCGGAAATGTGTTTGCTACAGATGGATACGATAACTTCGAAACAGAGTTATCTCGCCTCGAGGAAAAAGCTAAAAGGAGCAAAGAGCTTATAGATTCTCTAGGTATAGGAGAAGGTAGAACAGGAGCTTTCGGCAGTGGACAAGAACCACCAAGTTTTCTACGAGACGAAGATGGAAGGCATCAAGAGTCTATTCAAATGGAACAAAGTGACAGAGATAAAAGTTATACACAGCAAAAAGATCTTATGTTGTCAATGAGAACTTTTAAAGGTGATGGCTCTGCTAATGAAAGTGCTAGTAAAGTGAAAAGAAATGTTGATTCTCGTCAGCAACTTACAGGATTAGGAGACATACAGAAGCTGTCAAGACATGGCCTATACCAAAGAACATAAAGGATGTGCGTGCCTTCTTGGGATTTACAGGATACTACCGCCGGTTTATTCAAAATTATTCTAAGATCGCAAGACCTCTAAACGACTTGCTAGTGGGCCAATGTACAAATAAGAAAGTGAAGAAGACAAAAGGAAAATTCAAGAAATCTGTCTTTGAGTGGAAAGAGAGTCAGCAGAAAGCTTTTGATATTCTAAAGGACAAACTGATCAATGCGCCTATTCTGGCCTATGCCGATTACAGTTTACCCTTTGTTTTGCACACAGATGCATCGATTACTGGATTAGGAGCTGTATTGTACCAGCACCAAGATGAAGAGGGCCGTGTTGTGGCGTACGCAAGCAGAAGTCTTAAGCTTTCAGAGAGGAATTATCCGGCTCACAAACTTGAATTTCTGGCGCTAAAATGGGCCAGTACGGAGAAGTATCATGACTACCTGTATGGTGCCAAGTTCGATGTGGTGACGGATAATAACCCTCTGACCTACGTCCTCACTACCGCAAAATTAGATGCCACCGGTCAGAGATGGTTGGCGGAATTGTCCAACTATAACTGCTCCATTAGCTACCGAAGTGGAAAGAGAAATGGTGACGCAGACGGTTTATCTAGGATACCAGACAAGGAAAATTCCAGGACAACCACCATCTTCCCAGATGTGCTTAAAGCTATCAGTTTCAACTTGAATGTCGAAGAAATACCTATAGTTGAGACCATTATTGATCCGGAAGATGAAGAAATGGTCGGTGGAACAGATGAAGAAGTAACTGCTGAAGAATTATCTGGAACAGCTCTCTCCTCACATGATTGGCAAAAGGCTCAAGCTGACGATCAGAATATTAATTACATTATTGACAAATTGATAGCCGGACAGAAGCCAAAAAACATCAGAAATGGAAAGAGATATCATTGACAAGAGATTTCTCCAATACTGGAATAATTACAAGCTAAAGAATGGTATACTATACAGAGAAACCAACATCAATGGTGAAAAGATAGAACAGCTAGTACTTCCAGCATCGCTAGCAGAGAACATCTTCAGATCTTACCATGACGACCTAGGCCACCAGGGTCGTGACAGAACAACGTCGCTTATACGTCGTCGATTTGTCTGGTCAGGAATGAACAAGTACATTGATGTCATGGTCAAACTATTGCACGATGTGTTCAGAGAAAAACGGCTCCCATTCGTGCGACGGGACTGGTGAGCATCACATCTTCGTTTCCCAAGGAGTTAGTGTGCATCGACTATTTGAAATTGGAAAGATCTAAGGGTGGCTACGAAAACATTTTGGTGATCACGGACCATTTTAGCAGATATGCACAAGCCATTTCGACCCGAAATCAAAGTGCCTACCAACAGCTAAAGTACTTTATGAAAATTTCTTTATTCATTATGGATTTCCGGCCATTCTTCACAGCGACAATGGAGCAAATTTCGAATCTAAAGAAATCCGGAAATTATGCCAAATTGCAGGAATAAGGAAATCCCGAACAACACCTTACCATCCAATGGGGAACGGAATGGTCGAACGGTTTAATAGAACGCTACTGAATATGCTTGGCACCTTGAACGAACATCAAAAGGCCGATTGGAAGTCCCACTTGTCAACACTAACGCACGCCTACAACGCTACCGAACATGAAAGTACAGGATTCTCCCCGTTTTACTTAATGTTTGGCAGACATCCGAGGCTGGCGATTGATTCGTACCTGGGCCTTCAAAAGAGTACAGACACACGAGAAAAGTCACCCAGACTACGTTGACAGACTGAAAGAACACCTCAATGCTGCTTACAAAACAGCCAACGACGAAGCCAAGCTTCCCGCCAGAAAACAGAAGAATTACTTTGACAGAAAGGTGCGACTTGTTCGTCTTCAACCAGGGGATAGATTACTAGTCAGGAATGTGGGACTAAAAGGGAAGCAGAAATTGGCGGATATTTGGGACAAATATCCTTATATTGTCATGAGCCAACCTATAGTATGAAGTTCAACGAGAAAATGATCCTTTGAAGAAGAAACTTCGGCATAGGAATATGCTTCTCCCTTTCCGTGGTCTCCCTTATATAGACGATAACGAGGAAGAAACAACAATAACACCAGAACCAAGTTCAGCAGAGGAGGAAACAACAGCAACCAGCAGTGAATCCAGTACAGATAGTGAGGCAGAAGATTTAAGAGCAAGAAATGAGCCGACACAGAGATATGTTATCCCCAAAGAAGAGGTCAAGGTCAGAGAAACCCAAGAGACAGAAACAGACCTAGAGAAGACAGGAACCATGCAGATTCATGGCGATCACCTCCCAGAAGAGGAAACAGAAAGCGACAACCTCCGGCTTGGATACGGACAGATGACTGGCAGATAAACATGTAACCATTCGTCATCACTGTGGACCCATCTCAAATAGTGACATTATAATTTATTCAGTACATGAAACGCTGTTCCTTATCATTTTTTTTTAAAAAATAACTGATAAGAAGTCACTTCAAACAGGATTCCGATATGGTAAGTATTAAGTATAAGTCACTTCAAACGGGATTCTGATATGGTAAGTATTAAGTATAAGTCACTTCAAACAGGATTCCATTTGGTGAGTTGTCATTTTATAGACAGTTTTAATATGATAAGATGCCCCTTAAATGACTATTTTGACAGTTTAAATCTTGTTTTTGCTTTCATTATCAACATCATTATCTTTGTTGTCATCGTTTAGTCATTGTCGTCGTCATAATCGTTACCGTTGTGGACATAATTATCATCGTTGTCGTCATAACATTATCGTTGTCGTTTTCATCATCATCATTTTCGTTGTCATCGTTAAGTCATAACCGTTATCGTCGTGGACATAATCATCATCGTTGTCGTCATAATCGTTATCGTCGTCGTCATTATTCTCATCATCACCATAATCATCTTCTTCTTCTTCTTTGTCATCGTTTTCGTCATTGTCGTCGTCACAATCGTTATTGTCGTTATTGTCGTGGTGAAAATTATCATTGTTGTCGTCATAATTGTCGTCGTTATCATCGTTATTGTCATCGTCGTCATTGTTTTGGTTGAACTTGTTGACAAAAGAGCTCATATTTTCATATACAATGTATTTGTTTATGTTTCTTATACTGTTGCAAATGCTGGGGACAACATTTCGTAAAGCGGGGAAGTATGTAATAGGTTGGATTGGGGTGTTACTTGAATAAACAATGAAACGTTTTGCGTTTGTCTTGTTTATTCTGTCCTTATTGTTTTACTTACCTAACATCCTAGTCACCTTTCGTATTTTCCTATATTGTATTCCTATATTGCCTTTCTGGATAGTCCTTTGACCTGCTGCACCATTTAATAATGCATGTACCGTTATATGGCCTTTCTCTGCACCTATATGCGCGCTCTGCTGCTATGGTTCAGCGCATTCGCCATTTTCATTGCATGTAGTAATGTTGTACACTCTACTATTTCGTACTTGATTATGATTGAATATGGAAATATTAATATATTTTCAGGTAAGGATATGTTCTATAATATTGTATATCATTTAGTTAGTGTTCAGTTATGATATGGAAAGATGATTACTTAGTTTTATTTAGAGAAATGCAAATGTTTTATTGAATCTCGAAGCTGCATGGTAAAGGAGTTTTCATTTTCATTGCATGTAGTAAAGTTGTACACTCTACTATTTCGTACATGATTATTATTGAATATGGAAATATTAATATATTTTCAGCCATCCATGTCACTGCTGAATGATGTCATAAATTAAATCTTCTACATCGTCTGCTGTGGTTGGTCATTTCTAAGAAATCCCAGTGGAGAACCCTAGCCGGTCACATTTCGACAGGTTCATGTCTAAAGGAAGCTATATGAGGTTTATTTTTAGCACATCTGAGCTATGCTCAGGATGGGCTATAGCGATCACTTTTTGTCAGTCATCCGTCTGTTAACACTTTCAAATGACAACTTCTCCAAAGTCATTGAAGTGATTTGTCCCTAATTTGGAAGAGTGATGCATTTTCTCCATAACCAGTGATGTGATGTGAGCCATATTTGGCAGTTATGATCATTTGATAATTGTCTACCCAGTTTATGTGTTTAATGATGAATGACCATTTTGTTTGGTTGTCACGGCAACGCAGTTATGATCATTTGATAATTGTCAACCCAGTTTATGTGTTAAATGATGAATAACCATTTTGTTTGGTTGTCGCGGGAACATTAACATTTTTTAAAAAAGGATTTTTTTTTAAAATAACTCCTTCAAAACCACTGAAGCAGTATGACTCTTATTTGGTACAAAAGTTGCTTGGGTAGGGGCAATTCAAAATAGCTAAGTTTGCCAGTCTGCCTCTTCCTTTAGTTGCCATGGCAACAGAAAGCTCCAAAAGACTTATAGAAAAATAGTTAAATTGCAACTCCTTAAGGTCTGCCATGAATAAAAAGGAGGGGACATCATAGAGTAACCAGATGCGTAACAGAATAAGACAAGACAGACAGCCATCTTCGTCTATGCATAGACCGACAGAATGATGAAGTCATGAGTTTCTTCAAGCCTCCAGAGTCCAAGTACCACTTTAGAGTGGAAGACTCTCCATGGAGAGGCAGATCGATGGACTATAGACGTGTAAAGAATCCATGCTCTGGCCGCTAAAGTATTACATTCACCTGCTTGAAGAAAGATATGTTCTACACATCTGAAAAGCTGGATCCTTACTGGCTAAATCTTGACCTAGTCAGTTCAGAATGAGATGTAAACATCACTTCGCAGCCAGAATTCAATTGGCACAATGTTTACATCGAATTAAAGCTCACTTTTGGTCTGATATATTGCAAAGCTCACTTTTGGTCTGATATATTGCATTCGAAATTCTGTAACTTACAGCGTGCTTCCAGCTGTTTTTCATAACCAGTGAAGTAATGTTAACCATATTTGAGTTATGATCATTTGATGATTGTCAACCCAGTTTGTGTTTTATGACCAGTGGCCATTTTGTTTGGTTGCCACAACATTAAATTTTAACAAGATCTGTCACCAGACAGAATAGTTTGCCTGAACTTGCGCTTGTCAATCAAATACAAAAATAAGACTATAACCTTAAAATTCAGATCACAATGGTGGTAGTGGTTTGGGGAGGAGGGTGGGGGTGCGGGTGAAGACATTGTACTGGAAATAGTTTTGGACAAAGAACATCTCCAATAGCTATCTGTATACCAAATAAAAACTAAATGAATACAATGTAGAATGATTGAAAACTAGCTGAGAAAATACAAGATCTTAAGAACTTTGAGGTAAAACTTAAAGATAAAATTTCTAAGACCTCTAGGTCATAGGATGGGGATAATGCCTAAAACTTTGGACAAGTGTCTATAATCATGCCAAATATAAAGTAAATCTATGCAAGGCTTTAGAAATGAAGAGATCTTAAAAACTGCACAAAACTCAAACATAAATTTCTAAGTCTGTGACCTTGACCTCTTGGTCATGAGCAAGGGTGTGGATAGTTGCCCTAAAAAATTTTGGACCGACATATATAGTCATGTCAAATTCAAAGTAAATCCATGCAAGGATTCAGATATTAAGAGATCTTAAAAACGTTGACTCAAAACTTTAACATAAATTTCAAAGTCTGTGATTTGGCAGGGATGGGGATAGTGCCGAGTAAAATTATGGACCAGTGTCTATAATCATGCCAAAATCCATATCAGGATTTAGAAAATCAGAGATCTTAAAAATGTTGACGCAAAACTTTAACATAAAATTTCTAAGTCTGTGTGACCTTGACCTCTAGGTCATGAGCTGGGGTATGGATACTGCCCAATAAAATTTTTGACCAACATCTATAATCATGCCAAATATAAAGTAAATCCATGCAAGGATTTAGATATTAAGAGATTTTCAAAACTTTGACTCAAAACTTTAACATAAATTTCTAATTCTGTGATTTGGCAGGAGTAAGGGGAGAGTGCCAAATAAAATTTTGGACAAACATATATTATCGCGTCAAATATAAAGTGAATCCATACAAGGATTTAGAAATGAAGAGATCTTAAAAACTTTAACACAGAACTTTAACATAAAATTTCCAAGTCTGTGACCTTGACCTTTAGGTCATAAGCAGGTGTGTGGATAGTGCCCAAGAAAATTTTGGACCAGCATGTACAACCATACCAAATAAACAAAATCCATCACAGGATTTAGAAAATATAAGGTCTTATAAACTTTGACGTACAACTTAAACATTTTTGTTAGCCATGCCACCAATGCAAACGCCAACGATAGTGCAATAGCTCTTCCTGTACTGTCATACTGGCGCACTAAAAAGGGATGTTTTTAAATGACAACTCCTTCAAAACCACTGAAGCAGTATGACTCATTTTATATATGTTGCTAGGGTAAGAGCAATTCAAAATAGCTAAGTTTGCCAGTCTGTCTTTTAGTTTGATTGCCATGGTAACAGAAAGCTCCCATAAACTTATAATGGGAAAAAGGTTAAATCTTATTTTCTCTATAACCAGTGTTGCAAACCATATTTGACTATAATGATTATTTGATGATTGTCTACCCAGTTTATGTGTTTTATGACCAGCGACCATTTTGTTTGGTTGCCATGGCAAAATTTTTAAATCTGTAAAGCACCAGCAGGGAAAGAAGAGCCTGTTAAGCACCAGCAGGAAAAAGAAGGTCCTGTTGAGCTTGTCTTGTCTGGCCTTATAAAGAGACGGGATATGTAGCATAGGTGGAGTGGCAACATGCAATTGAAATACCTCTTCTCTCATCAGTTCTTTATTTATTCAATGAAGAGATATACCAACAGAGTTGTGGGAACATACCAACAGAGTCATGGGATCAGATTCCACAGGATCAAACAAAAGTGGCAAGGCCTCATAAGACTACGAAGCAAAAAGAATTGGCAAAGCCAATTAGAAACGTGCACAGCAGAAAGCCAGAGCTAAGGCATCACCAACAGAGCTTTCTTCCTCAGACCTCATTTGTTCTATCTGCAACAGGCAGTTTAGAGCTAAGATTGGTCTCATCAGCCATCTTAGAAAGCACATATAATAACCACTTCACACAGTGGATTAGGATTTGTCATTGTCAGTAATGACAGACGAAGGAACAATGAAGAGAGCTTCACAAGTCCCTTACATTCTTGGGAAGACAGATTGTAAAATGAGTGACCCTTAGACAACTAGAAATTATGTTTGTAAAAAACTATGCCCCCAACCATATGCTTGCCTCTAAAGATAATAAAAAGTAAAAATGGCCCAATCTACAAAAGCCATAACTCATGATACATTTTTTTCAGAATTTATTCAAAAGTTAATCAGGTCATCTTTTCATCACTACCAATCTATTCATCATTTTTGTGAGGCTCGATTTTTGTGATATTTCGCTGACAAGGGAAAAATGCCCAAATTTAAAAAGGGCCATTACTCATGACCAGAGGCAAGAGGCCCCTCAAACTTCCTTCTCATCACTTCCTATCTATTTATCAAGTTATGAGGCTCTAGCTCCAACAGTATTTGAGATATTTTGCTGACAAAGGAAAAATGCCCAAATTTACAAAGGGCAATTACTCATGAAATATTTTCCAGAATTTATTCAGAAGTTAACCAGGTCATCTACTCATCATTACCAATCAAATCACCAAGTTTCAAGGCTCTAGCTCCAATAGTTTTGGAGATATTTTGTTGACAAGGTATAAAAATGCCCAAATTACAAAGGACTGTAACTCATGAAAAATTTTTCAGAATTTATTCAAAAATTAATCAGGGCATCTATTCATCACTATCAGTCTATTCATCAAGTTGCAAGGCTCTAGCTTCAATAGCTTTTTTTTTTTTTTTTTTTTTAGATATTTTGCCGACAAGGGAAAATGCGCAAATTTACAAAGGGCCATTACTCATGAAATATTTTTTTCAGAATTTCTTAAGTCATCTGTTTATCTTTATCAATCAGTTCATCAAGTTTTAAGGCTCTAGCTCCAACAGTACTTGAGATATTTTGCTGACAAGGTAAAAATGCCCAAAATAACAAAGGGCCATAACTCCTGAAGTATTTTTCAGCATTTATTCAGAAGTTAATCAGGTCATCTTCTCATCACTACTAATCTATTCATCAAGTTTCAAGGCTCTAGCTTCAAATTTCTTTAGATATTTTGCTGACAAGGAAAAATGCTCAATTTACAAAGGCCCATTACTCATGAAATATTCGAAGAAGTTGAAGAACTTAGAAGTTGGAGGGGCATATTGCTTCTGGGGTGTTCGTCCGTCCGTTCGTCACGCTTTTTGATGCATAGCATAACTTTAGAACCATGTATGCTACTGTTTTGAAATTTCTTGTATGGATTCCTCATGAAAAAATAGCTGACACGTATTTTTTTCTTGACAGGATTATGCCCCTTTCCTGAGGTATGGCCCTTTGAAACAATATGGATGCAATCTTGTCAGCAAAATAGCTAAAAAACTATTGAAGCTAGAGCCTTGAAGCTTGATGAATAGACTGGTAGTGATGAGTAGACGACCTGATTAACTTCTGAATAAATTTTGAAGAATACTTCTTGAATTATGGCCCTTTGTAATTTTTGGCATTTTTACCTTGTCAGCAAAATATCTCAAAAACTGTTAGAGCTAGAGCCATGAAACTTGGTGAATGGATTTGTAGTGATGAGTAGATGATCTGATTAACTTTTGAATAAATTCTGAAAAAATGCTTCATGAGTTATGGCCCTTTGTAATTTTGGACATTTTTAACTTGTCAGCAAATTATCTCAAAAACAGTTGGAGTTAGAGCCTTGAAACTTGATGAATAGATTGGTAGTAATGAATAGATGACCTGATCAACTTTTGAATAAATTCTGAAAAATATTTTATGAGTAATGGCCCTTTGTAAATTTGGACATTTCTCCCATGTCAGCAAAATATCTCAAAAACTACTGAAGCCTAACTTGATGAATAAATTGGTAGTGATGAGTAGATGACCTGATTAACTTCTGAATAAATTCTGAAAAATACTTCATCAGTTATGGCCCTTTGTAATTTTGGGTATTTTTACCTTGTCAGCAAAATATCTCAAAAACTGTTGGCGCTAGAGCCTTGAAACTTGGTGAATTGATTGGTAATAATAAGTAGATGACCTGATTAACTTTTGAGTAAATTCTAAATAATATTTCCTGAGTTTTGGCCCTTGGTTAACTTAGCCATTTTTCCCTTGTCAGCAAAATATCTCGAAAAGTGTTGGAGCTAGAGTATTGAAACCTGGTGAATTGATTGGTAATAATAAGTAGATAATCTGATTAACCTTTGAATAAATTTTGAAAAATATTTCATGAGTAATGGCCCTTTGTAAGTTTTGGCATTTTTCCCTTGTCAGCAAAATATCTAAAAAAAACTATTGAGGCTAGAACCTTGAAACTTTATGAATAAATTGGTAGTGATGAGTAGATGACCTGATTAACTTTTGAATTGATTTAAAAAAATACTTCATGAGTTTTGGCCCTTTGTAATTTTGGGCATTTTTACCTTGTCAGCAAAATATCTCGAAAACTGTTGGAGGTAGAGCCTTGAAACTTGGTGAATTGATTGTTAATGATGAGTAGATGGCGTGATTAACTTTTGAATAAAATTTTGAAAAATATTTCATGAGTAATGGCCCTTTGTAAATTTGGGCATTTTTCTCGTCAGCAAAATACCTCAAGTACTATTGAAGCTAGAGCCTTGAAACTTTATGAATAGATTGGTAGTGATGAGTAGATGATCTGATTAACTTCTGAGTAAATTTTGAAAAATACTTCTTGAATTATGACCCTTTGTAATTTTGGGCGTTTTTACCCTGTCAGCAATATATCTCAAAAACTGTTAGAGCTAGGATTTGTAGTGATGAGTAGATGACCTGATTAACTTTTGAATAAGTTCTGAAAAGTGTTTCATGAGTTATGGCCCTTTGTATTTTTGGACATTTTTAACTTGTCAGCAAAATATCTCAGAAATAGTTGGAGCTAGAGCCTTGAAGCTTGATGAATAGATTGGTAGAGATGAATAGTTCAACTGATTAACTTTTAAATTCTGAAAAATATTTTATGAGTTATGGCCCTTTGTAAATTTGGACATTTTTCCCATGTCAGTAAAATATCTCAAAAACTACTGAAGCTAGAACTTTGAAACTTGATGAATAGATTGGTAGTGATAGTAGATGACCTGATTAACTTTTGAATAAATTCTGAAAAATACTTCATGAGTTATGGCCCTTTGTAATTTTGGGCATTTTTACATTGTCAGCAAAATATCTCAAAAACTGTTGGCGCTAGAGCCTTGAATCTTGGTGAATTGATTGGTAATAATAAGTAGATGGCCTTATTGACTTTTGAGTAAGTTCTAAATAATACTTCCTGAGTTATGGCCCTTTATTAATTTGGGCATTTTTCCCTTGGTAGCAAAATATCTCGAAAACTGTTATAGCTAGAGTATTGAAACTTGGTGAATTGATTGGTAATGATAAGTAGATGATCTGATTAACTTTTGAATAAATTTTGAAAAATATTTCATGAGTAATGGCCCTTTGTAAATTTTGGCATTTTTCCCTTGTCAACAAAATATCTAAAAAACTATTGAAGCTAGAACCTTGAAACTTTATGAATAAATTGGTAGTGATGAGTAGATGACCTGATTAACTTTTGAATTAATTTTAAAAAAATACTTCATGAGTTTTGACCCTTTGTAATTTTGGGCGTTTAACCTTGTCAGCAAAATATTTCAAAAACTGTTGGAGGTAGAGCCTTGAAACTTGGTGAACTGATTGTTAATGGTGAGTAGATGACCTGATTAACTTTTGAATAAAATTTTGAAACATATTTCATGAGTAATGGCCCTTTGTAAATTTGGGCATTTTCCCCTTGTCAGCAAAATATCTCAAAAACTATTGAAGCTAGAGCCTTGAAACTTTATGAATAGATTGGAGGTAATGAGTAGATGACTTGATTAACTTTTGAATAAATTCTGAAAAATATTTATGGGTTATTTTACGTTGTATTTTATTTATAGTTTAGAATCATGTATGCTAGTGTTCTGAAATTTCACATATGGATTCCTCGTGAAAAAATAAGTGACCGGTATTTTTTTCTTATCCGAATTATCTCCTATTTTAGAGTAATTTACCTTTTAATAAAATATCATTGAATCTCGTTAGCAAGATATCTCAAAAAAATTTGAGCTAGAGGTGATATTTGGTATACTGGTTGGTACTGAGGAGGAGATCACCTGATTAAATTTTGAACCAATTAAATGAAATGGTGTTGGAGTTATGGCCCTTTGCAATTTCTGGCCATTTAATGTTGTTGCTTTATTGTGTATAGCATAAGTTTAGAACCATGTATGCTAATGGTTTGAAATTTCATATATGGATTCCTCATGAAAAAAATAGTGACCCATATTTTGTTTCTTACACAAATTATCTCCTATTTTAGAGTTATTTCTCTTTTAATAAAATAACATTGAAATTTTGTATATTTGTTCTGTAGTTACCGTCATGGGCAAGCAGTGTTGGAGTCAAGCAGTGGTAGAGTCAGGCAGTTGGAGGCATAGTGTTTTACAAACACCAGCTCTAGTTCAGAATTAATTCAAAAGTTAATCAGGCCATCTACTCATCAATTCACCAAGTTCCAAGGCTCCAGCTCCAAATGTTTTTGAGATATTTTGCTGAAAAAAATGCCCACAGTTACAAAGGGCCATAACTCTTGAAGTATTTTTCAAACTTTATTCAAAAGTTAATCAGGTCGTCTACTCATCACTACCAGTCTATTCATAAAGACGCTCTAGCTTTAATAGTTTTTTTTTTTTTTTTTTTGATATTTTGCTGACAAGATTGCATCCAAAATTTTTCAAAGGGCCATAACTCAGGAAAGGGGCATAATCCTGTCGAGAAAAAAAGTACATTTCAGCTATTTTGTCTTGAGGAATCCATATACGAGATTTCAAAACAGTAGCATGCACGGTTCTAAAGTTAGGCTATGCATCAAAAAGCGTGACGATTGGATGGACGGGAGGACAAATTCCCCAGAAGCAATATGCCCCTCCGCCTTTTTCGAAGTTGGAGGCATAAAAATAGCTGAAGTGTCTAAAACTTACAATATATAATTGAAGTAGCAAAAGCTTTAAATTAGAATCAAAAGTTTATTCTGCAAGAGTTATCTTCCCCTGCTCCTGTGCTGTATACATAGGTTTTCAAGTGCCCTCAAAAAAGCAGGGATAAAGTAGGGCTCAAAATTTTGAAAAAGTAGGGCAAAAGTAGGAATTTCAGTCATGAAAAGCAGGGATAGTAGGGGCGATCTGAGTGTTTTCAGACTTAAAAAAAGATATACTGATAATAAGCAAACAAAGTTTTCTCTGAACAATAACACTGCATTACTATGGAAAGGAAATACAAAAATAAATGTTCCTAAAAAGGAATTACAACTGAAGTAAAAATATTTTATAAACTTTTGCTTTGTGGCTGCTCAGATTAAATTGATCTGATTTTATAAAGTCAGAGCGAGCGAAGTGAGCAAGGAAAAACTTATAGATTTTGGTCCCTTCAAACATTTTTGGACTAAAATGTAGGGATAGTAGGGCATTTTCAGAAAAAAAAAGTAGGGTAAAGTAGGAGCACCAAATAAAAGTAGGGAAAAGTAGGGCCTGCTTGAAAGCCTCTACACATGTATAATAGCATGATGTTGTTAAACAACTCTTCAGAAACCACTCGGACAGTATCTTCCAAATTTCATGTCGATCCAATTATTTACAAGAGCTCTGCAAGCGGGGCATTATACACCCATGGCAAGTAATAAGATGTAGCACATAAACTGACTCCTGTATAATTCTGTGCACTGGATGTAAACTGTAAGTGGAATTAAATGGAAACAAAAAAATTAAAAACATATTTCAGTGGGGCATAACTCTGCTGATATTTGGTGAAATGTAACCTAAGGGTCCAAGCTGGCCCAGAAATTTAGGGAGAAGTGACTTCTCCCTCCTGGGAAAATAGGGAAAAGTTGCTGCATCTAGGGAGAAGTGCTTTCGGATGGAGGACGCATGACAGAAGCATGGCTATACTATAAGCTCATATGAGCCTTTGGCTGCTTGTTTTTCCTAAACTTCAATATCTGACCAAACAATAACAAAACAAAAATAAACAACCAAAAAAAAAAAAAAAAAAAAAAAAAAAAAAAATGCAAGAATTTTTTTTGAAAAGCTTTAACTTGTTTCGTACTGATTTATTTTTGTTCTTTAAGGGAGGCAACACAGAAGTGTATTAAAAAAAAAAATCCAAAAAAGAATTATGTAAGTTTTGATATTAGTCAAGCTTCTTAATTCTATATCCTTTAATAATAAGCTTACTTATAAAGATTTAATAGCGGCAACATTTCCATGCAAATCTAATAAAAGAAGATGAAAACAAGAGGCCCACGGGCCACAGCTCGCTCACCTGAGTGACAAAGCCACTGCAGACATGCAGATGTTATGCAACATTTTTCCAATCCTATCATTGCAACTAATGAATGGCTCATCATTTAAGCAGTTCTTAGTTTTGAAGAAGAATATATGGGCATGGCAGTCTATGGAGCATGATCATTTGAACAAACTCTCAATCACATTTCAACATTAGGATCAATGTGAAATTTGGTGGAAATTTGCTAAGTAGTTTCTGAAGAGTTGTTTAACAATATCATGATTTTATACATGTAAACAGCACAGGGGTAGGGAAATATAATAAATGTCAAAAAGGTTACCTTTGGAAACAAAGAACTATTTACGGATTAGAAAATGGAAGTCTCGTTTTTACTGACTCTTCATGAGCAGTAATAAAGTTTGCAACACTGCCGACTGTAACTTTGGAGGAGCTGTCATTTAAAAAATTCATTTTTTTTTTAAATTTAATGTTGCCATGGCAACCAAACAAAATCATCACTGGTCATAAAACACATAAACTGGGTAGACAATCAATGATCATAACTGCCAAATATAGTTCACCTCACTTCACTTGTTATGGAGAAAATGCAGTTAAACCATTTTCTCATTATAAGTCTATGGGAGTTTTCTGTTGCCATGGCAACCAAACCAAGAGGCAAATTAGCAGACTTTTAGCTATTCTCAATTGCCCTTACCAATTTAACATTTGTACCAAATTACAGTCCTACTGCTTTAGTGGTTTTGGAGGAATCATTATTTTTTTTTTTTTCAAATTTAATGTAGCCATGGAAACCAAATAAAATGGCCTCTAGTCATGAAACGCATAAACTGGGTAGGCAATCATCAAATGATCATAACTGCCAAATATGGTTCACATCATTTGACTGATTATGAAGAAAATGCAATTTAACCATTTTTCCATTGTGAGTCTATGGGAGCTTTCTGTTGCCATGGCAACCAAACCAAGACAGATCACCATAATTTTAGCTATTTTGAATTGTCCTTACCCAAGCAACATTTGTACAAAATTAGAGTCCTACTGCTTCAGTGGTTTTGGAGGAGATGCCATTTAAAAAATTCCTTTTTATAAAATTTAATGTTGCTATGGCAACCAAACCAAATGGCCATTGGTCATAAAACACATACACTGGGTGGACTATCATCCAGTGATCATAGCTGCAAAACATGGTTTACATTACTTTACTGGTTATGGAGAAAATGCAGTTTAACCATTTTCCCATTATATGTCTATGGGAGCTTTCTGTTGCCATGGCAACCAAACCAAGAGACAGATTACCATAATTTTAGCTGTTTTGAATTGTTCTTATCCAAGCAACATTTTTACAATATTAGAGCCCTACTGATTCAGTGGTTTTGGAGGAGATGTCATTTAAAAAATTCCTTTTCTAAAATTTAATGATGCCATGTCAACAAAACAAAATGGCAATTGGTCATAAAACACATACACTGGGTAGACAATCATCCAATGATCATAACTGTCAAATGTGGTTCACATTACTTCACTGGTTATGGAGAAAATGCAATTTAACCATTTTCCCATTATAAGTCTATGGGAGCTTTCTGTTGCCATGGCAACCAAACCAAGAGACAGATCACCATAATTTTAGCTATTTTGAATTGTCCTTACCCAAGCAACATTTGTACAAAATTAAAGTCCTACTGCTTCAGTGGTTTTGGAGATGTCATTTAAAAAATTCCTTTTCTAAAATTTAATGATGACATGTCAACAAAACAAAATGGCCATTGGTCATAAAACACATACACTGGGTAGACAATCATCCAATGATCATAACTGCCAAATATGGTTCACATTACTTCACTGGTTATGGAGAAAATGCAGTTTAACCATTTTCCCATTATAAGTCTATGGGAGCTTTCTGTTGCCATGGCAACCAACCCAAGAGGCAGATCACCATAATTTTAGCTATCTTTAAAGGCCCCTAGCTAAGCAACATTCTTACCAAGTTAGGGACAAATTGCTTCAACGGCTTTGGAGGAGTTGTCGTTTGAAAGTGTTAACTGATGGACAACCGGACGGACAGACAATGGACAAAAAGTGATCACTATAGCTCATCCTGAGCATAGCTTAGGTAAGCTAAAAAGTAAATAACCTGCCCATATGGCCATAACTTTAGTTATTTGCAAAAAAATGTACCTATTATAAAAAAAAAAATTTGCACATTATTACCTCTAAACAATATACTGCGAAGTTTACGAAAATTTTCAAAGAGGCATACCTCTGCCAATATTTGGTGCACTGTAATCTCGAAATAATATGCGCTGCTTCACATCATCGTGTAACTATATATTAACAAAGTTTCAGCTTGATTGGATGTAAACTGTAGGAGGAGTTAGCCGGAAACGAAAAATTTACAGAAATTTTCAAAGGGGTATAACTGCTAATATTACCTTGAATTAATGTAACCTTGAAATAATATGCGCTGCTCCACATCATGGTCTAACTACAAATCAAGTTTCAGCTTGATCGGATATAAACTGTAGGAGTTAGCCGGAAACGAAAAGTTTACAGAAGTTTTCAAAGGGGCATAACTCTGCTAATACTTGGTGGACTGTAACCTCGAAACAATATGCGCTGCTCCACATCATGGTCTTACTATAAATGAAGTTTCAGCTTGACTGGATGTAAAGTGTAGGAGTTGACCGGAAACAAAAAGAATCCAGAATTTTCCAAAGGGGCATAACTCTGCTACTATTTGGTGGACTGTAACCCCAAAACAAAATGTGCTGCTCCACATCATGGTCTAACTGAATAGCAAGTTTCAGCTTGATCAGATGTAAACTGTAGGAGGAGTTAGCAGGAAACGAAAAAGTTAACAGACGGATGGACAGACGCCAGACCCGGTAACATAATACGTCCTGTTTTTCAAACAGGTGTATAAAACAGGAACGAGTTTGCTCAAAGGTCATGATCCAAAGACTGTCATTCCCATGTACGGTAAAAAAAATAATAAAACGCACATTGTTCTTCAAAACCAAGAACTGCACAAATGATCCTTTCATTAATTGCAATGACAGGACTGCAGAAATGTTGCAAAACATCGACATATCTGCAGTGGCAATTTCACCCATGGGTCTTTTGTTGTTATTATCATTTATTATAGAATTTGCTGTGCTTAATGCAAAGAGTGTAGACCCTGATTAGATGCTGCATTCTGTGGCATCTGATCTGGGTATACACTCTTTTCCCAATGTCCCTTTTGTGGGACCCCAGGCATAAATAGGTTAAGCATGGTAATGCAAGAACACTGTCAGGAAATATGCATTTTATGAAAAAATAACCGGGAATAGCGTCGCTGAACCTTCGATGATCAGTTTGTTCAGCATCAATCAGCCCACGCCACAAGTAATTCAGACGAGATCGTACACATTTATAAACTATGAGGTGAGAAAACTGTTAAAAGACTTGAGAGCAGCATGTAATTCTCCTTTTTGAGAAAAACTATCCCACAAAAACAGATTCTTTCGACAAGTGACTTACCTACCTCTTTTGTTTACTTTCTTCAGCCGCTATATTCAGAGCCGCACGTGCTCTGGAAGACGCACACAACATTTGCTTATCGGAGCCACTCCGATTATGAAGTTTCCTGACCGTGACATACAGAAGATACCGAGCAAAACAAAAATCATGGATCCAAAAAATGTTGTAACCAACTGAATAGAAAAATAACTATTTATGGTAATTTTTGTCGCACCTGCTTTAGCATGGGCGGCTTAGGCGTGCAAGTTTCCGTCCGTCCATCAACATTTGCCCTGGGTGTCTTGTGAGCGCAACTCCTCCTAGTTTTGTACCGATCATTTTGAAACTTTGCAGGTGTTTTCTTCATGGTATGAAGACGTGCAAGTGGTTTAGATATAATTGTTAGATTATTTTTTGTCACTTTTTCCACATTGTGAACTTAAGTCATTTTTCACCTCAATATATAGACAGTGGGTACCTGTGAGCTCAACTCCTCTTAGTTTTATACTGATTTTTTTAAACTTTGCATGGGTTTTCTTCATGGTATGAGGATGTGCATATGGTTTTGGTATAACTGTTAGAACATTTTTGTCACTTTTTCTACATTGTGAACTTAGTCATTTTTCACCCACAATATATAGACAATGGGTACCTCTTGTGAGCACAACTCCTCTTAGTTTTGTACCGATCGTTTTGAAACTTTGCATGTTTTCTTCATGCTATGAGGATATGCATGTGGTTTGGATATAATTGTTAGACCATTTTTTGGTCACTTTTTCCTTATTGTGAATCTAGTCATTTTTCACCCTTTATATATAAACAGTATAAACAGTTGGTACCTCTTGTGAGCCCAACTCCTCTTACAGTTTTGTACGGATTATTATGAAACTTTGCATGCGTTTTCTTCATGGTATGAGGATGTGCATGTGATCTGGATGTAATTGTTAGATTATTTTTTTCACTTTTTCCACATTGTGAAGCATTTTTCACATTCAGTATATAGACAGTGGGTATCTTGTGATCAAAACTCCTCATACAATTTTTTACTAATCTTTTTGGAACTTTGCACATGTTTTCTCCATAATCTGAAGATGTGCATGTGCTTTTCATATAATCCTTGGTATATTTTTTGTCACTTTTTTGTTCTTTTTGAACTTTGTCATTTACTGACCTCAGATGTATAGACAGTGGGTACCATGTGATTGCAACTTCTCATACAATTTTAAACCGGTCTTTTTGAAACTTTGCACATGTTTTCGCCTGGGTCTGCAGAGGTGCATGTGGTTTGGATATGATTTTTAAATTTATTTTTGTCACTTTGTCTACTGTAACTTTGTCATTTTCTTAACCTCTGATTTTTTTCCACATTGTGAACTTAGTCATTTTTCACCCTCAATATATAGACAGTGGGTATCTCGTGAGCACAACTCCTCATACAATTTTATACCAATCTTTTTGAAACTTTGCACATGTTTACTCCATAGTCTGAAGATGTGCATCTGCTTTTCATATAATCCTTGTCTTAATTTTTGTCACTTTTCCAACTAAGCACTGTTAAGAATGAAATAAACTTATTTAGTAACCATGTTCTGATTGTGGCTCCTGTGACTTTTGCCCCAGCAGGTGCGACGCCGTGGAATTCTGGTTCTATATAATCCATACATTTTGTTTGGATACAACATGGTTGTTAAGAAAACATGATTTAGGCTTTGGATCACAGGAACTGTGTTCTAAAGCAGTTGTGGTGATTTTTTTTTTTTTTTTTTTTTAATTTATCTGACTTCTAAAATTTGAACAGATTCATTTGATTGTGTGGTAATCTATCTGGATGTGGAACAGTGTAGCAGACTGGAACAGGTCTACACACTATTGCCTATTGCCCTTCTTGAATCAGCAGAGTTGGGAGAATGACCATAAAAATTATTTCATGATCAGCCTCTATGAAAGTTATGTGTCCCAGTTGGGATTCAAACTTGAGATCCCTGATCTGTATATATTCAGACCTACTATCGACTGCGCTATGAAGCCCGACACCTGCTCAGACATGACTGGCAGAACATTAATGGTACATTTAAAACAGTACTTAGCTTAAATAAAACCAGTTAAAATAAAAGCAACATTTTAATCCATTAAAACAATAAAACAACCATGTACATACATTATGTGTAATTCAGTCTGCGATTAACTAATAACATATCACCCTGTACACATTCAA
Source organism: Anodontia alba (assembly GCA_964016985.1). Classification (NCBI taxonomy): domain Eukaryota; kingdom Metazoa; phylum Mollusca; class Bivalvia; order Lucinida; family Lucinidae; genus Anodontia; species Anodontia alba. Next base: position 37,242,260 of record OZ024832.1, on the reverse strand, counting down.
CAGTATCATGATCTATGTTAATATAAGCAAAAAAAAGTAAACAAAAAAAAAAAAAAAAAAGCTGGGTTACAAGTTCATTAATGTCCAAGTGATACATTTTCAAGAAGGCAACTCTGACAAAACCAATTTTATCACCTTTCTGAATAAGGATGAGCTCAGTTTTAATGGCATATCAACCCATGAGAGCTATTTCTTAAAATGTTATACGTATTAACTTGGTTAAGTAGTGAAACAGATGTAAGGTGTCAGGTCCTTCTTCTGAAAAGAGATCTATTTTAAAGGGAAAGAATTCTTTCTTTTTATTGTAGGCCCCTTTTTATAACGGGTTTTATATACATGAATACAATCACAAAAGTTGTCTCTCTACCAAGCAAAACTACCACTTATGGTAAATGTCCTAAATTTTCATACACCAACGTTTCTGATAAAACAAGAATTCCGCGGAAGGCGTCATTGCACCTGCTGGGGCAAAAGTCACAGGAGCCACAATCAGAACGTGGTTATTAAATAAGTTTATTTCATTCTTAGCAGTGCTTACTTGGAAAACTGGGTTGAAAAAAATGTAGACAAAGTGCCTAGTGGGGCACATATATTCCGGGCCAGTCCCATTCCCTCTAATGGCTATAACTTCAGCACTGACTTTTCGTATCATACATGATACAGCCCAATGATAATGGAACATTGACGTAAAATTTGTAAAAGTCACTGAAGCATGAAATATAGGTCAAGGTCATGGGTCAAGGTACCTGCTAATTCAGTACATCAAGGAGAAGCACAATGCAAGGTATGGTGGTTGTAGGCCTTATAGTTGAGGAGTTATCAAACATCAACGTAAAATGTGTCAAATATAGGTCAAGGTCACCGGGTCAAGGTACCTGCCAAGCCAGTGGAATGAGGTGAAGCACTATGCAAGGTTTAGTGGTTGTAGGTCTTATATTTGAGGAGATACCGAACATCAACATAAAATGTGTCAAAGTCACTGGAGTGCACAATATAGGTCAAGGTCACCAGCTTAAGGTACCTGCCAAGTCAGTACATCGAGACGAAGTCTATATAAGGTTTGGTGGTTGAAGGCCTTACAGTTGAGGACATATGGAAGGGTGACGTAAAAGGTGTAAAAGTCAATGGAGCGCGAAATATAGGTCAAGGTCACCCAGTGAAGGTACCTGCGGAGTCCGTACATTGAGAAGCACTATGCAAGGTTTGATGGTTGTAGGCCTTACAGTTGAGGAGATATTGAACGTTGACATAAAATGTGTAAAAGGCACTGGAACGCAAAATATAGGTCAAGGTCACCGGGTCAAGATACCTGCCGAGTCAGTACATCTAGGAGAAGCACTATGCAAGGTTTGGTGGCTAGAGGTCTTACACTTGAGGAGATCTGGAACATTGACGTAAATTATGTCAAAGTTTGTTTGTGTTGAGGTTTTACGGCCCAGTCAACCCAATGGGGTCATGTCGAGCGCGGTCAGTTTACCTAACCACACGTTTACTGGGCAGGCTTAGTCCTCTAAGCGGTTAACCAGTATTGTGCACATTCTTTCGCCAGAAACTGACAACTGCCCTTCTTGAATCAGCGGAAGGGAGAGAATGACCGTAGAAAATATTTCATGATCAATCTCCACGAAAGAATGTTGCCGACCTCGGCGGGGGTTGAACCCGCGACCTCCTGGTCTCCAGTCGGACGGCGCATCCAACTGAGCCACCGAGGCCGGCTTATGTCAAAGTCACTGCAGCCAAAATATAGGTCAAGGTCACCAGGTCAAGGTATCTGCCAAAAGTCAGTACATTGAGAAGAAGCACTTTGCAAGGTTTGATGGTTGTAGGCCTTATAGTCGAGGAGATATAGAACGTCGACGCAAAATATATCAAAGTCACTGGAGCGCAAAATATAGGTCAAGGTCACCGGGTCAAGGTACCTGCCAAGTCAGTACATCTAGGAGAAGCACTATGCAAGGTTTGGTAGTCGACAACTGACGGACAATCGGACGCCTATATCGCACCCTGCTACAAGCAGGTGCGATAATAAAATGACATATGCAAACAATGTGGTCTGATTAGGGCCCAAGTATTTTAAGAAATAACTACATAAACAGCAAAATTTCTGCTAAAAATGACTGGAAACTTTAGTACATATACTGTAATTCAACTCTACACAGCTGTGCCATTAATTAACCCTTAAAGCACCAATCACAACTACAGCAGACGACATTTCTAAATATTTTTTTTTTTTAATTTTTCAAAGAAAACAAGTCTTGGTATTTCATGCGAATCACATGAAATATCAAGACTTGTTTTCTTCGAAAAATTAAAAAATAAAAATAAATGTCATCTGCTACAAATTTTGCTTGGCGCTTTAAGGGTTAAGCACGACCCTGCAAATAGACAGATATTAAAAACAATCAGAACCACCTCATTTTTGATTGCTTATAGTAGATTTGTTATTTTCCAGTCCTACTCTGAAATAATTTTTTCAGCACTTCAGAAGTAAAACTGGACTGAAACAAGTTTTATACAATTCAAGATACAATGTTGTCAGTTTCTGGCAAAAGAATGTGCAGAAGTACGTGTATTGGTTAACTGCTTAGAGGACTAAGACTGCCAAAGAAAAGTGAGGTTAGGGAAACTGACTGGTTTGACATGACCTTAATAGTGTTGACTGGGCCATTATAAAACATTTTATACTAAACCTAAGAACTGAGACAGACAGGCCTGTGCTCAGAGTTGAATAATGGAATAGTCCAGTTCAGAAACTTGGGTTTGAATTTTATGTTAAGATTTGGTCTAAAAACTACTGACAAAACAATGCTAGATTTTCGGAAAACCAAGGCTGGATAAAGCTCAGAAGGTAAAACTAGTCTTTGCAAATCTGGGCCCAGTTGTTCAAAGTGTCGTTAGCTTTACGAGCTCGTTAAGGGTCATTTCGTTAACTGTTTTAGCAGATTCAATATACAATATTCTGAAATTTTTTGCTGAAAAAATGTGAGTAGCTTTTGCACTGCAAAAGCTACTCACATTTTTTCAGCAAAAAAGTTCAGCATATTTGTGTATCACTCGATTAAAATTTTAACGAATTGTTAACTAACAACATCGTTAGCTTTGAACAACTAGGCCCTGAATTTTATTTGCTCGAGTTGGGAGTTTTATGGCCCAGTCAGCACTGTTAGTCATGTCAAGCCTTTTCCTGGGAAGGTTTATAGTCCTCAAAGTGGTTAACCAGTACTTGTGCATATACTTTCATCAGTAAATGACATGGTTCTTGAATCAGCAGAAGGGGAAGAATGACCATAGAAATTTCAAGAGCAATATTCATGGAAGTTGATCAAGCTGGGATTAAAACTTGCGACCACATGGATCAGTAGTCAGACATGCTATCCACTGCACTATGGAGCCTGGCTTGAATTTCAGCACTGACGCGAGATTCACGGGTGGTAAAATATTTCAGAGAATTTTACTTTTGAGTAGGAAAATAAATTCCTTGCACCTTTCTTTGCTCTTTGATGAGAAATTATCCATACTGTATATTACCTATCGAACATACTCCTATAAGCGCACAATCGGGTATCGAACATGCCCCTACAATCTGGAAATATGTGAATTAATATTTATTTCTGTATGTTTTGCAATGTTTGTTCAACTTCGCTCAGGCAATTCTAATGCATATTGCATATAAAGCAGTGTCGCATGTTATTAACTGCCATGCATTAACTGGCGAAAAGCCCTGTATTAACAAGACAATTCACGCGCTGTTAATGCACGGCTACGCAACTTTCAATATGATCGTACCGGGGCCACAGATTTGCTGCCATTACAAGGTGTACTGCCGGGCCCTAGAATGAGCAAAGTCCTTGGACATTATGTTCGCGAGACATCTGTGAAAAGGCAAAACAAAACAGTGCAAGAAATAACGCAAAATGTAGCAAATGTTCTCAGTTTGTATGCAACAATGGCGATCGAACATGGTTTTTCAATGCATTAACATTTGCCAGGTCCCTTGGGAGGTGTTGAAAACCGCAGCCTTCGGCCTCGGTTTTCAACACCTCCCATGGGACCTGGCGAATGTTAATGCATGAAAAACCATGTATTTGATCCCTATATTCAATATTATCTACCCTAATTATTGGGACACTGTAACTCCCTACCATGTCCTAAAAGTGCATTTTACTACCTTTGCATGTGTTGAAACACAACTGAACTGAATGGCAAACCTGTAGATCCTGATCAATCTCCACATTCTGTGGCATATGAGTTGGGTTTAAACTGTTCAGGATGGCATGTCCAAATACTTAGGATTCATTACCACGTTACGCTTTTATCAAGAAAACCGAAAACAAATCACAAGGTATCATTAAATACTCCATTCATGAAGCACTCTTCTGGGCCCAGTTGTTCAAAGCGTCGTTAGCTTAACGAGCTCGTTAAGGGTCATTTCGTTAACTGTTTTAGCGGATTCAATATACAATATTCTGATATTTTTTGCTGAAAAAATGTGAGTAGCTTTTGCAATGCAAAAGCTACTCACATTTTTTCAGCAAAAAATTTCAGCATATTTGCGTATCATTCGATGTAAATTTTAACGAATCGTTAACTAACGACGTCATTAGCTTTGAACAACTGGGCCAAGATCTTTCTTTTCACTGTGCCCTTGTATTGGACTTTTCATGACAACGTTTTCAGTATTTATTTTTCCTTTACATTGCCATGTCCTAATTACTGTCTTAGGGCAGTAATCAGATTGAGTAAGGTATTTACAAAGACCGACATCGGCTTTACATGCAGAATATGAATACAAACAATTTCCCATTTTTCTGGACAGCTGATAATTTAGAAAAAGTTTAAAGTGTCTCATAATAGTCACAGAAATGTTTTGTTGTTTATTATAACTCACTTAATCATGCTATCACTGGCAAACACTAAAGGAGCCCCTCCACCTATTTTATATGACATGTGGCCAAGGCATCTGAAATTGCTCACCTGAGAACACCTGCTTTAAGTGCAAGACTTGATATCCATATTTAAATACTGCAGTCTTGGCACATGATTTATCCAATGCAATGTAGATCTCAAGACATTACTGGACATCCAAGGAAGAATCCAGTGAGGTTTGTTTAAAATTGGCAGTTAAGGTTTTTCAATTTTTTGCTCTGGTTATTTTACAGTTTCACAGTGTGTCAGGTCCCTATGAGTTACAGAATAATTGTTTGAATTTTTTTTCTGTTTTTAGCACTGGTGGCCATTTTGTTCAGCAAAGCAGAATGGCTTTGAGCAATTTTGGTACAGTACCTCTGAAAGAACTATCCTATCAAGTCTGGTTGAAACCTGCCCAGTGGTTGCGGAGGAGAGGAAGCTTTTTTTTGTCTTGTTTTTTCCTATTTATTTTGTTCACCGGAGTGGAATCATTTTAGCAATTTTGGTAGAGGGTCACCCAAGAACATTTCTGTGATATTATTTTGAAATCTGGCCATTGGCCCCGGAGGAGATGATGTTTAAAGTTTGTTTTTTTTTTTTTTTCTCTATTTTTACCTTTGGCAGCCATTTTGTTCAGCAGAAAGGAACCATTTTAGCAATTTTGGTAAAGGGTCACCAAAGGAACATTTCTGTGAAATTATTTTGAAATCGGGCCACTGGCCTAGGAGGAGGTCATTTAAAGGTTTTCTATTTTTAGCTGTGGATGCCATTTTGTTCTGTGGAACTTGTTTGTTTGTGTTGAGGTTTTACGGCACAGTCAACCCAATAGGGTCATGTCGAGCGCGGTCAGTTTACCTAACCACGTTTACTGGGCAGGCTTAATCCTCTAAGCGGTTAACAAGTGTTGTGCGCATTCTTTCCCCAGTAACTGACGACTGCCCTTCTTGAATCAGCGAAAGGGAGAGAATGACCGTAGAAAATATTTCATGAACAATCTCCACGAAAGAATGTTGCCAACCTTGGCGGGGGTCGAATCTGCAACCTGGTCTCCAGTCGGACGCGCATCCAACTGAGCCACTGAGCCCGGCTTCTGTGGAACTATTTGAACAATTTTGGTAAAGGACCTCCAAAGGAACAATCCTATCAGCTTTGGTTGAAATCCGCCCAGTAGTTACGGAGCTGCCATTTGAAGCAAATTGTGGACGACGCATGACGGACGCCAGACACAGGGCAATCACAATAGCTCACCCCAAGCATGTTGTGCTCGGGGTGAGATAAAAATCAACCTTATTACCTGATTAGTATTATAGACCCAGATCAGCCTGCAAATCTGCACAGTCCTATCAGAATGCATGCCGTTCTCTTTTATAATACCGAAGGACCGTATCATGTTAGCGACCAGTGTTGGGTCTGATCAGACTGCATGGACGTGCTGGAATTCAGCTCATGACTGTACGACAAGGCACATTTTTTTCCAACTGAAAGTAAATATTTTTCTTCTTTCTCCCGAAAATGTGTTATACTCATTAGAAGCATCTCATAGAGGCATTTCTCCGTGTACCCACGTTTTCAAGGTGAAGTAAGAACAAGCGGGCCAAGATGGCCCTATATCGCTCACCTGAGAACCAGGCAAGTTTCAAAGAAGTTCGAAAATAGATTTTCAAGACAGAGGCCATGGCAGCCATTTTGGATTTCCGATCAGAACAATTTTAGCTACTTTTTTTTATTAACAAGTCACACTGATACTTAATTCCTACCAAGTTTCCAGTCAACTGGCTTTTTGGTTCAGAAGATTTTCAAAATGGCGACCAGCTTGGATTTCTGATTGAAAGGATTTTAGCCACTTGTTATCTACAAGTCGCTCTGATACTTCCTACCAAGATTCGAGACAATTAGTCTTTCCATTCAGAAGTACAAAATACATTCTGAAGATGGGGGCCATGGCAGCCATCTTGATTTACGATTGGGACAATTTTAACAGAATACTTTTGATCTACAAGTCGCCCTATTTCCTACAAAGTTTCGAGTCAACTGGCCTTTTGGTTCAGAAGTTCAAAATAGCTTTTCAAGATGGCGGCAATCTTGGAATTCCAATATGAACTAGTTTAGCTACATGTATTTTTTATTAATAGGTCACCTAATTCCAGTTTTCTCTGATGTTAAGGAGAAAAAATTCCAAACAGATTTTCAAAGTGGCGGCCATCTTGTATTTCCAACCAGAATGATTTTAGCTACTTTTGATACAAGTCCTGATACATGTACTTGGACTTCCTAGCTGAACTATTTTTGATCAAAAGGTCACCTAATCTGCGTCTTCTGATGTTTTAGTGGCTGTTTCTTTGTATTGATATTTGCCGCTAACATCAGAGTAACTCCTATTATGAAAATCAGAAATTTTTGTCCTGTCTAAAATAAGGGTTTTCACCAAAATAGAGGCATGAAAATTAATATGTAATGTAAATGACCACTAAGGATAAGGATTATCAAACCAATATTTTATGACTGAAAAAAGTGATAATACCGATACTTGAATTTCGTAATGAATAATTGACATTTTGGAGTAACAAATTGGCTTTTATTGTATATAGTCTAGACAAAATGGGTAGAGTTTGACAGGGATAGAGAAAACACTGGTTATGCAAGTTTCCAATGAAACAAGTTATTTAACTTATTATATTATGGTTTCTTTTGTTTATTCTAATATTTGATGTTGCTATCTGCTAGATGATATTAAGAATTTTCCTTGAAAGTGCCCAACCAGGACTAGCTGGGGAAATTCTACATTTTCAATCGCTAAGTTACTCTGACCATAAGTGGTAATTAAAAATCAAAATAAAAAAAAGCCACTTTAATGTCAGATGAGACTTGGACTACAGGCTACCTTGACATTTCCTATAATAAAGTTTCGAGTCAACTGACCTTTAGGTTTTGCAGAAGTTCAAAATAGATTCTCAAGATGGACGCCATCTTGGATCTCCTACCAAAACTATTTTTGATCTACAAGTTACTTCCTACCAAGTTTCCGAGTCAATTGGCCTTTCTGTTCAGAAGTTCAAATTAGATTTTCAAGATGGCTGTCATCTTGGTGTTCTGACTGGAACCATCTTAGCTATTTTTGATCTATAAGTCACCCTGACACATCAAACCAAGTTTTGAGTCAATTGGCCTTTTGGTTTTGGAGAAGTGCAAAATAGATTTTTTCTATTCTTAGCTCTGGTGGCCATCTTTTAATTGGAGCCAGGCCATTTTAGCTATTTTGGTAGCAAGTCCTTGGGGCAACATTCCTGTGAATTTGAAATTGGCCATATGGTGTACGAGTTGTCATTTAAAGCAAATTGTTGACGCAACATGACAGACATTGACCACCATGAGCACTGCTTGCTGCAGTGGAGTTGAAAATATACCACCTCTTACCTGGAGCTAAGAATGCTTTTGGAAGTGTCAAATGAATGTCTTTGGACATCTAAAACAGAGAACATGTGCAGATCATGGACTTCACCTTCTGACTGCAGAATCAGTGGATCGAGCAGACTCAGTCAGTGATCACTAAATGATGAATCTCCTCGCAGTCTGCATTGCTTAACACTTAGCACTCTAGGTAAAAAATTCAACAGACAGCTAGCATTTGAAATATTTTTTCTCATTTTCTCAGGAAAACAGGGATAGACACTTCATGCAAATTGTCTCCAAAAGTCATGTCAATCAGTCAGTTAAAAAGTGTGAGCAGGTTAACTGACCAGCTTGACATTACCTTAACAGTTTTGACTGGGCCGCAATACCCCAACTCAAACTAAGTTATTTCTCCTGAAAGTGTATAACTTCCCCTAAAACACTTCCCTGATTGACCCTTGTCATGCTGAATAAATTGCCATGCCCACTTCTAATTTCCAGCCAATCAGATTACTTTATCCAGGTTTTTAATAGAAATTCACATATTTAATGACAAACAGTGTAGATCCAGATCAGTTGGCTTCTTTAGATCTACACTGTTTGCTAAGACGGGGCATGTCGTATTCAGCAAGAGAAGGGTTAAAACAAGGTTTAACTAGAGTTGACTGACAATAAAAAAAAAAAAGCACTATTAACTAAGTACTCTCCTTTCGACATCTTTTTGAAAGCTGTTTTTTGTCTGGGGCTTTACACAGAAGTAAATTTGAATTCCAGCCATTAGTTCAAAAAAATCTAATATTTCTATTTTTCCATTAGTAAAAATATGCAAAAATTGATAGGGTGGGTAGTTTGGATGCAGATTTAAAACAAGTTCTACATTCCCAAACTTCCTAAAATTCACACAGTATGTATTGTTATGGAACATCAATTAATTTTTTAAACTTAGGGAAGAAAAGTTAAAAATATTTTTAATAAAAAAATTCCAAAAAATCCAGTTTATTATAGAAATTGCAATCAGTCAGAACCATTTTTGGCCATAAAACTAATTCTGCGGTAAATATTTGAAAACTTAAGCACAGGAACAGAAACAAAAAATGTTTTCTGATATGGCCAAATAAAAAAATAAGTCTGTTTCAGGTTGCATGGAATTTTAAAATAGGGACGGCAGGTTGGAAATATTTTTATCTTGTTAATAAAAGTTCTTATATGGGGTTAAAAGGAAACTTTATGGCCAAATGGGGAAATACCCACAAAATCCTTAAAAAACTTTAGGGCCGGTGGTAAAAAAGTAGGCACGGTCGACGGGTCGGGTAACCTGAAACACACACTTTTTTATTTTAGGCCTAAGATATTATCAATCACAAATCAATATTTCTATTTAGAATAAAATGCTGAAAAGAAAACATCTTTCCGAAGGATGTCGAAGGCACAGTAGCCCTGATGACAGCTGTATTTTGTTGAGGGATGTTACATATACATGTAGTAGGTTACAAATGTCTCAAGTCATCAAAAAAAAAAAAAAAAAAATAATAATAATATGGAACAGGGTCATAGAAATAAGGGATAAATGCAGTCCGAAATAAGGAAAAATTTACCAGGACAATGTCGCAGTAGTCCCAATGATTCACCAATTTTCAAATTAAGAGACACATTTCAACCTTGAATGTGCATAATGTTGTTGTAGCTTTTTGGCTGAATTTTCTTTCTGACCAGTGTAAAATTACACAGGTATTGCAACTCTTCTCTGGTAAAATCTCGGGTACTTTATATACATTGCATGTGTGTCAGGTTTGGTTGCTCTCAAAACAGATTAGAAGGAGTAATAAAAACGCTTAACTATAAAAAATCCCCGCCATTATCCTGTCGCGGTCAGGTAACTGCGTAAAAATTTGACGAAATTTGCCCATTAGCAATCACAAACCTGATCTTCACAAAATCATTTCACATACCAAGTTTGGTGAAAATCCATCAAAATTTACTCAAGTTACCATTCGGAAACGAAAAACGGACGGATGGACTAACTGATGAACAGACAGACACACAGACATCCAACTAGAAACCATAATGCCCCGCCATACGATAGTGGCAGTGTATAAAAAGAGATACATAGTGAAAGCAGCCAAACAACATAGCCTTGACAGACCACTATAACAGCTTTCATAAAATTTAATCACAGACTAATACACATGATAGTGAACATACCTCCAGGGCCCAGTTGTTCAAAGCTAACGACGTCGTTAGTTAACGATTCGTTAAAATCTATATTGGGTGATAGCAAATATGCTGAAATTTTTTGCTGAAAAAATGTGAGTAGCTTTTGCAGTGCAAAAGCTACTCACATTTTTTCAGCAAAAAATATCAGAATATTGTATATTGAATCCACTAAAACAGTTAACAAAATGACCCTTAACGAGCTCATTAAGCTAACAACGCTTTGAACAACTGGGCCCAGATAAATATTTTTCTTATTTCTCCATGAAAACATGTGGGTACTCATTACAAGCACCTCAGTGAGGCACTTCTTATAAGTACCCACAACATATATTTTCATAGACAATTCAGAAAAAGACCAACCCTTTCAGCTGAAAATGCACCTTATCTGGAGATATGGCTTGTTTACAAGTTATGACCCAAAAGAATAGTTTGAGAAACATGCTTGCTCTCTCAATGAGCTTTATATGAACTGACTGTCTCTCCAATGCAGAATAAAAGCGGTACACAGTCCTACTCCTAGTTGTTTGGTCACATGCTTGCAAACTCTGAGGATATTGTCAAGATGATGTTATGAGCATCACTCACACTTGGAGGAGTTGATGAAATTCATGATCGATCACAAAGGAGAACTATAGGCCACAATTCTGAAAATGAAAGAGAAGGTTTATGATCTACTTTTCGACAGAATCATATTCAACAAAAAAAAAATATTAATACTGGCATCAGTTTGGATCCACATGAAAGGGTGTTTATTAATATTTTTCAGCCCTTCTCTACAAATGTGCAATGTTTTACAGTCAAATCTATGTTTAAGCAAGCACCTATGGGGAAGCCAAAAAAATGCAGTGCTCCAGCTAGCCCTAAGTAGAGGGGCGGGCTGCCCCTCTTGCCCTCTCCTGCCACCCCTCTGCCCTTCTGAAGCTGCTCTCTGCCTTATTTCAACTCCAGACATAAAACCCTACATTTTGCTGAAAATTTCATGAAAATTGAACAAAAATTTAAAAAGTTATCAATGTGTAAAGGTCAGTTTTATGTGTATTCTAGTCTGAGACATTTATTGTGGAATAGGATTATATTTTGTAACAATTGTCATGATACTTAGCATATCACATAACACATGGTGCCCGCATTCTTGTATGACCGCGCAGAAAGTGCCCTACCTGGCACCCCTCTGCCCTAAAATTGTAGCTGGAGCACTGAAATGGGTTGCTTAACACAGGTGCTTGTTTATTAGAAGTAAATTTTACACTTCTTTACTTTTAATGAGATCTGAAATAGCAGTCTTTTAAGATAGTTGATCGCTCAATACAGGTACAAGACAGATTTGACTGTACATGCATATATAACGTCACAGAAAATTCTCATGTGGAAACATACCAGTAAACACTTTGGTTAAACAGCTAATACTGCTTTGAAACCCAACTTGCCACTGGAGAAATAGTTTCAGTTATATACAAATCTACTCAGAAACAGGTTTTACATCACTTCTTTAAATTTTGATACTTTTGTAATAAAGATGAAATTTTGGACAAACATTTCATTTGAAATAATTTTACAATTGTCACAAAACTCTGCCAAGTATTTGAGATTAAACGGACATAATTGTAACTTGGACTTATTCACTCCCCAAAAAGAAGTTTGTGAAAGTAGAAATTGAACTCCTGTGTATTTAAATGTCTTGAGTGAATTTTGTTGTCAGCTGATGTGCTATCTTTTAACCATTACTGGCTTAAAGCACCAAACGAAAATTAGTTCTTATTTTTCAAAGAAAATAAGTCTTGACATTTCAAGTCAATCATCTGTTTAGCAGACAACTCGCATGAAATGTCAAGACCCAGTTTTCTCTGAAATAAATCATTTTTCAACATTTTCCCCATACAAAAGTACATGTATGGGGATGCAAAATTGGCCTTGCCATAAAGAGGTCAATGGTCATCCTAGAATCATCATATGAACAAATTTGATAGATCTTAAACCGAAGATGCTTAACAATGATTCAGTCTCAAAGCTTTCTTGACCCTGGAGAGGAAGATTTTTGGTTTTTACCATAAATGGGTATGGTGGCCATCATGTCCGTGCTGCGAAATGATTTAACAAACAGAAGGCCCTGTGTAAAATCTGATGAAAACTGGTCAAGCAGTATCAGAGAAGACTTTTAAAGCTTACAAATTTTATACATGTACAGAGCTCTGGATAAGATTTTGGTATGAGTATTTTACCCCCTGCTTTAAAGCTTAATACTTAAATGCCCATTTGCTATGCTAAACCCTAAAAGCACCAAGCATAAGTGTTCCATACGAAAATTCTAATTTTTTCAGCAAAAATAAAGCTTGGCATTTCATGCGAATTGTCTTCTGCGCACAAAAGGAAATTATAATACTTTATGCACCAGTCATTTGCAACCACATTCCGCCCGGGGCCGGGGATAGCGGGGGTTTAGTGGGGCTAAAGTATCGTGATTCTACCTTCGAGGTATCCCTGCAGTGCCCTGGATATGCTGGGCTTTTGATTCCCGCCAAAACAGCCGGGGAAATAGCGGTGCCTTTTTACCAGGATATAGTACAGTGTTTTGACGGGATATTTGCCGGGATTTGAAGTATCGCGAGATGTCAATATGGCAGAAACAACGCTTTGGAAGCTTTAAAGTTGAAGAAGTGTTTATTCGGGCTGTTTACATGATTTAGAATGACAAATAATCTACTTCTATTAAGTAGAATGAATGTCCATTTAGAATAGATTGCAGTCATATAGAGTTAGTTAGCTGTCACGCTCCGGATGGAAAAAGTTCATGGCGAATATGAGCATGTCATCCGTTTCGGCGACTTATTTTTTCATTTTACTATGACCTTGTAGCAGCTTTATTGCAGGGGTTCATGATAAATGGCGGTAGAAAATTATAATTTCGTTGGGCCAGAAAAAAAATACCTGTGTTTCAGGTGGCCCGACCCTACCCAACGGCTGCCGACCGGTAAATTTTTTTTTATTTTTGCGGTCGGTAAACATTTTTCTCGATTTTTGCCAATTTCGCGCCATGTGCTTCATCCAGAGCTGTTTCGTTCGATTTCGGTAAATAGTGTGACCGCCGCCGATGTCTTTCAGACGCTTGAAATCAGCGTCTGCGTGATTGTTGACTTCCTCCAAAATGGCGGCATATGTTATATGTTCCTAAAATCAAACACAAAATAAACTGTCTGTATTAATTTAGTGTAGTTTTGAAGATCTAAAAATGATGCAGTAAAGTACTGAAACAGTTGTTATACATGATATATTTATATAACAGAGAAGAAAATAGCTGGAATTCTTTGATATTACATTAATTAAAAGCATGGTTCGAGACACACGAGGCAAACCAGGTTCTGCTTGCCGGTCAGGTGGTTTTTGTTAGCTCACCTGCAGAAGGCTCATAGGTGAGCAAATAGTATAGCCTTGCTGCCTTGCATCCGTCCCGCCGTCCTTCAACATTTTCAAACATCTCCTCAGAAGCCAAATTCTAACCAAATTTCACATCTGTAGGTTGGGGGAATCTATATCTATAATCTATATATATATATATATCAGGGCTCGGGAAAACTGGAAAAATAGCCGGTCTGGACCGAAATTAAGAATTCTGGACCGATTTCAAACACCCCGAAACGCTAATAAATCGGTCCAACAGGTTTGTGCCATGAACCCCATTTTTCCCCAACCAACAAATTTTCACGAATCAATGATCAGTGATTTTTTTTTGGCGTGCGTCCTGCGTCCTGTACGCATAATTTCGCCAGAGGACGCAAAAAATTAGCCTCGGTGAGTCCCGTGGACTCATAAAATTCTCAAAGGTACGTACGTTTTGATTCTTGAAATCTACTTTCATTTTCGGAAAAAGCGAATGCGCAAGCGATGTTTCAGTACAGTATTTGGTAAAAGCCAATACTGAAAGGCGTCGTATCTCTGCGGTACACTGATTTTACCAATACAGTCAAATAATCAATACCAAGTTGTCCAGTACCGGAGGAAACCGTAGCGGACACTAAAGTATTGGTTTTTAGTCTGCTGAGAACTTTTATCGTAACACCGTTTGACCTTGCAATTGTCAACAGGAAACAGCGATCGTTTTTTGTTTCTTTTTTTTTTTTTTTTTTTAAAGAAGAAAAAGATGCACCCTAAAAAGATAATAAAACTAGACCTCTTACAGCGAACGCTGTTCGGTCTGCTAGGTCAGCAAATCAGAGTGACACCGACAACAAAGTCTGTGACTGCCGATCTCAATAACGGAACCCCCCAGTTCCAAACTGAACCCACAAAGCAACTGACAAAAAAAAGTATCTGCTTTGTATTACGGTCTAGTCAAAACAAACAAAATGTCTGTCCTTAATTATGTATCACAGGTATTTGATCATCTGTCACAAAAACTGAAGTTTTATGAAAACATTTTCATAAACCTGTAGGTGAAAACATTTTCTTAACACTTCAGTTTTAATAGACAGTGGTACTATAGTTTCATATTTCTCAGCAAGTTTTCTGGAAAGAATTAAAGCAACTCAGTCACCACTATTTACTTTTATTGCACATCCAATTAAAATACTAAGAAAGTAATTATAAAACACTGTTACACAAGTTCAAATGAAAGGTCTAGGACGCAACAAAATATTTCACCACGAGTCCCAGGCTGGATGCATAGTTTGAGTTTGGGATGCAAGAATTCTGGACCTAGCGAGTCCCAGGACCCATAAAGGCAAAATTGTAAAAAAATCACTGATGATGTCTAAAAAATCACAAACGGTCAAGTCTTCCCAAACTGACAACGTCCGCGCACCTTTTAAATGCGATATTATGGTAGTTAAAATGCTCTAAACGGTCATTTGACATGTATATTGGAGAGACAGATGAATAACGGCAACCTACCGCAGCACAAATTAATTACGTCATTATCCAAACATTGTCAAAAAATCAACTTCACTGACCTTTGTGCGGTAAACAAACGATTAACATGAATCATCAGTAACGGTAGTCTGATAATTAATCCGTTTGTGTGACACGTGTGAATACAGTGAGACTGCAAAATATCCAGGTGCAGTTGTTGTGTTGAGGTTTTACGGCCCAGTCAACCCAATGGGGTCATGTCGAGCGCGGTCAATTTACCTAACCACACGTTTACTGGGCAGGCTTAGTCCTCCAAGCGGTTAACCAGTATTGTGCACATTCTTTCGCCAGAAACTGACAACTGCCCTTCTTGAATCAGCGGAAGGGAGAGAATGACCGTAGAAAATATTTCATGATCAATCTCCACGAAAGAATGTTGCCGACCTCGGCGGGTGTCGAACCCGCGACCTCCTGGTCTCCAGTCGGACGCGCATCCAACTGCGCCACCGAGGCCGGCAATCCAGGTGCAGTCGGCGTGTCCAAAAGATCAAAGACCGCTTTACTGAGAGTGATAAAAGACTGCACCGCTTGAACGCACCCGTTTTCTTCCTCTTCTTTTTTGATTTGATTAACCACAGGAGTTTGAAGTTCTGTCCATAAATAAATCATAATGTCAAAAATCAAAACTGACCGTAAGCCATTTCTTTGAAATTGCTTCATAGTTTTTATATTTGGACATTTTGAGTATGTTTGATGGACAAAACTTCAAGCGCCTGTGGATAAACACGGTTTGTCGGTCCCAGATTTGATAATAAATTCCCAAACCGTGTACGTCCTGATCAGATGTCGCATACAACGTCGTCTGATCTGGGTATTATTGATTGCTTCTTTTATTTTTTTTACTTATTTATTTATTTTTTTTGTTGTTGTTTTTGATTGCCGTAACACGCGAGTATAATTCAAGGTAGATTTCACGGTAAAAATAATGCACCACTTGCGCTAGACAAGATTGGTCAGTGCTTAAAATTTAAGCTGTCTGGTCAGATCTTGAAACATTGAAAACTGCAAAACAGCCCGTTGCGCAGGCCTTTTTTATTAGACCTAATTAGGTCCATTAAAGTCGTTACGTTCTGTCTCTCCTGTTTCCCGCCGTCTTCCCGCTTATACAAGACGGGAATCAGTTGTTTATAAATAGTTTAGGAAAACCCTGCGGAGGTAGAAATAACAACAAAACCGTTTGTTTGTTCTTTTCTTTCTTTTTACATACCTGACTGTATTTATTGATGACGCCAGCTTTGACCATGCTCGTTATACCCGGACTTCCGTCATATAACGGAGTTGAGGTGTATTATTTAAAAGGAGTTATAGGACTGCCAATTGTCATTAGTTTTCGTGACTGGTGATATATACATTTTTTTTTTGAAATGGGGCTCATTGATGATGTCATTGTTATCGGCTGGACCGATTCAGATTTCAAAATTTCCAGAGCCCTGATATATATATTTTATGCAAAGTGGTTAAAACTCTGGTTGCTATGGCAATTTAAAGATGGCATTGTCAAGGGCTTCCATTAACTTCCAGACTCAGGAAGTCCCGGACTTCCTACCCCTCAAATTTGGAAGTCCCACAGGAAAATCTAGGAAGTCCCACTTTTTTTCCATGCTGCGGCGGTCTGCCCTTTCTTTAGTAGAACATAGGTTCTTATTTCAGTGTCACACAGAATCATCATCAGGGGTCATCCTGGAGCTTTCAGAGAGGGAGAAGTTTTGCAACAATTTCAGGATTTTAGAGAGAACTTTTGGTCCAAATTTAGGATTTCCCTATACATTCTATACATTTTCACTTCTCCCTCAGCTCAAGATAGGGAGAAGTCAGCAAGCTTAGGGAGACTTTTTCTCCCAAATCGCCCTCTAGGATGACCCCTGATCATGATATACTCTTCTCTTAGATGTGTTTTAAAAATGTCCTTAACGCTTATTAAAATTCGATCGCATCTTTTTGGAAAGCCTGTACTTGTATGTCGGACCTTAGAGAAAGCATCAAAATTGGTACAACTTCGCATTGGTTTCAAAGCCCAGAGAAAGAAAAAAGAAAAGAAAATACATGAGAGAAAACACCCAAAACATGTTTTCTTAAAAATAAACTATGCAGAAATTATTTTGCAGAAATGTATTTAATGAAATATTTGTTCGGATTGAAGCTGATCAACACGAGCGAACGAGTTGCTTACTTCACAAAAATTGCGGGGAAACGGCGCCGACTCGTGCAACAACAAACAAATTAATGGCAGCTCTCGATGAAATACCAACAGCAAAACGTTCGTTCGCGGAGAAAAGCAAGCAAAAACATCGCAAATCGCCTATATTTAGACTTACTTAAATTTGCGTCTTTTCCGCGCTGGTAAACAGCGCAACCGGAACAAGGCTACGCATTTAGAAACGGGTTTTCCGAAAATTTTGACGTAAAATATGTTTTCTTTTCATCTGAAAAATTGCTTTTGTTGTCATGACAAACGTAAGCTTCAAAATTCGAATAAATTTTAATTTGCGTTCTGTGCATAATTGTTATTTATTTATTTATAGAATTTCACTCGGCAATTCCCGGAAGTGTTGCAGACGACACAGTTCTTAGCAAAATAATAATTTAAGACGTGAATATTAAAAAAAATAATGACTTCATATAATTTCAACGAATATTTTCGGGGTCGCAGTAGAAAATTTAATTATAAAAACATCAAGTGATCAACTCAGCACGCGTGACAAATACACGCAGTGATCACGCAGCCATCAAAAGGGTGCCGCGACGCTTGACACAGCTGTCAATAAAACTCCCGCAAGCGGAAAGTGGGACGTCCTTAAAGCTAAGTCAACACAGGTAGCGAATTTCCGGTAAGTAGGCGGGGCAAACATCATACAACTGGTTAAAAGTGGGCGGGCCTTTTGACAATATTTGGACGTCTCGGGTATCGATTTCGGACGGACAAAAGAAATTTCGGAAGTCCGCGGTACGTCTTTGAAGTTCAATTTGGACGTCCGGTGGCAATCTCAGGGCGTAATATACGCCGTACGTCCGCTTAACGGAAGCCCTGATTGTCCTATAATGTGCAGACTAAACATTGCCTATTTTGGCTACGTCACTGCAGATATTTTGATGAAATTTATACATAGAAATATTCCTACTTAAGTCCTCATTGTCACATGTCATTATTGCCCAAATCATCATATTTGTTTGGTTGCCATAGCAACCAAAAGGCTAAATTTGCAAAAAATATGACAAAAATGTTCTTGTAAGAGTTACAAAGCTGATACTCTGCAACATTATCCCCTGCAAAACTGCTTTTTTTTTATTGGTGTAGCTCACATATACATATTATATCATGTTTTTTTTTTTGTTTTTTTTGTTTTGTTTCACAGGACATTTATCAGACAGATTAAAAGTTTTTGCATGACAAAACGAAAAAATGACATTTGTCTGGCAGTCCTGCACTTTTCACAAACACTGGTTTAACAACACGACGCTCCTTGCCCAACTGTAAGCTAGTATCAGTTGGGACTCCCAGGTGACATAAGATACCAGAAACAGAATTAAACACTCCCCCTCTACCCTTACCTGCTGCAAGGATAGCAGGCCAGGGTCTTCCCTCAGGGTTTGAAACCGAGGGTCCCAGTGGCTTGTCAATCTTAAGGGGTCCATAAATATGATTTAGGTGTTTATTGTTTTAAAGAAATTAACTGTTTCCCAGTTATATTTCTTGTCCTTTAGGTACAAAACAAATCAAAATTCAAAGCCAAAAATATATAAAATCAAGTTTACACTGATGATAAATGCATCAATCAAGACTCTTATCCCTTAGTTCTAGGAGTCCAGAACATGATTTTGGGAGTAAAAAAACTGCCAAAAGCAAGTCAGGGAAAACCCTGGCAGGCACTGCCCAACTGTAAGATAATACCAGTTAGACGCCCGTGACACAAGATACACGACACCTTTGCCTCACCTAACCCCTTCACTGACCTAAATAATTTATTCAAAAATTCCCAATTTATAACCCCGAAAGACATAGTCCTCTGAGCGGTTAACCAGTATTATGCACATCCTTTCGCCAGAAACTGACAACTGCCCTTCTTGCATCAGCAGGAGGGAGAATAACAGAAAATATTTCATGATCAATCTCCACAAAAGAATGTTGCCCACGTAGGGGGGGGGGGTCGAACCCGCGACCAGTCGGACAAGCATCCAACTGAGCCATCCCCAAAATAGCTCACTTCTCAAGCCATTTTTGAGAACATGCAAATGAAATGTGTTGGGGTTAACTACAAGTCAATCCTTGTGGGTCAGGGCCTGATGAATACAGTGCCATCAACATAAATACACAATAAAAATGCGATTTGGAAATGCGAAACAATCACAATGGCTCATTTCTATGAATTTGGTGGCCCTGAAAAGGGCCGTTGGGGTCAAATGACCAACAGGATCAGCACCTTAATACTCCTGGCTCTGTGAAGAAACCTTTCCACCCTTGGCACCAGACTTCTTGGGAAGGAGGACAGCCTGTATGTTGGGCAAGACACCACCTTGAGCAATCGTCACACCAGACAGAAGCTTGTTCAACTCTTCGTCGTTTCTAATGGCGAGCTGCAGATGTCTGGGAATAATTCTGGTTTTCTTATTGTCTCTAGCGGCATTGCCAGCCAATTCGAGAACTTCGGCAGCGAGATACTCTAGGACAGCTGCGAGGTAAACAGGTGCACCGGCTCCCACTCTTTCTGCGTAGTTTCCCTTTCTCAAAAGACGGTGAATTCTACCTACTGGGAACTGCAATCCAGCTCTTGAAGATCGGCTCTTTGCCTTGGCTTTAGATTTACCACCTTTTCCACGGCCTGACATTATAACAGATATTCACTTCCCACGTTTGCTGAGTCAACTTCGAAATGAATGCCGCCAATGCCGTTACGGCCTATTTTATAGCCCTGTCGTGGATTGAAACTTTAACCAATCAGATTTTTTCCGCCAAAATTTAAAACCAATCATAACCTTCGTTACAAAAACTGCTACTTTCGGTTTCGACCCGGACATCTCGTACCGATTGAGAAGATATCGCGAGATCCAATATGGTTGTCAACGTGTGAAAAAATTTTGTGAAACAGATCGAAAGTTGTAATTGTAAGAAGAATGGAGTCCGATGACATATTGTTACACCTGCTGCTTAATGCTGGAATGTCAGTCGTTGGATTTTTTGTTTGCCTGAACATTATTCCGAAGTTTCGGGACATGTTCATTCGAGCAAATTTGTTTGGCATCGACATGAGCAAGAAAAACAAGGTCCAAATGTAAGATTTGATGCAATGTGATTATTTTTGACATAATATAAATTTTGCATGACCCTGTCGATTAATATGAAAATAGGCTTAGTCTTAATGCGAGCACAGACCTATCGGTAGTCTCTTCAAAAGTCCTATATGTAATTCAATAATAGATAATAAAAATAATCAGCAAAATATGTTCGTGACTTATTGACACTCGTTTCTTGTTCAAAACTTTATTTTTTTTTTGTCTGATACAGAGTACTATCCTTCCTTGAAATACCACACCACAGAATTTGTCATTCTTCTTTGGTTATCTGCCTAGTTTTGCTAGTTCCAAATAATGAATGAAGGATCTATAAAAAATCCCTCGGATAATGCAACAGCCTCTATATATTACTTTATTATTATTTGTATTATGTGTTACGGAGAAAATTAATTCAATAAAAAGACAGTAGTCACAAAGGGACAGGTTCACAAAAACCTTAAAACTGGCCTTTTAAGCCAAAATCGCACAATTCATGGCATAATGATTTTTTGGCATACACACCCTCCTTCCTGCAAGATTTAGCTCCTATTTTCTGGATTTAATAATTTTTCCAATATAAAATATTTCGGGGAGGTTTAAGAAGTTGCAAGGTCCTATTTTACCCCCTTATGTAGCCCAAAAATAAAATAAGCTTGCAGTAAAATTATGTTAATTAATCCAGTTGTAGCACCGTGTGATGCCCCTACAAAATCTTCCCGGTGCATGTCTGGAGGTCACTAGAGGTCAAAAAGTAGGTTTTTGGTCCTTTTTTTTATTGTCACACAACTCGTCTTAGGCTTTTTGAGCTGGAACCTTGAAACTGTCACAGGTATTAGCCCTATGGATGAGGACTGGAGGAACGCATTTAGAATTTTGATGTGCATGGCGATACTCGATGGCGCTGGCGCGGGGATATGCGATGGCACGTCATCGATTTGCTCTACTTTTTTTACCTTTTCTAAATAAAAAGGTGTTTCTGGAATGAAATATTTATGCTACCATACTTATTCTAAATAGTTGGACAAGTAGGCCAGTAATCCCGGCCTTCTCTGATATTGAAAAAGCCTTTGTTTCTGATTTGGCAGCTTTAGGTGTAAAAAAGTAATAATTTTCAGAGCCATTGAATCTTGGGTTTATAGGCCAGCAACCAGTGTAGACCCACACTAAACACTGCTCCTATAGGAGCAGTTTGATTAGGGTCTACACTGTTTTCCATTCTACCAATAATTTTTTAGACATATCAAGAGGTAGTCAAACACTTCAAGTTTATAAGTGAGTATAATTTTCCGTACTCTATCTATTTTTTTCTAACATGTTATACATATTTTTTATTTGGCCTTATGAAAATTGTCTTGAATTTTTTAATAGTGCAAACTAGTTTCAACTTTTGGTCATTTTTTTCCTTTCTTTATGTGGTCTTTTCCACAAACATTATGAAAACATGCCTATTCAAATATACTGAAAATTTTATCACCAAAAACTGAAAATTTTCAGATAAAAAATTCTGATAGTTTTCATATTTCTGCTCAAAACAATGAGGCGGTTCTAACGTGTATCAACAATCTATGTTTTTGATCAGAAATAAGAAAAATAATATATACCCCTGTAAACCCCAGTTTTACTAAATAAAAGCGGGGTTTAAGGGGGGTCAGAATTATATAGGCATATCGTAATGGTCCTTGGTAGAATTGCATCTAGTATAGATTGAGGTAAAAATCAACACATATATACAAACATAATAATACAGTTAAAACACAAATGTTATAATATCATCACATTAGTGTATATTCTGACCAGGATCAGCCTGATCTGTTTTGTGAGAAAAGTTAGTGTCCGAACTACAAACTTTTAGGTACAATTTCAATTTTTATCGCACCTGCTTGTAGCAGGGTGCGATATAGGCATCCGATTTTCCGTCCGTCCGTCTGTCAACATTTATGTCGACGTTCGACATTTATGTCAAAGTTAGTATTCTAATCAACTACAAGACTAAACAACCATCAAACCTTGCATGAAACATCTCCCTGACCTCCTGACTTTGCAACATAGGCGTCCGCTTTTCCGTATGTCTGTCCATTCATCCGTCCGTCTGTCAACATTTATGTCGAAGTTCGACATTTATGTCAAAGTTAGTATTTCAATCAACTACAAGACTAAACAACCATCAAACCTTGCATGAAACATCTCCCTGACCTCCCGACTTTGCGACATAGGTGCCAAAACCTTCCATTCGTCTGTCTGTTCCTCTGTCTGTCTGTCCGTCTCTTAACAGTTCTGTTATGTCGAAGTTCGACATTTATATCAAAGTTAGTATTCTAATCAACTACAAGACTAAACAACCATCAAACCTTGTATGAAATATCTCCCTGACCTCCTGACTTTGCGACATAGGTGCCCGCTTTTCCATTTGTCTGTCAGTTCCTCAGTCCGTCTGTCTCTTAACAGTTCTGTTATGTCGAAGTTCGACATTTACGTCAAAGTTAGTATTCTAATCAACTACAATTCTACAACAACCATCATTCCTTGCATGACACATCTCCCTGACCTCCTGACTTGGCAGATATGTTGACCCAGTGACCTTGACCTATATTTTGCGCTCCATTGACTTCGACACAATTTACGTTGACGTTCCAGATCTTCTCAACTATAAGGTGTACAACTACCAAACCTTGCATAGTGCTTCTTCTAGATGTACAGACTTGGCAGGTACCTTGACCCGGTGACCTTGACCTATATTTTGCGCTCCAGTGACTTTGACATATTTTGCGTCGGCGTTCGATATCTCCTCAACTATAAGGCCTCCAACCATCAAACCTTGCAAATTGCTTCTCCTGAGTGTACTGACTTAGCAGATACCTTGACCTGGTGACCTTGACCTATATTTTGGTTGCAGTGACTTTGACATAATTTACATCAACGTTCCAGATCTCCTCAAGTGTAAGACCTCTAGCCACCAAACCTTGCATAGTGCTTCTCCTATTTGTACTGACTTGGCAGGTATCTTGACCCGGTGACCTTGACCTATATTTTGCGCTCCAGTGCCTTTTACACATTTTACGTCAACGTTCAATATCTCCTCAACTATAAAGCCTACAACCATCAAACCTTGCATAGTGCTTCTCCTCACTGTACGGACTCTGCAGGTACCTTGACTGGGTGACCTTGACCTATATTTCACGCTCCATTGACTTTTACACCTTTTACGTCACCCTTCCATATGTCCTCAACTGTAAGGCCTTCAACCACCAAACCTTATATAGCACTTCTTCTCGATGTACTGACTCAACAGGTACCTTGACCTGGTGACCTTGACCTATATTGTGCACTCCAGTGACTTTGACACATTTTATATTGATGTTCGGTATCTCCTCAAATATAAGACATACAACCACTAAACCTTGCATAGTGCTTCACCTCATTGCCCTGGCTTGGCAGGTACCTTGACCCAGTGACCTTGACCTATATTTGACACATTTAAGTTGATGTTTGATAACTCCTCAACTATAAGGCCTACAACCACCATACCTTACATTGTGCTTCTCCTTGATGTACTGAATTAGCAGGTACCTTGACCTATATTTCATGCTCCAGTGACTTTTACACATTTTACGTCAATGTTCCATTATCATTGGGCTGTATGATACGAAAAGTCAGTGCTGAAGATATAGCCATTAGAGGGAATGGGACTGGCCTGGAATATATGTGCCCCACTAGGCACTTTGTCTACATTTTTTTCAACCCAGTTTTCCAAGTAAGCACTGCTAAGAATGAAATAAACTTATTTAATAACCACATTCCGATTGTGGCTCCTGTGACTTGCGCCAGCAGGTGCGATGACGCCTTCCGCGGAATTCTTGTATTATGTACAAGTCTGTCTTTTTTCTTCTCTTTATCTTTCTTTCTTTTCTTGGTCAAGTTGATAGGTGCAGTTGATGAGTTTAAGTTGGTATGTGCGAGTATGTGCTAGTATTTTTTTATCGCACCTGCTTGTAGCAGGGTGCGATATAGGCGTTCGGTTTTCTGTCCGTCCGTCCGTCTGTCAACATTTATGTCGATGTTCGACATTTATGTCAAAGTTGGTATTCTAATCAACTACAAGACTAAACAACCATCAAACCTTGCATGAAACATCTCCCTGACCTCCTGACTTTGCGACATAAGCATCCGCTTTTCCGTATGTCTGTCCATTCGTCCGTCCGTCTGTCAACATTTATGTTGAAGTTCGACATTTATGTCAAAGTTAGTATTTTAATCAACTACAAGACTAAACAACCATCAAACCTTGCATGAAACATCTCCCTGACCTCCCGACTTTGCAGCATAGGTGCCCACTTTTCCATTCGTCTGTCTGTCTGTCTGTTAACAGTTCTGTTATGTCGAAGTTCGACATTTATGTCAAAGTTAGTATTCTAATCCACTACAAGACTAAACAACCATCAAACATTGTATGAAACATCTCCCTGACCTCCTGACTTTGCGACATAGGTGCCCGCTTTTCCATTCGTCTGTCCATTCGTCCGTCTGTCTGTTAACAGTTCTGTTATGTCGAAGTTCGACATTTACGTCAAAGTTAGTATTCTAATCAACTACAATTCTATAACAACCATCATACCTTGCATGAGACGTCTCCCTGACCTCCTGACTTGGCAGGTATGTTGACCCAGTGACCTTGACCTATATTTTGCGCTCCATTGACTTTGACACAATTTACGTTGACGTTCCAGATCTTCTCAACTATAAGGCGTACAACTACCAAACCTTGCATAGTGCTTCTCTTAGATGTACTGACGGCAGGTACCTTGACCCGGTGACCTTGACCTATATTTTGCGCTCCAGTGACTTTGACATATTTTGCGTCGACGTTCGATATCTCCTCAACTATAAGGCCTACAACCATCAAACCTCGCAAAGTGCTTCTTCTCAATGTACTGACTTGGCAGATACCTTGACCTGGTGACCTTGACCTATATTTTGGCTGCAGTGACTTTGACATAATTTATGTCAGCGTTCCAGATCTCCTCAAGTGTAAGACCTCTAGCCACCAAACCTTGCATAGTGCTTCTCCTAGATGTATTGACTTGACAGGTATCTTGACCCGGTGACCTTGACATATATTTTGTGCTCCAGTGCCTTTTAACATTTTACGTCAACGTTCAATATCTCCTCAACTATAAGGCCTATAACCATCAAACTTTGCGTAGTGCTTCTCCTCAATGTACGGACTCTGTAGGTACCTTGACTGGGTGACCTTGACCTATATTTTGCACTCCATTGACTTTTACACCTTTTACGTCACCCTTCCATATATCCTCAACTGTAAGGCCTTCAACCACCAAACCTTATATAGCACTTCTTCTTGTTGTACTGACTCGGCAGGTACCTTGACCTGGTGACCTTGACCTATATTGTGCTCTCTAGTGACTTTGACACAGTTTATGTTGATGTTCGGTATCTCCTCAAATATAAGACCTACAACCACTAAACCTTGCATAGTGCTTCACTTCATTGCACTGGCTTGGCAGGTACCTTGACCCAGTGACCTTGACCTATATTTGGCACATTTTACGTTGATGTTTGATAACTCCTAAACTATAAGGCCTACAACCACCATACCTTGCATTGTGCTTCTCCTTGATGTACTGAATTAGCAGGTACCTTGACCCGTGACCTTGACCTATATATCATGCTCCAGTGACTTATACACACTTTACGTCAGCGTTCCATTATCATTGGGCTGTATGATACGAAAAGTCAGTGCTGAAGATATAGCCATTAGAGGGAATGGGACTGGCCTGGAATATATGTGCCCCACTAGGCACTTTGTCTACATTTTTTTCAACCCAGTTTTCCAAGTAAGCACGGCTAAGAATGAAATAAACTTATTTAATAACCACGTTCTGATTGTGGCTCCTGTGACTTTTGCCCCAGCAGGTGCGATGACGCCTTCCGCGGAATTCTTGTTTTTTTGGGGGTTTTTTTTCTTATTTATTTACTTTTGTTTTCCTTCAGTCTTGGACCAGGGATTTTCCTAGCCTAAACATGGGACTGGAAATCAGTCCCAGTTTTTCCCAATTTACAGACAAAAATCCCCAAAATCTATAGAAAATTCCCAATTTCTCGTTTGTCAACATTTATTATTTATTAAGTAAATCTCCCGAGTTCAAACCATAGACAACATTAAAACACAGACTGAATTATGTTTTTAACTGATGTAAACCAAATATGTGTTGTTTTTTTTTCCAATCCAGCTTTTTCCAGTTTTTGTAGATTCACATGCTATATTTCAAAAAATCAAAGGCCCTAAGGGGTAGGTTCTGGAGAAATGAGATTAATTTTAATTCAAACTTTCTCACATCTTGATATTTTTATCAGCCATATGCAAAATGGTATTGTTTTGGTTAACAATAAAGGGATTTATTTATTAAAGCACTTCCTGGTCAGTATCATTAATGAAAACAGACCTGTAATTATCATGTCAACTGATGGTTTACCAGGAACAACAGGATGTTATGCAATAGGGTACTCAAACCAGATCAACACAAGTAGATTGACATTTGACTTTAGATCCTGTAGATTTATTGCCAGGGGGCAGTGTGTGATAAATTCTAATCCTTTGTAATCTGCCCCTCTATATTTCCCATGAAGAGAAAATTGCAAACATAGCTGGCAAACATAGCTCTAGATAAGAAGTATCAGGTAAATATTTTTCTTATTTCTACACAAAAACATATGTTGTGGATTCTCATTATAAGCACCTCATTGAGGCACTTCTAATGAGTACCTACATCATATGTTTTCATGGAGAAATAAGAAAAATGTTATTTGTTTGAAAAAAAAAAAAAAAAAGTGCTTTATGTAAAATTTATTTTCTTAGTCTAAAGCGTGATGAAAAGAATTAATTTTTATCATTTAATGAAATTTTTTGGTGTGAAATTTTAAATAAAGTCTACAGTATTGAATATTTTCTTGAATTTTTCAGTCAGATTGCAATGAAATGAGAAGAAGCCTTCGTATTCTTTTTTTTTTAAATAAAAAAAAAAAAAAAAAAAATTTTTTTTTTTTTTTTTTTTTTTTTTTTAAATTGGGGTGGTTGGGTGGTGCGAAGGTGCTGTGTATCTTACATCACCGGGGCGTCCAACTGATATTGGCTTACAGTTGGGCAAGGCCTGCTATCCTTGTAGTGGGTAAGGGTAGAGGGGGAATGTTTTTATTTCTTCTGTTTCTTCACTTTCATTCCTGTTCCTCTTTCTTCCCTGTCCCTCTCTTTCATCTCCTCTACTCTCTCTTCTATCTCTTTTCTCCCTTTCTCTGGGAGACGACACAAAATGACCCTCAAGGGTTGACGTGTCGTTAAACCCCAACACAATCAAATTTTTTTTAAATACTATAATTTTTGTTTTATTTTGCATGATCACATTATCTGTTCAGACATATAAATATTTTAAGTGTTAGCATTCTGTAGACTAAATCATCAGATGAAAACTAGCAGTATTTTCCTTATTTGTCACAGAACAAAGGCTTGACATTTCATTTGATTGTCCTTTTTTCTGAAATCTGTTTTCAAATTGTGTGAAATATATCTTTTAAATGATATCTGCTTTTATTTATAACCAGCGTGTGAAACATTAAGCTTTCAACTTTGGAACTTCTTGCATGAAGTTTAGTAATATATTCTTTCACAAAAAAAAATTCATGAAAAAATGTCACAGATTTTGGTAGGAAAAAAGTCACAAGGTGCACAAAATATTTTGAATTTGCATAAATCTTGCTTTTTCATAGCTGTTATGTGAGGCCACATTTATAATTTTTTCTGTTTGCCCTCTCCCGACTTTGCCAGATATTTTTAGGTAGGTAGATAGGTATTTTTTTTTTTTTTTTTTTTTTTTTGACGACACAAAATGACCCACAAGGGTTGACATGTCATTAAACCCCAACACAATATATTAAAAAAGCATGGATTGTAGGCACTAGTTGGAGCAGCCTCTCCAAGCGGTTCTAGTAGAGGCCTGGGATCTGTGTTTTGGGGTGGAAGCAGGAGGAATATCACAATTTTTGACATGAAAATTTGCATTCAGATGGCAATAAAAATCCCATTTTAATACATAGGTGGGTCAGCCTGATGATGCAAAATAGTCACTTGTAGCATTATCTCTTTTGATGAAATCTGATAATGTACTCAAAGTGTACATTATATACTGTATATATTATAACATTATGTATCCCGGATGGGGTTTATGTAACAGGCACTAGTTTCCATAATAAAGTTCAACAGGGAAAAAAATATTTCAGGGGAAGCAACTCTGTCAGATAGTTTTTACCTCAATCACAAAAAAAAGTATTCTCTAATGGAAATAATTTACTTTCCTTGAGAGAAATTCTTTCCTTTTATAGCAGACTCTTTCAGAAGTGAAATGGAAAGCAAACAGGAAGTTAAAAGTGTTTTATTTCCCCCATTTTGTCTGTTTCCATTTTGTCTACTCTTGATAATTTTTCCCATTTTGTCCACTCACACATTACTATTTTGTCGACTGGGGGTATTTTCACACCTGTGCAATCTACTTAAGATCACAATAATGGTATAAACTTATAGATTTTACATGGAAAACATGGCAGTCAGGCAAAGGAACCAGTGTAGACCCAGGTCAGACTTAAGGAAGATGGTCTGGTTCTACCCTTATTAACCATTGTCATCTTATAATTCTGTATGGAAACCATTACGAAAACATGCCTATTCAAATATAATGAAAATTTTACCACCAAAAAATGAAAATTTTCAGATAACAAATTCTGATATTTTTCATGTTTCTGCTCAAAAACATAGATTGTGGGTACTCGTTAGAACCGCCTCGATGAGGCGGTTCTAACGAGTACCACAATCTATGTTTATGAGCAGAAATAAGAAAAATAATGAATACCCCTGTAAACCCCAGTTTTACTACATAAAAGTGGGGTTTAAGGGGGTCAAAATTATATAGGCGTGTTTTCGTGATGATTGCAATGTAGAAAATCAACCAGTGTTGACTCAGGTCAGACTAGAGAATGAATGTCCATCTGGTTCAACACAGGATGTTCCTGAATCCCTTGCTATTATTATTTTTTTAGTGATTTCAAGGGAAAATAAAGGAACATTAAGGAATAAATGTACACACATCTGAAACCAAAAATTTATTTCATCCATATATATATATATATATATATACAGTACAACCTCCATGGCTCGAACCCGGATGACTTTACCGTGGATGATTCAAACTCGGTCCCTACAAAATCCTTCCAATAGCTGAAGAAAACAAATATTTAGGGATTTTCTTCTTATTTTATCATGGAATTGTATGTTGTGTGTACTCATTAGAATCACTTCATTGAGGTGATTCTAATGAGTGCACTCAATATACAATCATTGTGTAGAAAATCGAAAAGATTTCTCTAAATTATTACCCATGTCTCGAACGAATTTCCATGGTCCCAAACATGTTCGAGCCATTGAGGTTCGACTGTGTGTTTTATATATATATATATATATATATATATATATATATATATATATATATATATATATATATATATACAACCTATAATTACTAATATATATATAATATATATATATATAATAAAAAAGTAGACAAAATAGGAATTACTCCCAGAGTTGGAGAAAACAAAATTGTAATAAAAATAGTAGTTGCACTGGAAAGTAAAGTTACCTTTAATACAAACAATTTTTTAGTCAGACGTATTTTATTTCGACACTTTGACATATACATATAAGAACATGTTCAGTAGGATAAGAACAAACACAGGCTGCTTGTTTGGTTCTTCTGTGCCCTTCTACAAACATTGTAGCCCATGTCAAAAATGGCAGAAGTGTTTGCTACAGAATGCTAAATAAATTTCTGGGCCCAGTTGTTCAAAACTAACGATGTCGTTAGTTAACGATTCGTTAAAATTTTAATTGAGTGATACGCAAATATTCTGAAATTTTTTGCTGGAAAAATGTGAGTAGCTTTGCAAAAGCTACTCACATTTTTTCAGCAAAAAATATCAGAATATTGTGTATTGAATCCGCTAAAACAGTTAACGAAATGACCCTTAACGAGCTCGTTAAGCTAACGACGTTTTGAACAACCCGGCCCTGATTGTGTTGATAATTTAGAAATGAGTATATGACCTGCCTTCCAGACTGCATTTTTGTATGTACGGTCATAAAATTTCATACAGATTACACTATCCTTAAGGACAAAATGTGATATGCAAACAGTTTAGACCCAGGTCAGACTTCTCCTGAAGGCTTTGCCATTCCTTGAAGAATTTTTAGAAGTAAAGTATGCCATAAAGTATTCAAAATTTAATGATATTTACCACATTCTAATTATATCATTACTCTATTTACATGTACCTGTTTAAAACTTTAGCATAGGCAATATGGTGGGTACAGACAATTACCCACCGGACATTTTCCCACATTTTCCAATATATATATATTTTTTTTTTTTTCAGTTTGCATATGTTTGTTAGTTTCTCATAACTGGGTTATTAACATTGTTGCAGGAAAATAGTTGGTTTTTTGCTAATTAATCTTAAAAACAAACTGGTAGTTAAAGGAGCGGATTAAAAGAATAAAAAAATGTTTGTAAACTAATAAGTAAGTTTGAATTATTGTTAATAATTTGGAAGTACTTTAAACATCATTACACTTTGATCTAATATTAATTTATATCATGTCATAGTAGTTAGTATAATTTTGTATAGTGATACAGAAAAATCACTTTTGCTATTTATGATTTATGAAAAAAAGTAAATCTGAGGAAACATACTTAAAAACTGCAAGGCCCATTATGAAAGACGAGTGTAGGACAATAGCCCACTAGGATGATATCCCACTCGGACAATAGCCCACTAGGACAATAGCCCACTTATATGTATGTAAATTATGCATTTAATTAAGAAATTGAGTATGTAATGAGTTTAAAACATAAGTATTCATAAGTATAGACTATTTTTTTTTTAATTCTGAAATTTCTGTTTCTATACTTTTTACTCATGTTTTATTTGGTAGACACAGGGTATAAGTGAGTAAACACACTATATAATTGCATACAAAAATCAATGTTTTGACTATAAACAGACAAAAGATTGAATTTGTATTTAAAATACATGTATATAGATGTAAATATCAAAACAATTAAACATCTGGAAGAAAAAGACAAATTGCATTTTAATTTTGTATAATCGTCTATTTATACTATTTAAAGCCAGAAGATTGTATGTGCATGGGAATTTCATTTGCACTTACAACATTATGGCATAATAAGAATTGTATTAAATTCTTATCAAAAACAATGAAATTTGACAAATGACTCATTCTATATTTAATGTGATCAAGAAAATATTATTGCTGAAACCTTCATTCAGCAATAAATATGTATAATAGATATGTACTTCTTAGGTAAATATATCTTATATTGCACAAGATTTGATTTTATTAGTAGAATTCTGTAATATTATTAGCTCACCTGAGCTCTGCTCAGGATGAGCTATTGTGATCACTTTTCGTCCGTCATCCGTCCGTCCGTGCGTCCATCCGTTAACATTTTCAAATGACTTCTCCTCTGAAGCCGCTGAGCCAATTTTGCTCAAATTTCATATGGAGCCTCCTTAGGGTGGGGGAACGAAAAATTGCTAAAATGGTCGCGTCCGTTGACCAAGATGGCCGCCATGCCCATATATGGTAAAAACCTTTAAAAATCTTCTCCTCCAGAACCGAGAATGCCTTGGGGCTGAACCTTTGCAGGAATCATCGGGGACAGGAGGTCTACCAAAATAGCTAAAAGAATTATCGTACATTTACGTTTCACCTTTTTAGGGCAAGGTCAAGTTTGCTTCCCTATGCATTTATATGGGAAAAACCTTTAAAAATCTTCTTCTCCAAAACCGAGCATGCCTTATGGCTGAATCTTTGCATATATCTTCGGGAACAGGAGGGCTACCAAAATTGCTAAAATAATGGTTGTACATTGACATTTGACCTTTTTTCGGTAAGGTCAATCTTGCTACCTTATGCATTTGTATGGGAAAAATGTTCAGAATTTCAAACGTCTTCTTCTCTGGAGCCTCTGGGCCAATTTTGCTCAAATTTCATATGGAGCCTCCTTAGGTTGGGGAAATGAAAGATTGCTAAAATGGTTACAGTTAATTGACCAAGATGGCCGCCATGCCCATATATGGTAAAAACCTTTAAAAATCTTCTTCTCCAGAACCGAGGATGCCTTGGGGCTGAATCTTTGCATAAGTCATTGGGGACGGGAGGTCTACCAAAATTGCTAAAATAAATGCTGTATATTGACATTTGACCTTTTTACGGCAAGGTCAAGTTTGCTTCCCTATGCATTTGTATGGGAAAAACCTTTAAACATCTTGTTCTCCAAAACCGAGGATGCCTTGTGGTTGAATCTTTACATATATTATTGGAAACTGGAGGTCTACCAAAATTGCTAAAATAATGGTCGTACATTGACATTTGACCTTTTTACCGTGAGGTCAATTTTGCTTCCTTATGCATTTGTATGGGAAAAATATTCAGAATTTCAAATGACTTCTCCTCTAGAGCCTCTGGGCCAATTTTGCACAAATTTCTTATGGAGCCTCCTTAGGTTGGGGGAATGAAAGATTGCTAAAATGGTCGCAGTTCATTGACCAAGATGGCCGCCATGCCCATATATGGTAAAAACCTTTAAAAATCTTCTCCTCCAGAACCGAGGATGCCTTGGGGCTGACTCTTTGCATAAGTCATTGGGGACGGGAGGTCTACCAAAATTGCTAAAATAAATATTGTATATTGACATTTGACCTTTTTACAGCAAGGTCAAGTTTGCTTCCCTATGCATTTGTATGGGAAAAACCTTTAAACATCTTGTTCTCCAAAACCGAGGATGCCTTGTGGCTGAATCTTTACATATATCATCGGAAACTGGCAGTCTACCAAAGTTGCTAAAATAATGGTCGTACATTGACATTTGACCTTTTTACCGTGAGGTCAATTTTGCTTCCTTATGCATTTGTATGCGAAAAATATTCAGAATTTCAAACAACTTCTCTGGAGCCTCTGGGCCATTTCATATGGAGCCTCCTTAGGTTGGGGGAATGAAAGATTGCTAAAATGGTCGCGGATCATTGACCAAGATGGCCGCCATGCCCATATATGGTAAAAACCTTTAAAAATCTTCTCCTCCAGAACCGAGGACGCCTTGGGGCTGAATCTTTGCTTAAATCATCGGGGACAGGGGGTCTACCAAAGTTGCTAAAATAATGGTCGTACAAGTTTGCTTCCCTATGCATTTGTATGGGAAAAAACATTTAAAAATCTTATTCTCCAAAACCAAGGATGCCTTATGGCTGAATCTTTGCATATATTATTGGGAACATCTGCATGTCTGCAGTGGCTATGTCACTCAGGTGAGCCAACCGTGGCCCGTGGGCCTCTTGTTTATATTATTTTGTTTTTCAAAAACAATGAAATTTGACATTCTATATTTAATGTACTCAAGAAAATATGGCTAAAACTTTCATTCAACATTAAATATGTATAATAGATATTACTTTTTAGGTAAATCTATCTCATATTTCATCAGATTTGACATTATTTAGATTGTGAAAGCACCAGTCATTTTCACATACAAATTAATTTTCATAATGGAAAAAGCATAAACAATACTCAATTATTATATTTTTCATAATAATTTAAAACATAAATTATGTATCTAAAGTACTTTGAAATAGTTCATGAATAGTAGGAGTAAAGCCCCCTGCTCCAATTCAGATAGGCAGAAATATTCTTAATTTTTATTTCATAATAGGACCTAATCTTAACCATGCCCTCAAAAGTGAAAATAGTAAGATATTGGTTGGATTTTTAAACCTAACTGGGTACTTTCTTGCCAAAATGTTCAAAATAATATTTTTTAACCCTTTTTGATAAGCAGTGGGCTATTGTCCTCCCTGCCAAATTTAGCAGTGGGCTATTGTCCAGTGGGATATTGTCCATTGGGTTATTGTCCTAGTGGGCTATTGTCCTAATGGGCTATTGTCCATTCCCCATGAAATAAAAATCAATTTCATCCTTTCATCTTTGATACAAAGTCATTTATGATTTATAAAAAATATGTATATAAATATATCAAAGGAAAATTATTTAAAAACTTCAAAGTCAATTTTGAACAAGAAAAAAATCCTTCCATTTCATCCTTTCATCTCTGATACATGTGTACAAAGTCATTTTCAGCTAAAACTCTTGAATAGATACAAAATCATTTTTACTAATAAAAAAGGAATAAATAAATGAAAAATGTTATATGACAATTTACTGATCACTTATACAACATTTAAGGACAGTTTTATAGAAAATATTTTTGGGTGGATAAATGGTCCTCTTTTAGGTTAAGAGGGGTGTGTTAATGTCTGGTGGGTAATTGCCTGGGTGGGTAATTGTCCTACACTTGCAAAAAGGATATGAATTGAGATTTGACAGTAGGTAAAACAGGAGTAAGCAAAAACAAGGCAAAAACAGAGTAGACAACAGGGATATTTCTGGGATGGGCCCGATCCATTTTGTGTGAAAACCATTAATGTTAGACTTAAATTGAATTTATTTTTGGCTGGGCCCCCTATATAAGCTATCCAAATCCAGTATTTATTTTGATCTCAGGTGAGTATTAAGGATTCTTGGGCCCATCAAAATTTCCAGAGGGCCCATCAAAATTTGAAAAGGCCCATCAAAATTCTAAATTTTACATGTATTTGAATGGGACATGGGCCCTTGGCCCATTTCAAGGGCCCATAGTAATTTTGGGCTGGCAATATCCCTGGACAAAATCAAAATACCCCTATTCCGGTGCCATGACTCATTAGCAGGCTTATCCTAAAATTTGAATACTTCCATTTTGTGTCTGAAAATGGTTGGAGGAGTGGCAAACAGTGTTGACCCTCTTCAGATGCCACTTACTGACAAACTGTTTTCCAAGTACATGTATGACACAAAATAGAATTTTTGAGCAAAGCCGGTTTTTCAGCATAGATGTATTCATCAGTTTGATTTTCTTATATTTTCAGACCAGAGTCTGCAGGAGTGATTTGTGGTGCCGTGTTCCTGGTGATCATGTTTCTTTTTATTCCTGTGCCATTCTACAAACATCTGGCTGACACAAACAATAAAGCTTTCCCACATCATGAGGTGAGATTGTACTGATTGTAAATACAGTGGACTCATTATCTCAAACTCCAAGGGATTGAGATATCAGAGGTTTGAAATAACAGGAGTTGCAATGTACAGTCAGGAGTATAACTTCTAAAGGTTAAAATTTTAGAGGATTTATAACTTAATAAAGTTAAAATTCAACTATAAAATAACCTCCCTTCCAAAGTGTAAGAGTTAACTTTACTTTGGCTAAAGGTTTAACTTATTTAGGTTATTTATCAAATTTGTAATTATTTTGAAAGTAACCTAAATAAAAGGTAAATTTTTTTTCATTAACTTCAAAGTCCCTGCACACACATTTCTAGACGATGTGTACGAAACTTTATTGCTTGATCATAAAGTTACATTATAGATAAACCATGATTATTGTTGAGGTTTTGGGTGTACAGTCATACCACAATTTGGTGACCTTTCACTGTCTGACCCCAAACGAGGTGGAGCCAAGTTTTGGTCAGACAGTGAAAGGTCACCAAACTATGATATAATTTACAGTATTCCCAAAACCGAGACAATAACATGGTTTATCTGTTTTTAGCTCACCTGAGCACGAAGTGCTCATGGTGAGCTATTGTGGTTAGTCAATGTCCGTCGTGCGGCGTCAACAATTGCTTTAAAAGCCTACTCCTCTTACACCCCTGGGCCAATTGACTCTACTTGGTAGGAAGCATTGGGGTGACTTTGTAGATCAAAAATAGCTAAAATGGTTCTGATCGGAAATCCAAGATGGCCACCATGAGATATTTCATGCTGAATGTTGGGAATTTAGGTTACTGTGTGATAAATTAAAATATAACTGAAACAGGTAACAAAATAGTTAACTCTTTTGAGTTAAAAAAAAAAAAAAAAAAAAAGAATTATCTAAATTCATAGGTCTAGATAAGAGTGGGTATCAGGTAAATAGTTTTCTTATTTCGCCAAGAAAACATATGTTGTGGGTACTCATTAGAAGCACCTCGGCCAGGCGCTGCTAATGAGTACCCACAACATATGTTTTTGTGGAGAAATAAGAAGAATATCAATACTTCTGGATTGAAAAAAAAGCGCCTTAACTAGAGCTATGTATCTTGTAGAAGTTATGCTCCTGACTGATGAAATGAACATTTAACAAAACTACACCAATATTACCAGAAATTTTGAGTATTCAGAGTTGTTTGAGTTATCAGTGTTTGGGGTAACTGGAGTCAGCTGTAGTATTGAAAACACATAGCTCCAGATAAGAAGGCTTATCAGGTAAATATTTTTATTTTATACTTAGCAGTGAAATCAGTGTATAGCTGAAATGAATAAAAATGCTATTTTCACTAGTTATCTGAAATGAATAAAAATGATATTTTCACTAGTGAAAAATAACAAGTTGATGTTATTTTCACTACTCATTTCAGATTACTTTGCTTGTCTTCATTGTTTCCCTAACAGATGCCAATCCCACTTTGGTCTTTGAACTCCTCTAACTTCTCTGTTTCTGTGCAAAACTATCAAGTGTTGGTATGCATCGTCTTAGTTAGAATGTAAGAAACATTTTGGTAACAAGATTATTTTAATTTGCTGAAAATTTTTGTTAAAATTGTCTTTTCAGCACTTCACATGTTAAGCACTGAACGTCGACGCCATGACGTTCATGTTTTTGTTTGGTGACATTGGCTATGATGAATATATTTATAGTTTTCACAGCAAAATAGTAAATGTCCTCTATTTCTTATTTCATCCTGTAAATATATGTTGTGGGTACTCATAGCTACAGATAAGAGGGGGTATCCACATAATATTTTTCTTATTTCTCGATGAAAACATATGTTGTGGGTACTCATTAAAAGCGCCTTGCCGAGGCGCTTCTAATGAGTACCCACAACATATGTTTTTGTTGCGAAATAAGGAAAACATCAGCATTTTTCGGATGAAAAAAAGTGCCTTATCTGTTGCTATGGGTACTGAGGCACTTCTTATGAGTACCCACAACATATATTTTCTTGGAAAATAAGGAAAATATTCATATATTTTGGTTGAAAGAAACACCTTTTCTGGAGCTACAGGTTATCCTAAATATTTTGATAACCTAACTCTTTACTATACATGCCCTAAATTTTGAGCAAGTCCATTTTAGTACCTGTTGATGTACCTAAAACGTGCAGGATGTGTGGCAAACAGTGTAGACCCTGATCAGACACTGCATTCCACAGAGTCTGATCTATGTCAACAATGTTTGTCCAGGTCTGTCTGTCTAGATACTTAGTGTAAATACAGTAAGTTGGATTTTTAAGCCCCTGCCTGCTGAAGGCAGCAGTGGGGAATAGAGCGTTTTGCTGTGATGTTTAGTCTATACTTTGTGTGTATGTCACGTTTATAATCAGTCTTAACACATTCAAAATTATATTGACATTTATGTCAGTGTTTCTCTTGGAGGCCATAACTTGAGTATCTTTTATGCTAGGAAGTTGAATAGGTATGCTACCCTACCCAGACCTAAATGTTCAAGTCTGTGCTAGAGTTTCCCTTGCATTATGCCCTAGGGTGGGGCTAGGGGTCAGAATATATAACAGCTCAGATAGACATTCAAATAATTTACATTGACATTTATGTCCATGTTTCTCTTGGAGGTCTCAGTTTGGGTACCTTTTATGCTAGGAAGTTGAAATTTGGTACCGGTATGCTACTTACCTAGACCTAAACCTTCAGCTCTAAGCTAGAGTTGCCTCTGGGGCATGCCCAGGGGTGGGGCTAAGGGTAAAATGTATATAGCAGATCAGATTGAGCATCTGGAAAATAGTTGTTGAAATTTATGCAGCCATATTGGCAAAAACCAAAGGGCAGAGGCATTTGTGTACTTTGGACACATGTCTATTTTTTTGGAATATTACTACACAAGACCTTAAATAAAGTATTAGATAGGCACATATGTAGGCATTGATGGGAACTAAATGTATGATGTAAGAAGCAACAATGTCAGACCATAACTTCCAGACACCATCACTTCATGGCTAGTCTTGATGTGCATCCAGTTGATGATTGGCAACATTCTTTCGTGGAGATTAATCATGATATATTTTCTACGGGAACTCTCTCCCTTCCGCTGATTCAAAAAAGGCAGTTGCCAGTTTCTGGCGAATGCTCTGGTTAACCACATAGAGTACTAAGCCTGCCCAGGAAAAGTGTGGTTAGGTAAACTGACCTGCTCGACGTCCTTAATAGTGTTGACTGAGCCGTTAAACTCCAAACCAACCAACATACCTTCATGATATGACTGAAAGATTGTCGACAGTGAAATTAAAGCTCAACTCAAACTCAAAAAAATTAAGATTAGGGCTTAAAATTTCCTGCAGACTGTCTCATAAAGAAGGAGGCATTTCATATGAAATTCTAAGCCCTTGCTTCTTTGAAAGATAGATTTAGAACATTAAAGAGAACTGCATAAACTTGGAAGAATTTGTGCCATATTTTTCAAGGGAGACAACTTCCGTGAACTTGTTTGCTTTTCTGCGCACTAAGCACTTATGAAAGGCGTATACTTTAACCCTTCTATTTTACTTCTATTTTTTCAGAGAATAAAGTCTTGACATTTCATATGAATCATCAGCCAAGACTTATTTTCTCTGAAAAATAAATAATAATAAATAAAAAATTAAAAATGTTGTCTGCTACAAATTTTGCTTGGTCTTTTAAGGGTTAAAAAGAAAGAATTTGCTCCCAAAAAATCTGACAGAGTTGTATCCGTTCCCCATAAAACATTTAAATTCAGTTTCTGTTGAATGCTTTCATTTCAGTATATAGAATATATAGCCGCTCTATTGTCAATCTGCTGCATGATATTTCTGGGGTTTGCTGATGATGTCTTGGCTCTGAAATGGAGACACAAGCTCTGGCTACCTACAGTGGCGTCACTTCCTCTTCTTATGGTGTATTTTGTCAACTATAACCTTACTGTGATTATTGTACCCAAACCTTTCAGATGTCTTGTAGGATTTGATATGGATATAGGTAGGAACAAAGCAAAAATGGTATTTTTCTTATTTCCTAAAGAAAACATATATGTACTCTATGGTATTTACTCTTAAGTATTCGGACATCTTACTTGTCCTAAAATTTAAAGAATTCAGTTTTTCTTGTACACCAGAGCCCAGTTGTTCAAAACTAACGATGTCATTAGTTAACATACCATTAAAACTTTGATCATTAAATATGGCACATACGCTAATATTTTTGCTGAAAAAAAATGTGAGTAACTATTTCGACCGGTGGCTCAGTTGGATGCGCCGTCCGACTGGAGACCAGGAGGTCGCGGGTTCAACCCCCGCCGAGGTCAGCAACATTCTTTCGTGGAGATTGATCATGAAATATTTTCTACGGTCATTCTCTCCCTTCCGCTGATTCAAGAAGGGCAGTTGTCAGTTTCTGGCGAAAGAATGTGCACAATACTGGTTAACCGTTTAGAGGACTAAGCCTGCCCAGAAAACGTGTGGTTAGGTAAACTGACCGCACTTGACATGACCCATTGGGTTGACTGGGCCGTAAAACCTCAACACAAACAATTTCGACCACTAACGAGCTTGTTAAGCTAACGAAGCTTTGACCAACTGGGTCCAGATAAGGAAATCCTGGATTTTACCCTGGGATAGAAATTCTTATCTTACCCAGGTTATCCTACCCAGGGTAAGAAAAAAATCGAGAATTCTCAAGTGTTTGATAGACACTGGTTGTATGAATATGGAGTATGCCATCGTTAAGGTTGACGTCACTGGACGTAATGTACTTTTGACTCTCTAAGTCATTGCCATTGTATCAACCCTGATGCTTAGCACATTTTTAGCTTGTCGGGACTATGTTCCTGGAGAGCTTATGTTTCCACCCAGTTGTTGGCATCGGCGTCTGTCGGCGTCCGCATCTGTCGGCGTCCGCATCTGTCGGCGTCTGTGTCAGTGCCCGCATTAGCACAATGTTTAAGTTTTCAAAGGAGTGCATAGTTTTTTAGCTCACCTGAGCAAAAGCTCAGGGTGAGCTATTGTCATCACCCTCTGTCCGTCGTCCATCGTCGTTCATCTTCAACAATTAGTTTGTTGACCCAATCTTGATGAAGCTTGCTCAGAATGTTTGCCTCTATGAAATCTAGGTCAAGATCGATACTGGGTTACTTGGGGTCAAAAACTAGGTCACCAGGTCAAATCAAACACTCTAGAGGTCATAGTTTTGACCCAATCTTGATGAAACTTGCTCAAAATGTTTGCCTCTATTAAATCTAGGTCAAGTTTGAAACTGGGTCACTTGGGGTCAAAAACTAGGTCACAGGGCCAGATCAGCAGAAAACCTTGTTAACACTCTAGCGGTCACATTTTTGAAGCAATCATCATGAATCTTGTTCAATATGTTTGTCTTGATGAGTTCTAGGTCAAGAACGAAACTGGGTCACTTGGGGTCAAAAACTAGGTCACTGGGCCAAATCAGCAGAAAACCTTGTTAACACTCTAGCGGTCACATATTTTAAGCAATCATCATGAATCTTGCTCAAAATTTTTGTCTTGATGATTTCTAGGTCAGGTTCGAAACTGGGTCACTTGGAGTCAAAAACTAGGTCACTGGGCCAAATCAGCAGAAAACCTTGTTAACACTCTAGCGGTCACATTATTTAAGCAATCGTCATGAATCTTGCTCAAAATGTTTGTCTTGTTGATTTCTAGGTCAGGTTTGAAACTGGGTCACATGGGATCAAAAACTAGGTCACCAGGCCAAACCAGCAGAAAACCTTGTTAACACTCTAGCTGTCACATTTTTCAAGCAATCATCATGAATCTTGCTACAAATCTTTGTCTTGATGAGTTCTAGGATATGTTTGAAACTGGGTCACATGGGGTCAAAAACTAGATCACCGACCCAAATCAGCAGAAAACCTTGTTAACACTCTAGCGGTCACATTTTTGAAGCAGTCATCATGAATCTTGCTCAAAATGTTTGTCTTGATGATTTTTAGGTCAAGTTTGAAACTGGGTCACCTGGGGTCAAAAACTAGGTCACCTGGCCAGATCAGCGGAAAACCTTGTTAACACTCTAGTGGTCACATTTTTCAAGCAATCATCATGAATCTTGCTCAACATGTTTGTCTTGGTGATTTCTAGGTCAAGTCTGAAACTGGGTCACTTGGGTTAAAAAACTAGGTGACCTGGCCAAATCAGCAGAAAACCTTGTTAACACTAGAGGTCACATTTTTGAAGCAATCATCATGAATCTTGCTCAAAATGTTTGTCTTGATGATTTCTAGGTCAAGTTCGAAATTTGGTCACATGGGGTCAAAAACTAGGTCACCAGGCCAAATCAGCAGAAAACTATTTACACTCCAGAGGTCACATTTTTTAAATAATCATCATAAATATTGCTCAAAATGTTTGTCGATGATTTCTAAGTCTAGTTTATAACTGGGTCACTTGATATCAGAAACCAGGTCACCTGACCAAATCAAAGGAAAACCTTGTTGATGCCCTAGAGGTCACATTTTTGAAGTGATCATCATGAATCTTGCTCAAAATGTTTGTCTTGATGATTTCAAGGTGATGTATATTTTTCTATCCAGTGACTTTCTTAAGTTTTTCTGTTTAGGTCAGTTTCTCAGTAATTATTGGTCCTACAGAGTGATATTTGGTACTTGTGAAGTGTTTGTGTTTAGGTCAGTTTCTCAGTAACTATTGCTCCTACAGCCAGTGATACTTAGTACATGCTACATCTTAGCATGGCCTCTTGAGTGCAGTCATCCATATTTGACCTTGACCTTTATTTCACAGTCCATTAGACATGCTACATTGTCTTACTTGTTAATATAATCATTTTGACTTTGATCAGAATGTTTTCCTTGATTAGTTCTAGTTTTTTCTTCTCTCCTCCAATAAAAATTACCTTTAAGCACTCTCTGGGTAAATTTAACAGACAAATTGATGATATTTTTCTTATTTTTCCCAGAAAACAGGATTTGATATTTCATGCAAATTGTCTCCAATGGAGACAATTTGCATGAAATGTCAAATGCTGTTTTTCTGGGAAGAAAAAATATGTCAAACATTGTCGCAATTTTTTACCCAGCATGCCAAGTGTAAAAGTACATTTTCAAAGGCAAAATCCTCTGGGTACTATTACATATACTGTATTGTCCCCAAGTGTTCAGCTGGCAGTGTAGACCCAGATCAGACACCACAGAATGTGGCATTATGTCTGATCAGGGTCTGCTCTGTTTGCCACTCATCCAGCAAGTTCTGGACATATTAATAGGTAATAAAATGTTCAGATTTTAGAAGAATATTAAGATAAAGTGTCTTGAGTTTGTTTAGGATAAATATACATGTAGTAGATATTTTGCTCCGAGGTGACAAGTGGTTGAAGGCCAAATGTTCATTCCTAGTTCTGTAAAAAATAGGACTTGACATTTTATGAAATCAACCTGTAACTTCAGAAGGAAAGCGTCTGATTATAAGTGTGATGTGTGCTTGCGATTTTGGCAGTGCTGATAATTGTACCTTCAATATTTTAAATCATTCTGAA
This sequence comes from Anodontia alba, assembly GCA_964016985.1. Classification (NCBI taxonomy): domain Eukaryota; kingdom Metazoa; phylum Mollusca; class Bivalvia; order Lucinida; family Lucinidae; genus Anodontia; species Anodontia alba. The sequence goes on along the minus strand of OZ024832.1, from coordinate 37,198,819 downwards.
TTTTTCTCCACAAAAATAACATACATGTACACTTATCTGGGGGCCCTATGTACTCTTGTATGTTGGTGTTTTATTACAGACCTGAGCTAGGACAGTCCATTAACCCTAGTCCTGCTGAACTTTGATATACCCTGTCTTTGCAAACAGTGTAGAACTGATCTGGATCTACACTGTTTGCCATTAAGTATGTGAATTTATATCAATAACCTAGATCAAGTAATCTGATTGGCTGAAAATTAGAAGTGGGCGTGGCATCTTAATTTATTCAGCATGACAATGGTTAACAATTTTTGGTTGAAAAAAAAAAGCTCCTTATCTGGAACTCTGCCTGGTTGCTTTTGCCATATGATGGGTAAAACTTGCAGGAATACGCAGAGCTCTAGGTAAGAGGGAGTAAAGGGTATTTCAGCATTGAATTTTTAGCTCACCTGAGCACGAAGTGCTCATGGTGAGGTATTGTAGACAGTCAATGTCCATCATGCATCGTCCGTCATGCGGCGTCAACAATTGCTTTAAAAGCCTACTGCTCCTACACCTCTGGGCCAAATGACTCGATACTTGGTAGGAAGCATCAGGGTGACTTGTAGATAAAAAATAGTGCCGATCGGAAATCCAAGATGGCCGCCATCTTGAAAATCTATTTTTCGCTTCTTCTCCTGAACCGAAAGGCCAATTGACTCCAAACTTGCTAGGAAGCATTGGGGTGACTTGTAGATCAAAAATAGCTGAAAACGTGCCGATCGGAAATCCAAGATGGCCGCCATGGCCGCCGTATAGAAAAAATATTTTTCGCTTCTTCTCCTGAACTGAAAGGCCAATTGACTCCAAACTTGCTAGGAAGCATCGGGGTGACTTGTAGATCAAAAATAGCTAAAATCATGCCGATCAGAAATCAAAGATGGCCGCCATGGCAGCCACCTTGAAAATCTATTTTTTGGCTTTTCTCCTTAACCCAAAAGCCAGTTGACTCCAAACATGGTAGGCAGCATTGGGGTGACTTATAGATCTAAAATAGCTAAAATCGTTCCAATCGGAAATCCAAGATGGCCGCCATGACAGCCATCTTGAAAATCTACTTTTTGCTTCTTCTCCTGAACCGAAAGGGCTCCAAACTTGCTAGGAAGCATCGGGGTGACTTGTTTAAGCAATCATCATGAATTTTGGTCAAAATGTTTGTCTTGATTTCCAGGTCAAGTTCGAAACTGGGTTACCTGGGATCAAAAACTAGGGCACCTGGCCAAATCAGTGGAAAACCTTGTTATCACTCTAGCGGTCACATTTTTGAAGCAATCATCATGAATCTTGCTCAAAATGTTTGTCTTGATGATTTTTAGGTCAAGTTCGAAACTGGGTCACTTGGGTCAAAAACTAAGTCACCTGGCCAAATCAGCTAAAACCTTGTTAACACTAGTGGTCACATTTTTGAAGCAGTCATCATGAATCTAGCTTAAAATGTTTTGTCTTGATGAGTTCGAGGTCAGGTTTGAAACTGGGTCACCTGGGGTCAAAAACTAGATCACCTGGCCAAATCAGCGGAAAACCTTGTTAACACTAGTGGTCACATTTTTCAAGCAATCATCATGAATCTTGCTCAGCATGTTTGTCTTGATGATTTCTAGGTCAATTTTGAAACTGGATCACTTGGGGTCAAAAACTAGGTCACAGGGCCAAATCAGCAGAAAACCTTTTTAACACTCTAGCGATCACATTTTTGAAGCAATCATCATGAATCTTGCTCAAAATGATTGTCTTGATGAGTTCTAGGTCAGATTCAAAACTGGGTCACTTGGGATCAAAACTAGGTCACCAGGCCAAATCAGCAGAAAAATTTGTTAACACTCTAGCGGTCAGATTTTTAGAAGCAGTCATCATGAATCTTGCTCAAAATGTTTGTCTTGATGACTTCTAGGTTAAATTTGAAACTGGGTCACATGGGGTCAAAAACTAGGTCACCAGGCCAAATCAGCAGAAAACTGTTAACACTCTAGAGGTCACATTTTTTAAATAATCATCATAAATATTGCTCAAAATGGTCATCTTGATGATTTCTAGGTCTAGTTTAAAACTGGGTCACTTGATATCAGAAACTAGGTCACCTGGCCAAATCAAAGGAAAATCTTGTTGATGCTCTAGAGGTCACATTTTTGAAGTGATCATCATGAATCTTGCTCAAAATGTTTGTCTTGTTGATTTCAAGGTGATGTATATTTTTCTATCCAGTGACTTTCTTAAGTTTTTCTGTTTAGGTCAGTTTCTCAGTAATTATTGGTCCTACAGAGTGATATTTGGTACTTGTGAAGTGTATGTGTTTAGGTCAGTAACTATGATTGCTCCTACAGCCAGTGATACTTAGTACATGCTACATCTTAGCATGGCCTCTTGAGTGCAGTCATCCATATTTGACCTTGACCTTTATTTCACAGTCCATTAGACATGCTACATTGTCTTACTTGTTAATATAATCATTTTGAATTTTGATCAGAATGTTTGCCTTGATCAGTTTCTCAAAGTGCTATGATGCTCAGGTGAGCGTTACAGGGCCATCATGACCCTCTTGTTAACTGTTTAAGGTACTGCTTTCATGTTTGGCCTACACCTACCTTAAGGTAAGACCTTTCAATAGCATACACCCCCATCCCCAAGTTAGACCCTTTATTTAGGTCAAAGTCAGTTCTTACTTTGTCATTTACACCCATGTTTAAGTTTTGCGTTTAAGTTTTGAAAAGTGTACATAACTGCTGAAGTATTCAAGATAGAGCTTTAATATTTGGCCCACACCAGCCTTAAGGTTAGACCTTTCAATAGCACACGCCCCTTCGTCAGTTTGACCTTCTGCCTAGGTCAAGGTCAGATCATACTTTGTCATTTGAACCCATGTTCGAGTTCTTCGTTCTGCCTAGGTCATGGTCAGGTCATACTTCGTCATTTAAACCCATGTTTGAGTTTTGCGTTTAAGTTTTGAAAAGTGTTTGTATCTGCTGAAGTATTCAAGATGCTGCTTTGATATTCGGCCCACACCTTTCAATAGTACACACCCCTATCTCAGTTTGACCTTCTGCCTAGGTCAAGGTCAGTTCATACTTAATCATTTACAGCTGTGTTAAAGTTTTGAAAAGTGTACATGACTGCTGAAGTATGTAAGATATAGCTTTCATATTTTGTCCACACCAACCTAAGGGAAGATGTTTCAATGGCATATACCCCATCCCTCAGTTTGACATTCTTCTGACATCAAAGTCAGGTCATACTCTGGCATTTACAACTCTGTTTGAGTTCTGCATTTAATTTACTATTTAAAGATTGTTTTCTTCTCTGATCAGCCCTTTCCAGTGAGGTGCATTGTCTTCTGACAACTCTTGATGTTTAATCCAATTTAATAGGGGAAACCTTGAAAGGGTAATTGGCAATTAGTACAGACCCAGATCAGATGCCACAGAAGATATCTGATCAAGGTTTTTACTGTTTGCATTAAATACAGGAATTTCAATGAAACATAGCAATGACAAAAAATACCCAGACAGGAAATAGACTGGTCCAAAGAGTTGTGGTAGAAGTGTCCACTTGACATAACTGGTTTAAGTGGAACACTTGTAATCATCTAACATGGCTTGTGCTTTCTCCAAACATAGACTCAAACACTGTAGTGTCATTTTATGACCCTGACCCATATTTCATGGTCTAATAGCTTTGTTTTTGCATCATTCCTGGCATTTAGCTCCATTTCTGATTAACCGTATGATCTATAGTTGTCAAACCCAGCATACACTTCCTCCCTGGCAAGGACTGAAGCACACTTCGTTTCATGTTTAGACCATGACCAACATATCATTGTCCAGTGACTGTCATCCTTTACATGAATTTTAGTTTTCAACTTGTTTATAATAATGACAGTCGCCAGTACCTGTGGAATTCTTGCACACACTACATACACAGTATTTCGTACATCAGATAAGTTTTATAGTAAAATGCTATAGAAGATAATGCAAATGATAAAAGTAGGCCTAGTGCCCCACCTACTGTCACTGGAAATTTTTGGGGTTACTGTCAGGGCTCAGTTGTTCAAAACTAATGATGTCGTTAGTTAACGTATCGTTAAAACTTTGATGGTAAAATATGGCATATAGGCTAATATTTTAGCTGAAAAAATGTGAGTAGCTTTTGCATTTGCAAAAACTTCTCACATTTTTTCAGCAAAAATACTTGTGAATTAGATACTGATCTTACTAGAACAGCTAACATTTTGACCACTAACAAGCTTGTTAAGCTAACTATGCTTTAAACAACTGGGCCCTGATCTTCTGGTAAGCCATGCTTGAAAATCATAAAGAGAAAATTCAAGCAAAAGCATCATGTTTATGGAGTAATGATCATAGCTCTAGATAAAAGTGGGTCACAAGAAAGTGTTCTTCCCCACAAAAACATATGTTGTGGGTACTCATTAGAAGTGCCTCACTAATGAATACCCTCAATATATGTGTTCATGGAGAAATGAGAAAATATCAACCTTTTTTTGCTTGAGAAAAAAAGAAGCTTTTCTGGAGCTGAGAGTGATGTAATATATCTGTGCTATAGACCTGAAACTTGTTAGAAAAAAAAACTATGCTTAGCAAAATGTGCATGGTGTGATACAGGCAAGCTTAACTGTGATAGAGTTTGTAAAAGTTTCTGGCTTTCAGTCTTGTTCACCTACTGAATGCATACATGTAGGAAGCTCTTTTAACTTTAGCACTCTCACGGCTAATTCGGCAGATGGCCTGCCTCGGTGGCTCAGTCAGATGCATGTCCAACTGGTGATCAGGTGGTTGCGGGTTTGATCCCGGCTGGGTCTGGCAACACTGTATCGCGGAGATAGATCATGAAATATTTTCTATGGTCATCCTCTCCCTTCTGCTGATTCAAGAAGGGCAGTTGTCAGCTTCCTAAGAAAGAATGTGCACAAGTACTGGTTCATCACTTAGAGAACTCAGCCTGCCTAGGAAAAAGTGTGGTTAGGTAAACAGGTGCTCAACATGACCCTAATGGTTTGACTGGATCATAAAACCTCAACAAAAACAAACAAAACAAAATTCAGCAGATGCAAAATTGGTGATATTTTTGTTACTTTTCTCATAAAATAAGTCTTTGACATGTCATGCAAATTTTCTCCTAAGGAAACAATTTGCATAAAATATCAAATCCTAATTTCTGGGGAAAATAAGAATATTTCAAAATTTTGTCTACTGAAACTTTTACCCAGTTTGAACAGATAAACTCATGCCAAAATATTGAATTCCAAAATGTTGTATTCAAACACAAAGGTATAGATTATAGAGAAAACTGGCAATTTCTGGCCAATTTTCTGCATAATCTATACATACATTGTATTTGTTTGAATATAACATGATTGTTTAGCTAACATGGTTTTTGCTTTGTATTCCAGCCACAGTCTTATAAAGAAGTTGTGGTGGAGTATGTTTATTTACATTTCAGCCTTGTGATAGCTGTATCAGCTACATTATAGATGATAAATTTATGCCATACGTAAGATAAGAGGGGTTATCAGGTACATATTTCCTTATTTTTGTATGAAAACATCTTGTAGGTACTCATTAGAAGTACCTTGCTAAGGCGCTTCTAATTAGTACCAACAAAATATCTTTTCATACGATAAGAAAAAAATATCTGTGCGTTTTGGTTGAAAAAAGCAGCTAAACTCCGGCATAAACTATAATATGCCATTCTACCCTTTGTGAAGCTTGGTTTTTGGATCTTGGGTTTGTATGCAGCAGCCATTTTCAAATTCTCTTTTCAGGTATTTTATACTATGTGTACATGGGTATGTTGGCAGTGTTCTGTACCAATGCTATCAATATTTTGTCTGGTATCAATGGACTAGAAACAGGACAGAGCTTTATTATAGGAGTATCAGTATTAATCTTCAACTTTATTGAACTGTCAGGTAAGTACAGAAGTCAGGGTTAAAGGAAAGCACTCGTCAAAGAATAAACATAATAACACTCACTATGCTATGGGCAAATTTAGCTGACGACAAATTGATGGTAGTTTTCTTATATTTGTCACACTTGCATTAGCATGGGCGACTTAGGCTTGCAAGTTTCCATCCGCCTGTTTGTTTGACCGTGTACCCAGTCAGCATTCTACGTAAATCTATATTGGGCCGTCATCAGCCGTCAGGGTAGCTGACGGGCCGATGACGGCCCGATGTAGATTTACGTAGAATGCTAGCTGGGTACTTGCATCCACCAAAGCGACAACCTAATAATCACACTAAATCAAGTCTGCTAACGGTAAAACTTTACGGTCTATTTCACTTCACTGAGCTTAACAAGGATGACATCTCTCACTAATGTGGTGCTTGCTTTCGCATTTTAGTTTACAAATGTGACATAAACTTTAACAGAGTTCTGTTTATTTTTCCCAGAAAGTAGGCTTTGACATTTCATGCAAATTGTCTCCTAAGGAGATTTGCATAAAATGTCACATCCTGTTTTCTGGGAAAAATAAGAAAAATATTTCAAAATGTTGTCTGCTAAGATTTTTACCCAGCATGCTAGATGTTAAAGGAAAACACCCATCAAGTAGTAAACATACTTGAAAATAAAAAGCCTTTTAGGCTGACTATTTTGGTGAAATGTTTTGGTGCAACTGTGTTCATATGCATATCAACTTACTCATAAAAGCAACATACTTGTGTCAATAGGAAGCTTTTTTTATTTGTCTCTTAAAGTAAAACCTAATAAAATGTTCAAAATGGCAGCCTCTATGCTAAAATTTATAAATACATGTATTTTCAGACTTCAGCAGCTTTCTTATTTGATAACCAATTTTGCACCAAAATGCTTGTATTCTAAAGCAGAACATTTTCAGATATAAACAAAATTTAATGCGCCTTTCTTTTTAAAAGAAAGACTTTTATCTGTCTGGGTTGACAGAATTGCCAGTGAAACATTTTACCTAGCAATGCTATTTAAAGAATTACATGTAAACCGTTTATCATATAGCAGGTTATTTCTTATTGTAAAGAATTACAGTGTCTGTAAATCTGTTGTGTAGTTGCAGAAATCACAGGCTTTGGAGTATATTTATTCCATTTATACACCCTGCAGAAATGACCAGCTATACAGTATATTTTCTCCCTCAGATTCTTCTCATTGTGGTTAACCCTTGTCCTGCTGAACCCGGATATACCCTGCCTTTACAAACAGTGTAGATCCAGATCTGAAGAAGCCAGCTGATCTGGATCTGCATTCTTTGCCATTAAGTATGTGAATTTACAGCAACAATCCGGATCAAGTAATCTGATTGTCTGAAAATTAGAAGTGGGCATGGCATCTTAATTTATTCAGCAGGACAAGGGTTAACCCTTGTCCTGCTGAGCCCGGATATACCCTGCCTTTGCAAACAGTGTAGATCCAGATCAGTTGGCTTCTGAAGAAGCCAACTGATCTGAATCTGCACTGTTTGCCATTTAGTATTTAAATTTATATCAACAATCTGGATCAAAGAATCTATTGGCTGAGAATTAGAAGTGGGCGTGGTATCTTAATTTATTCAGCAGGACAAGGGTTAAGAGTAGCTGCTCATTAAGATAATTTTCCAGGAGTTGACAGGGTTCCCAATAACTCCAAATATCTTTATTTGGCTGCTGAAACTCCTGTTTTTAGAGAAATTCTGCAAAAATTATGTAGAACTATTTTTTGAAAAAAGATAGTTTTTGGAGTCCTATTTTCAAAATGCTAGTGAGAACCCTAGTTGGGAGGCAACTCCTTACTGCACAAATTGTTTCCATTGCCAAATGACACCAAATTTTTCATGTATTTCTGTTCCCCTTAAAACTAAATAGAACTTGTATATTTCAGGTGATTTTAGAGCTGCCCATGTCTTCAGCATATATTTCATCCTCCCTTATACAGCCATCTGTCTTGCTTTATGCTATCATAACTGGTAAGTTATCCTACCCTATACAACCATCTGTCTTGCTTTATGCTATCATAACTGGTATCATAACTGGTATCATACCTTATACAGCCGCCTATCTCACTTTATAACTGTTAAGTTATCACAGAGAAATACACATAGCAGTAGCTTTTGGACCAGAATCAGGCAAGGTTTAATATAGATAGGATATATTCAGAACATAGGCGAGACTCTGACAGCAAGTGTGGGTAACAAAGGCACCTTCATGCTGTCTGATGAGCATCTTTGCTGCCTGCTAGCAGACCCACTGACAACTGAAATATGTTGTTGAAGAGAAGAGAGCTTGGTCTAGGCCTTCATTGTTCACATACCATATGATACTTTAGAATATATTGTTGAGGAAAAAAAACCTTGATCTGGTAATTTTAAGAGGTCTAGACATAGAAATGTGTGTTTATTTTTTTCAGATAGGGACTGTAACAATAGTGCCTACAAAACATCTGGTTGTTATGCCCCCAACTTCAAAGAAGTTGGTAGGGCATATTGCTTTGGGCTTGTCCAGTTATCTGTTTGTTGGTCTGTCTGTTAGTCACGATTTTTTTTGTGCATAGCATAACTTCTGAACCATCCATGCTAGGACTTTGAAATTATATATGGATTCCTCATGGAAAAATAGTTGACCCATATTTGTTTTTGTTATCAGGGTTATGCCTCTTTCTTGAGTTATTCCCCTTTGAAAAAAAATCCAAAGAAATCTTGTAAGCAAGCTATCTCAAAAATTATTTGAGCTACTTAATATGCTGATAGGGGATGATGAGTAGATAAGCTATTTTCAATATAGGCTAATTCTATATTGACTTAATCTGTGCGCATATGAGGTATTATTTATAGCATGTCTGTACAGAAATTCAGAAAAGGGAGTTTATTGATCATTTCTGTAAGTTTCTGTGCTAAGGGCACAACTGAAGTGGGTGGGTAGTTTCACCTACACCCCTCAACTTAGATGTTATTCCAGTTACAACCAACATTGGAAATGACTATCTTTCCTGTAAACAAAGCAAATATGTGAACAACAGTGTTCATTTTTGTAGGAGCATGCTTGTTGGAGCCGAATCATTTATCGCTCACCTGAGCACCAGACAAGTTTCGAGTCCGTTGGCCTTTTGGTTCAGGAGAAAAAGTTCAAAATAGATTTTCAAGATGGCGGCTATAGCAGCCACCTTTGATTTCTGATTAAGCTACTTTTACTTTACAAATTACCCCAATACTTCCTACCAGGTTTCCAGTCAGTTGCCTTTTTTGTTAAAGAGAGGAAGTTCAAAATAGAGTTGCAAGATGGCAGCCATTTTGGATTTCTGATCAAAATGATTTTAACTGTTTTGATCTACAAGTCATCCTGATACTTCCTACCAGTTTCGGGTCAATTGGCCTTTTGGTTCAGGAGAAGAAATTCAAAATAGATTTTCAAGATGGCGGCCACCTTGGATTTCCGATCAGAATGATTTTAGCTATTTTTGATCTACAAGTCACCCGGACACTTCCTTCCAAGTTTGGGGTCAGTTGGCCTTTCAGGAGCTGGTCATCTTCTTTGATTTTGGATCAGAATGATTTTAACTAATTTTGATCTACCGGTCACCCTGATACTTCCAACCATGTTTCACGCCAATTGGCTCAGGGATGTAGGAGGAAATGTCATTTAAAACAAATTGTTGACGACGCACAACGCATAACGGACAACACACATTGACCGATCACAATAGCTCACCATGAGTAACTTAAAGTTCAAGTGAGATAACAAGTCCATGGTCAAATTTCTGCTTTTATTTTGTGTCGTTTTTGATACTCCTTGATATTTTCATTTATATGTTTGCATCATCCATTTCTTGCCATATAACCCATTTCCTACCACACCCATCTTTAGCTCACCTGAGCATGAAGTGCTCATGGTGAGCTATTGTGGTCAGTCAGTATCCGTTGTAGATCAAAAATAGCTAAAATGGTGCCGATCTGAAATCCAAGATGGCCACCATTGAAAATCTATTTTTCGCTTCTTCTCCTAAACCCAAAAGCCAGTTGACTCCAAACTTGGTAGGAAGCATTGGGATGACTTATAGATCAAAAAAGGCTAAAATCGTTCTGATTGGAAATCCAAGATGGCCGCCATGGCTGCCATCTTGAAAGTCTATTTTTCACTTCTTCTCCTGAACCGAAAGGCTTATTGACTTTAAACTAGGTAGGAAGCATCGGGGTGACTTGTAGATTAAAAATAGGTAAAATTGTGCCTATTGGAAATCCAAGATGGCCGCCATGGGGGCCATCTTAAAAATCTATTTTTTGCTTCTTCTCCTAAACTCAAAAGCCAATTGACTCCAAACTTGGTAGGAAGCATTGGGGTGACTTATAGATCAAAAATAGCTAAAATCGTCCCTATCCGAAAGCCATGGTGGCCATCTTGAAAATCTATTTTCTTGCTTCTTCTTCTGAACTGAAAGACCAATTGACTCGAAACTTGGTGGGAAGCATTCTGATGATTTGTAGATCAAAAATAGCTAAAATTGTCCCAATCAGAAATCCAAGATGGCTGAAAATCTGTTTTTCGATCTTCTCCTAAACTGAAAAAGCCAGTTGACTGGAAACTTGGTAGGAAGCATTGGGTTGACTTATAGGTCAAAAATAGCTAAAATCTTTCTGATCGGAAATCCAAGATGTCTGCCCTGGCGGCCGTCTTGAAAATCTGTTCTTCGCTTCTTCTCCTGAATGGAAAGGCTTATTGACTTTAAACTTTGTAGGAACATCTGGGTGACTTGTAGATCAAAAATAGCTAAAATCATCCCTATTGGAAATCCAAGATGGCCACCATGGCCGCCATCTTGTTTTATATATACTTATATAGGGAAAACCTTTTAAAAGCTTTTTGTCTGAAACCAGAAGGCCCTGGCCTTTGATATTTGGCTTCATCTAGTTCACATGCCTATTCAACATTAAGGCACCATGTGATCATGCTTCTGTCCAACACCTACAGCAGCCTGTCATCCTAAAACATTCTTTTGAACAAATTTTAAACCTACATAGTCCTATGAAGATAAATCATAGTCTTTTAGAATGTACTAGAGACAATGACACTCAGGTGAGCGAATTAGAGCCCTCTGGGCCCTCTTGTTATTACCTTACCATGAAGCATGTTTGGTCTGCCATCATTGTTTTTGTAATGGTTTTGTTGGATGCTAAGCTTGTGACTCAAGGGTGGCATTGGAGGGGTCTGTAGGTGATGCACAGTGAATAATAAATTCTTACTTTATCACCTACTTATTATATCTGACTGTTCCGCACCTTATAATGAAAAGCTGTCCACTTTGTGATCCTGCCCTGGACAGGTTTAACAACTCATCTGACCTTAGTTATAAGGAAAATGAGACAGTGGAGAATTTTTACCAAAAGGTTTAAAATCATCATTATGGTATCTGTATCTTCAGCCTACAACAATGTCATTTTGATGAAACCACTCCGCGAAATTTTTATTATCTTCTAAAAAAAGAGTCATTTACTATCTTCGGCTCTGGTCTTCAAGAGTTTCTTCTATCTGTAATATGTTCTTTGTTTCTAAAGGCAACCTTTTAGATTTTTGGACAGGTTTTTTTTTTTAAAAAAAAACCCATCCTTTAAAATAGCGATGTCAAGGTGGGTGGGCGGGCAGGCGTCGGGTGTCTGAGGTTTACCTTTTGGTTAACCTGTTTTCAAAGTTGAATGTTAGCTTTATTCTTCAGTGGTTTGCTTTCATATTTGATAGGGATGAAGAGGAGGACCAGTAGTTTGTCACATGCAAGAAAGACAACTCTGACATTCTTCATTATGTATTTATCTCCCCTGACATCCAAGGTTTACCTTTTGGTTAACCATTTTTCAAAGTTGTATGTCACCTTTATTCTTCAGTGGATTGCTTTCATATTTGGTAGGGATGAAGAGGAGGACCAGTAGGTGTGTAGGGTGCAAGAGAGACAACTCTCATTTTCTTCATTATGAACTTATCTCCCCTGAAGTTGAAATCTTGTACAGGCCATAACTCCCCTACTGTTTGAGATAATTTGATAATATTTGGTAGGTACATATATCAGGTCAAGAAGAACTGTTGCATGCAGGAAGGACGACTTTTGCTTTATGTACTTATCTCCCCTGAAACCAAAATCTTGTGCAGGGCATAACTCCCATACTGTTTGAGATAATTTGATAATATTTGGTAGAGACATATATCAGGTCAAGTAAGAGTGTCACATGCAAGAAGCTTTGTTATATCCCCTGAATGAATTTCTAAGCCAAATTCTTGTGCACTTCATAACTTCTTAATGGTTTGAAATATTTTGATACTATTTGGTAGAGGCATAGATGAGGACCAGTAGGCATGTCTCATGTTAAAGAGACAACTCTGACTTTCTTTATTACCTACTTTGTCACTCCTGAAGCCGAAAGCTCGTGCAGCCAAAATTGATTTTTAGACAGGTTTTTCAAAGATCTGTCCTTTAAAAAAGCGATGTAATGGCCGGCCGGTGTTGGGTCTCCCTAGGTTTACCTTTTCTTTGACCTTTTGAAAAACCTGTCCATAATGTTGTTAGGCATTTTTCTTGTTATTTCAGTAATGGTGGCTTTTATCTACATAGAAAAGCCTTCTTTGAAAGCTTAGTTGCCACACTTTTCAATATAATATATAATAGATTGGCAGCTCCAATAGTATTATTAGAACCTGTGTCCCATATCAGATGTTTACAAATATTGTAGCATGCATATATCGTTTGTATGCTTCTGGATGAAAAAAGTGGTGTGGGAAGAAAGTCGAAGCAATTGTTATATATAAATAATTTATCTAAATTCGTCTGGGCTCTATGTCATGGTAGCAGATATCTGAAAGTAACTATCTTACTTCGTTATGGGTATAGTATCAGATTAATTCCCTTTTAAAGTGTGAGTTGGACAGGGAGTCATTTTTGCCCCTAACATTTCAAAGTATCTAATTCATAAATGGCACAGAAGTAGATTCATTTCCATTTAAGTAGTAGTCAGACAGGGAATCATTTTCACCCCTAACATTTGAAAGTATTTATTTCATAGTGGGCATAGAATCATTTCCTTTTATGGTGTTAGATGGGTGTCTCGTTAGCTACTAACATTTGAGAGTACATGTATATACTTTATAATGAGTATAGTACTGTATTGGATCTATTTCCTTGTAAGCAGGGGTGGGTCAAATGGAATCATTTTTGCTTGATAGATTAAGTGTCACAAATCACATCTTCTTTGACATATGTTTTGAGAATAATTCTATACTATTTTTTAATTTGATGGTAGAAGAGTTGCCCACCTTTGGAATCTTCTAAAACAACCTTTAAATTATTTTCCTTTTTTACTTTGTCATTTTGTTACCTGATGCTTGATGAAAATATCACGGAATGTGAAATGCCTATCACAGATTCCTATCTTCATACTTAGCATAAGTTTTACAAAGATTTATCTGTGAATTTACAGAAACAATGAAAAAGAACATGCAAAACAAAAACAAAAAAAAAACAAAAAAACCTTAAAAAGAGACAGTAGATTAAAACATATAGGACAAATGTCTAATGTCAGTTTCCTTAAAAAGGCTTGTAAAATAGTTGGCAGCTAAAGGGTTTTGGCAACTGATTTAGCATTGTCACTGAAAACATGTTTATTTCTGTTCTGTTACTATTACTGCCTTTTCTAACAGTCGTGTCTAAAGCTCATGTAATTCAGTCTTACAGATTCAATTCAAACCAAGCAATACTGTAGATAGTTTCGAAAACCACCTGGACTTTTCGGATTTGTTCAAACTGTATTTGGCATCCTCAAATACACTTGAAATTATTTACTGCATTTAATTTTCTATGGACGATTCATCTGATAGGGTGTCAGCTTCTGTATAGCTTGGATTGAAATTGAAATAGCATTCTTACTTTCTCAAGACATCAATTAATTTGATACATGTACATGTATTATACCTCATTTATATTCATAAGCTATATTAGAAATCTCATTGGTCAAGAGCATATCAGATGCGTGGTAATATTCTGTCATGTTACCCTGTAATATTACCCTCTTGAGTGATATTACCATCTGATGTCACTTCGGTAAGAGCATTTCACATGCAGGGTAATATTCTATCAGGTTTACCTGCAATATTACCCTCCCATTTGATATTACCCTCTGGTGACATCATTGCTGTCCATCATGTAACATTATCTGCCTTGGGTGAACAAATCGTCATATTACCCTTGCACAAGGGCAATACTTTTATAATAGTATCTTAGTTGAGGGGGAGGGGGGGGCCTAAATCAGACAACCCCACCCATTGCACTTGTGCCCTCAGCACAGAAATTTACAGAAATGATCAATAAACTCCTTTTCTGAATTGATGTAAATACTTTCTGGGTGTGCAATGCTATAAATAATACCTCATATGAGCACAGATTAAGTCAATATAGATTAAGCCTATACTGAAAATAAAAGTTCAAAATAAAGGGCAGACAACTTAAAAATTAGTCAGTGTAGAAAAACAACAACAAAAAAAAAACACCATAATTCTGAAATGCCCATTATATCTTACATTCAGCTACCATATATCTTTGGGATCATATCAGAAATAAAACATGTTGTGGCTTTGCATAAAGTTGGGGCATTTAAATTTGCTGAAAAGTAGGTATGTCTTATAAGCGAGTATTTAACCAAAAAACGGTGAGAAAAGTCCAGGGAATGCCACAATCAGAAAACTGACAAAACTGACAGCAGTTCCATTCCAATATTGCCATCATCTCTCAGGTAATAAGTGTATGTAGCAGGCTAAAACAATCTGTTTCCGATCAGGCATCCTAATAATATATAATAACATTTTAGTCAAAGGATCCTCAACCAAATTGAATTACCCCACCCACTTTCATCAAGCATGTGGTTAAAGAATGTGTTACTGATTAACCTGATGTTTTGTCACATGTCACCCAATACATAGTAGTATAAGCTGGCAAAGTGAGAAGAAAATCTAAAGTGGCCATAAAACAGGCCTTATGGAGGCTGGTCCTTTTGGCATTTTAGCCTTTAGCAAGATATCGCAAAAACTGTTTAAGCTATTGCCTTGAAACTTGACAGGCTGATAGGGAATGATGAGTATATGACCTGATTAACTTCTCAAAAAATTTCTTGAGTTATGGCCCATTGTAAATTTTGGCATTTTAATCTTGTAAGCAAGGTGTCTCAAAAACTATTGAAGCTGTTGTCTTGAAACTTGATAGACTTGAGTTATGGCCCTTTGAATATTTGAGGATTTTAACCATGTAAGGAAGATATCTTGAAAATGTGCATAGCATAATCTTTTAACCATGCATGCAAAGTTCTTGAAATTTCATTTATGGATTCCTCATGAAAGAAAAAATAGATGACCCGTTTTTTGTTTGTTTGTTTTTTCTTCTTATCATGGTTATGTCCCTTTCTTGAGTTATGTCCCTTTGAAAAAAAAAGCAATGAAATCTTGTAAGCAAGATATCTCAATAACTACTTGAGCTACATGTGTATTGAAACTTAGTATGAGTATATGACTTGGTTAACTTTTGATAAAAAAATCAAATTTCTTTTCCTGAATTATGGCCCTTTGAAAATTTTGGCATTTTAACCCTGTAAGTAAATTATCGCAAAAACTGTTTAAGCTATTGCCTTGAAACTTGACAGGCTGATAGAGAATGATGAGAAAATGACCTGATTAACATCTCAAACAATTTTCACCTTTTTTTCTTGAGATATGGTTCTTTGACAATTTTGGCATTTTAACCTTGTAATCAAGGTCTCTCAAAAACTGTTGAAGCTGTTGCCTTGAAACTTGATAGGCTGATAGGGAATGGTGAGTAAATGACCTGATTAACTTTTGAAAAAAAATCTGAAAATTTTGTCTTATGGCTTTTTGAAATTTTCAGCATTTTAACCTTGTTAGCAAGATATCTCAAGAACTATTTAGGTCATCGCCTTGAAACTTGATAGGCTGATAGGGGATGATGAGTAGATGACCTGATAAACTTTTTAAAAAAAAATCTGAATTGGTGTTCTTGTGTTATGGTGCTTTGAAAATTTCAGCATTTTATCCTTGTAAGCAAGATATCTCAAAAACTATTAGGGGCAAGCAGTGTCAGGGCCAAGAAGTTGGGGGCATATTCAATTTTCTTGTCCTTGACATAACTCCAGTAGTGCTGATGGGAATTTAAAATGCAAACAAAATAGAGGACATTCAGTGGAAGTGCAGTGTTCTTGTACCATAACTCTGTCTTGCCTCATTTTACTGCTATCTCCCTTTTACGATTTAAGTCTGTTTGCCATATATATGAATCAAGAACTATTCAAGGTATTCAGTTCAAATAATATACACATTGATTGAGGAAATTAAAAGGAAATGCACCATTCAGTCCTTCTCTCCCCTTACCGCACACCCCTTCACACCAGCACCCACACCCTACCCCAGACAAATGATGTCTCTATTATTTTTATAATGTTTGGATCTTTTTACCCTTGCCACCAAGATGCAAACCAGTTTACAAGGACTGCAGTAACACTGCCTTGCATACATACAGAATTACAGCACATTAATTTTGCAGATTTGTCCTCAACTAGGATTTGCCTTTGTACATTTCAACTTGATTGCACTTTCGTGCCAGGTTCATGTGAAAAGTATACATATTTGTGGGGATTGGCCATGTCTACATGTCTTGTTGTTATTTTAATATATACAGAGTAATGAAATATAGAGAATTATTAATGAAATAAAATTCAAATTTCGAAAAAGTTATATTTTCACTAGTGAAAATATAAAACTTATATTTTTTCACTCCTCTGAGCAGTGAAAATTATAAGGTCTGGAGCTACTTTTTTTCTTATTTACCAAATGTGATGTATATAATAATGTATATAATAAAAAGATGTATATATTAAAAAGAAAATTCAAATGTTTGTCGTGAATATGACTTTTATTTCATCGAGTGAAGTGAAAAAATGTATATTTCATGAGTGCCTTCGTGCCTTCGGCACTCATGAAATATACATTTTTTCACTTCACTCGATGAAATAAGAATGTCCTCTATTTATTGCACCGAAACATACCAGATGAGTACTCATTGGAATTGTTTCGAGGCGATTCTAGTGAGTTCTCACAAAATTTTTTTTTTGCACAGAAATTAACCTTGTTCTAAATACTCTCTGGCTTGTGAGTCTTAACTTAATTGTTTTTAATGCTGATGTTTTCTTTGGTAGAATACTGATGTAAATGACCCTAATGGGCTGACATGTCTTTAGGGGAACTGTATACACTTGTTAAATTTTCTGCCATTTTCTATAAGGGAAATAGCTTCTGTAACTCCTTTTTTCGCTTTCAAGACACCAAGTCCCTTCTTGAAAGGGGTCTAGTCTGAAAGGAAAGAATTTGCTCCAAGGAGCAAATTCTTTCAATTTAGAATAGACCCCTTTTCAAAAGGTGGTTAAAATCAGTTTTAATAGTTGCCCTCTCCCCCCCCCTATCTCCCCCACCCCCCCCCCCTCACCCCCCCCCCCCCACCCCCATCCCTGCTCTGAAAATGTATCAGTTCCCCTGAAACCCAAATTATTGTCATCATCTTTCTTTATTTCAGGTATCCTTCTTCTGTGTTTGTCGGCGATACGTTTTGTTATTTCTCTGGAATGACGTTTGCCGTAGTCGCCATCCTTGGGCACTTTAGTAAAACCATGCTGTTGTTTTTTATTCCTCAAGTAGCCAACTTCATCTATTCTGTACCACAGCTGTTCAGATTTGTTCCTTGTCCGAGACATAGGTTACCAAGGTAACTGTTATCATTTTGATACTGTCCATTATGAATAATGTCTCTAAACCGGAGTCTTAACCCTATGGCTTAAGCAAAATTGTAGCAAATGACAGTGCAAATTTTTATTTTTCTGAGAAAATAGGATGTGGCATCACATGTGAATTGTCTGGATGTGGTTGCTTCTGACAGCAATTGGAGAAACGCACTTTTGTTGCGATCTCCAGCAAGGCTGATTATAATATGTGTAAATCAATAGAGAGCAAAGTAATAATATTTAAAGTAAAGAAGATGAAAAGTTATAAGAATATTTTTACAAATTGTAATTTTAGCAAATACAGTATACATGTATTTTATATGGAAACGACAAATTACATGTATAATGCAACAAGCAAATGAATGGGAAAATTATGTTTAAAAAAAAATAGAAAAGAAAGACCAGTTAAAATACTTAAACAAATTATTGGGACTACAGCTTTCTAACATACTTGTCCTAAAATTTGATCGGATTCATTTTACCATTTTGTGATGTGTCTAAATAAACTGGTGGATGAGTTGCAAATGGTGAAGACCCTGATCAGATGCCACAGTCTGCAGCATCTGATCTGGGTCTACACTGTTTACTGAAGCCTGTCTGTTCCAATACTTAAGGTAGCTACGATTATAGCATATTGATGCGGTTTCAGATAACATTTGTGAAGCAACATTATGAATGGTAGATATTGTGTTGTGGGTGGTAGGGTGCTGCTTAAGGGCCTGCTTTTCTAACAGTGAGTATTGAGTGCTGGATGAGGAGCATGTTTCTGTACTCACATTCACTTTTCTCCGCAACCTCTATTTCTTTCATTCCATCCATCTTCTATCTCTTACCGGTATGTCCTTTTTTCTACCTTGAAACCTCGGGGTGGCCAAGTGGTCAGTGCTCCTGACTTTAGATCATGAGGTCCTGGGTCAAAAGCCCGCTTCAGCTCATGACTGTAATTTCATTTGAAAGCTGGAGCCTGTCATCATCATCCTTCATTGTCTTGATATGACTTATTTAATATTAAAAGGGATGTCAGCACAGCTACAGATAAGAGGGGGTATCCACATAGTATTTTTCTTATTTCTCAATGAAAACATATGTTAGGGGTACTCATTAGAAGTGCCTCGCTGAGGCACTTCTAATGAGTACCCACAATATATGTTTTCGTTGAGAAATAAGAAAGATATCGGCATTTTTAGGATGAAAAACCCAACTTATCTGTTGCTATGATGTCAAAGGTCATCATCATCTTTTTCTACCTTTCTCTGGGAGATGACACAAAATGATCAACAAGTGTTGAAGTGTTGTTAAAAAAGAACTCATATGCTTTGTTTTTCAGGTATGATGAAGAATCAGACAGGGTTGGAATGAGCTATACCAAATATAAACCTGATAAATTAAACCCAGTTGGAAAACTATGTATGTTTGTGTACAAGACTTTACACATTGTACACACTCAAGAGAAGAAGGGAGAAGATGGTCTATATACAGAATGCAATAACTTGACATTAATAAATCTCTTATTAAAATTCTTGGGGCCATTACATGAAAGGACACTAGTCATTTTATTGTTAGGAATTCAGGTCAGTATCGTTTATAGTAGGTACAAAACAGCTCGTGTTCAGAACAAAACCTGCCTGTGCATAACTTACCGTACATGTCTTTGTCTATAGACAAAGTTACAGAATTTGATGGTAAAATATGAAAGTTTGTATTAATTACCTACCAAGTGATATACAAGTTGAAAGCTTAGATTGTTCCAACTTGGGCAAGTCTTGGTAATTACTTTTCAAAGAGGAAATAATAATGAACTCTGACAAATTAATTTTGCCATCCCTCCTCCCCACCCCACTTCTGAAAAGGAGTCTACTCTAAAAGGAAAAAAAAAGGGAGCAAATTCTTCCATTCTTTCCTTTTAGAGTTGACACCTTTTCATAAGGAGCACTGTGTGCAGGAGAGCAGACAGGAAGTCACAAAAGTTATCTCCCGTGTAAAACATTACGAAAACACGCCTATTTAAATATATTGAAAATTTTACAACCAAAAACGGAAAATTTTCAGATAAAAAATTCTGATATTTTTTCATATTTCTGCTCAAAACATAGATTGTGGGTACTCGTTAGAACTGCCTCGCCGAGGCGGTTCTAACGAGTACCCACAATCTATGTTTTTTAGCAAAATAAGAGAAATAATGTATACCCCTGTCAACCCCAGTTTTACTATATAAAAGTGGGGTTTAAGGGGGTCAAAATTATATAGGCGTGTTTTCGTGATGAAATGGCAGAAAATCTGTATAAGCTTGATAAGTTGAACCCTATTGAAAAACTATATATGTTTGTGTACAAGATTCAAGAGAAGAAGAGAGAAGATGGTTTATAGACTGAATGCAATAACAGGGCATTAATAAATCTCCTATTAAAATTCTTGGGATCATTACATGAAAGGACACTTGTCATTTTATTGTTAGGAATTCAGGTCGGTATCATTAGTAGGTATAAAACAGCTCTCCTTGCCATACTTACGCTACTTAAGTCTTTAACACACTTGTTCTATGATTTGAACAAGTCTATTTTAAAATATTTTGATATGGCTAGAAACTGCTGAATGAGTGGCAAGCAGTGTAGACCCTGATCAAATGCTGCATTCTGCATTGTCTACATTGTTTGCTCAAACCTTTTTGTCCCAATATTTAGTACGATATACACTGGTACTCTAAATATTGGAACAGGCAGGGTTCTGAGCAGTTATGTAGACCCTGATCAGATGTAGCAGTATGAGCATCTGATCAGGGTCTGCAAATTACAATGTTTGCCAGTCCTTCAGCAGTTTTTAAACAAATTAGCAGCTGGTAAAATGCATATGTTCAATTATTTGCCTGGCACCATATGATAGAGCACAGTCCATATTTGGTGGTGTTTTCTGTTTGTCAACAAAGAAGTCTGATCAAAGAGTGAGAGAATGGCATTTCACAGCATATAAACGAGAGAATTGTCAGTCCGTTATAGTATAGGTTTCATTCAGAAGGTCCATCTAGAGTATCCAAATTTACTGGCCACTTGGTTACTTGGAATTCAAACAGGGTTTACTTAAAAAAGAAATAAAAGTCCACTTTTTTTCAAAAACAAATTAAAAATGCCTTTATTCAAGATTATTAATGACTGATTTAATTATTTTCTCAAATCAGAAATAATTTTCAATTCTTCAAACAGGTCATTTATCGTAAGTAAAATATATGCACAGTATTATTGGTGAGTAAAACTATTTTTTTTACTTCAATCACATAAAAAGCTAAGTAAACTTATAAAAGCATTCTCAAAGGCATGGATAATGGCATTTGGTGATCATACAGGATGGAGAAAACCCTAGCACTCAAAGTAAACCACTAGCAATGAAAGGGCTACCAATACTCTACGACATGCCAGTTCTGGAAATTGAACCTGGGCTACAGTGGTAACAAGTGAGAGACATATCTAGTAATTTTGTAAGTGGACAGTGAAGGCTGTGATCAGACTGTACATGCACAAGTACATGGGTAAAAGTGTTCAGCATTGATACTGAATTCATTATTATACCCCCGACATACGAAGTATGTAGGGGTATATAGTTTTCGGTTTTCCGTTCGTCTGTTCGTTCGTACGTACGTTCGTTCGTTCGTCTTTCCGTCACAGGGTCAAAGTTTTTGCGTTAAAGTTTATAAGACCTCATATTTTGAAGATCCTTTGATGGATTTCGTTCATGTTTGGTATGATGGTAGATATAGGTCTAAAGTTTTTATAAGCACCATCCCCACCCCGGGGGTGACCTTGGGGTCAAGGTCACGGACTTAGAATTTTCATAAAAAGTCACAGGGTCAAAGTTTTTGTGTTAAAGTTTATAAGACCTCATATTTTGAAGACCCTTTGATGGATTTCGTTCATATATGGCGTGATTGTAGATATAGGTCTAAAGTTTTTATCGGCACCATCCCCACCCCGGGGGTGACCTTGGGGTCAAGGTCACAGAATTTTCGTGAAAAAAGTCAAAGTTTTTTGTGTTTAAGTTTATATAGCTATATCATCAAGACCCTTGAGGAATTTCATTTAAATTTGACATGTTGTATCGGCCTAGTTTCTTACTGGGCATGATCCCCACCCTGGATGTGACTGAGGTCAAGGTCACGAACTTAGAATTTTCATATAAAAGTAAGAAATTTTGCGTTTAAGTTTATATAGCCATATCATCAAGACCTTTTATTAAATTTCATTATCCCCTAACTGAAAGGTTGAGCTGATATAGCTATCAGCAAGGAATCTGTTTGTCTGTCCGTCAGTCCGTTGAAGTATTATTCGTTTATACTTTATTTTTGTCTTAGGGTCGCAGGCCCCCATAGCCTAGTGGATAAGAGAGTTGACTCTTAATCCATTAAGTTTCTCACCGCTGTGGTTCGAGCCCAGCTCTGGTCATATGTGGGAAAGCCAAGTTCTGCTTACGGATGGTCAGGTGGTTTTTCTCCGGGTACTCCGGTTTTCGCCCACCTTTGATGAACGATCGGCTCGATATAAGTGAAATATTCTTGAAAGGGCCGTTAAACCCAAATCAAAAAAAAAAAAAAAAAAATTGTCTTAGGGTCAAAGTTTTTACGTTAGAGTTTATAAGACCTCATATTTTGAAGACCCTTTGATGGATTTCATTCATATTTGGCATGATGGTAGATATAAGTCTTAAATTTTTATCAGCACCATCCCCACCCTGGGGGTGACCTTGGGGTCAAGGTCACGGACTTAGAATTTTCATAAAAAAGTTTTTTGTGTTTAAGTTTATATAGCCATATCATCAAGACCCTTGAGGAATTTCATTTATATTTGACATGTTGGTAGATATTGGCCTAGTGTCTTTCTCCGCATGATCCCCACACGGATGTGACCGAGGTCAAGGTCACGAACTTAGAATTTTCATATAAAAGTAAAACTTTTTGCGTTTAAGTTTAGATAGCCATATCATCAAGACCTTTTATTAAATTTCATTATCCTCTAACTGAACAGTTGAGCAGAGATAGCTATCAGAAAGAAATCTGTTCATCTGTCCGTCCATCCTTTGAAGCATTATTTGTTCATACTTTATTTTTGTCTTTGGGTCAAAGTTTTTGCGTTAAAGTTTATAAGACCTCATATTTTGAAGACCCTTTGATGGATTTCATTCATATTTAGCATGATGGTAGATATAGGTCTAAAGTTTTTATCAGCACCATCCCCACCCCGGGGTTGACTATGGGGTCAAGGTCACAGACTTAGAATTTTTATAAAAAAGTCAAAGTTTTTTGTGTTTAAGTTTATATAGCTATACCATCAAGACCCTTTGAGGAATTTCATCTATATTTGACATGTTGGTAGATATAGGTCTGGAGTAGTACTCAGCATCATCCCCATCCCGGGGTATAACCTTGAGGTCAAGGTCACAGACTTAGAAATTTCATATAAAAGTAAAAATATTTGCATCTAAGTTTATATAGCTATACCATCAAGACCTTTTGTTGAATTTCGTTAGCCTCCTACTGAGAGGTTTAGGGGATAAAGCTATCAGCATGGAATTCATCCATTCATCCATCTATTCATCTGTCTGTCCATAAATGCATTATTGTGCACTCCATAACTCCTAACTACCCTTTGAGCTATTTTCAGGAAACTGTCAGGTTGTAGAGGGCATTTGGTAGGGTGTCAGGTACAAGAAAGACAACTCTAACTGACTTGGTCCATAAGTTATCTCCCCTTGTCTCCAGAATTGTAAAAATTTTGTGCAAACCATAACTTTAAAACATGTTAAGATATTTTCATGATACTTCACCAGTATGTATAGGACATTGAGTAGGCATATCACATTCAAGAATGACTTTCTGACTCCATTCTGCAGTTTTCTCCCTTGGTTATTTAAATCTTGTTCGGGCAATAACTCTAAAAATTCTTTAAGATATTTTTGTGATACTTTACCGATATGTAGAGGGCATTGAGTAGGCAGGTGACCTTAAAATTTTCATTAAAATTTATATAGCTATATTATGAAGACCCTTTTGTTGGTTTCATTAATATTAAGCATGATGGTATATATAGGTCTAAAGTTTTTCTTGGCACCATCCCCAAGCTGGGGCATGGCTTTTAAGTCAAGGTCGTAGACTTTTCATACAAATGTCATTTTTGCTTATATTATAAAGACTGATTGATTTCACTAGTATATGGTGATAGTTATAGGGCTAAAGTTTTATTAAGCTCAATCCCTGCACCTGTGCCTGATCTTTGAGGTCAAGGGCTTCATATTATGTGTGATTGAACTTTTTCAATGTTATCACATAAAGCATATAACTGCCATCTCCAGAGTCAAAGCTACATACTTTGTGCTCTTTAAAAACTGGTGGTAGCGCTGGTCGGGGGTATACGTGCCCCACTGGGCACTTTGTCTAGTTAAGAAGATTTTTTGTACTATATAAAGTATAGGAAAAAGCTAATTTTTCGGTATTGGAAAAGTGGATTACCAGTATTGAAGATTTCTGGGATTTTCACCCGTGCAGACATATCTGGGTCTTTGGTGCCATCATATGCTTAAAGGCACCTTTTCTCTTGAAGAAGTTCAAATTAGAACCTCTGTCATTTTCTTTTTCAGGTATTCTGCAGCTGCATTGCTTTCGGAATCCGGTACCATGTGGCCAAGTTATTTTATGATGTCTAGCTCAACACATAGGATTTTAAGAATCTTTAGTCATGAAGTTTTAAACTATTTGAATTTAAGTTAAAGTACATTGAAAGCTACATAATGCTGCATACAATAGTACATTGTATATGTGCAAACAGCGAATGCAAATGCCATAGGGCTTGTCAAGGAGCAGTATTTGGTGATAATTCAAGGATAGATTTCTCCATTTCTCCTTAAGAACATGTTGTGGGTACTCATTAAAAGTGCCTCTGTGAGGCACTTCTAATGAGTACCCACAACATGTGTTTTTATGGAGAATTAAGAAACATTATCCCAGAATTATCATCAGATTCTTCTTAACAAGTCCGATGAACTGCTTTGATAAGCCGATATAGGCTGGTCTGTGTTTTTCATGGCTACAGATAAGATCGTTAGCCAGATAAAATAGATTTCTCCACAGAATCATATGTTGTGGGTACTCATTAAAAGTGTCTCACTGAGGCACCTCTAATGAGTACCCACAATATCAGCTTTAGTGTGGAAATAAAAAAAATCAATTCGTTTTGGTTGGGGGAAAAAAAAACACAACAAAAATCATCTTATCTTGAGCTATGGTCTTTATACCCTATAAGAAGTATGCCATGGGATATATAGTTTTCATCATGCCATTTGTCTCTTTTTCTGTCCATACATCCTTCTTTCTGTTTATCAGTGTAATGTTAAACACATTGGCTAAAGTTTTCGGTCCATCCATCCATTTTTTCATTCAGCCATTCATCAACATTTCAGTTAAAGTTTTGCGTCAAAGTTTCTAAGAGATTGTATTATTTCTGATGCAGGAGGAATTCATCTCATGACTGTACGGCACTTTATTGCACAGAACCCATTATTATCACACTTCCATGGTCCATAAATAATGTGGATACAGACCAGTTGAGAGCTTATTCCTACTGCTACTGCTTACCAAAGATGAAGGTCACAGACATAGAGATTTTGCATTAGCTTTGACAGTGGCAAGGGGTGGTTGGGTGTGGCAAAGGTGTCGGGTATCTTACGCCACTGGGGCATCCAACTGATATTGGCTTCCAGTTGGGCAAGGCCTGCTATCCTTTTAGCAGGCAAGGGTAGAGGGGGAATGTTTTTGTAGCACCTGCTTTAGCATGGGCGACTTAGGCTTGCAAGTTTCTCTCCGTCTGTTCGTCTTTCCATCAACATTTACCCTGGGTGACTTGTGAGCAACTCCTCTTACAGTTTTGTACCAATCATTTTGAAACTTTGCATATGTTTTCTTCATGGTATGAGGATTGCATGGGGTTTGGGTATAATTGTTAGATTATTTTTTGTCACTTTCCACATTGTGAAGTTGTCATTTTGTCACCTCAATACATAGACAGTGGGTACCTCTTGTGAGCGCAACTCCTCTTACAGTTTTATCCTGGTTGTTTTGAAACTTTTTGCATGTGTTTTCTTCATGGTATGAGGATATGCATGGGGTTTGGATATAATTGTTAGGTTATTTTTTGTCACTTTTTCCACATTGTGAACTTAGTCATTTTTCACCCTTTATATATAAATAGTTGGTACCTCTTGTGAGTGCAACTCCTCTTACAGTTTTGTATCGATTATTATGAAACTTTGCATGCATTTTCTTCATGGTATGAGGATGTACATGTGGTTTGGATGTAATTGTTAAATTTATTTTTTTTTACTTTTTTCCACATTGTGAACTTAGTCATTTTTCACCCTCAATATATAGACAGTGGGTGCCTCATGAGCACGTCTCCTCATACAGTTTATACTAATCTTTTTGCAACTTTGCACATGTTTTCTTCATAGTCTGAAGATGTGCATGTGCTTTTCATATAATCCTTGCCTTATTTTTTTGTCACTTTTTTGTACTTTTTCGAACTTTGTCATTTTCTGACCCCAGATGTATAGATAGTGGGTACCTTGTGATTGCAACTTTTCATACAATTTTAAACCAGTGTTTTTGAAACTTTGCACATTTTCTCCCTTGTCTGCAGAAGTGCACGTGGTTTGGATATGATTTTTAATTTTATTTTTGTCACTTTTTCCACTTTAACTTTGACATTTTCTGAACCTCAGATTGTATGAAAGTGTACAGACTGTGGGTACTTTTTGAGTCCAATTTCTCATGCATCATATGAGAAAATGCATATGCTTTCAATGATATTCCTATATTCATATAATCCCTGTCTTTAATTTTTGTGACTTTTCCAACTTAGCACTGCTAAGAATGAAATAAATATATTTAATAACCCAGTGACTTTTGCCCCAGCAGGTGCGACGCTACCTTCTGCGGAATTCTGGTTATTTCCATTTCTTCATGTTCATTCCTGTACCTCTTTCTTCCCTGTCCCTCTCTTTCATCTCCTCTACTATCTCTATCTCTTCTATCTCTTTTCTCCCTTTCTCTGGGAGAGGACACAAAATGACCCACAAGGGTTGATGTATGGTTAAACTGCAACACAATCAAAATTTGACATTGGCGTCAGCCGAGGCATATGTGACCCACTGATTATGGTTCTAATTTTACTGTTGGTATGTAACAGTATGTATTTTTTACCATGTGCTGACTTTTTATGACTTTTTTTGGTGCATGTGGATCATGAAATCTTAAGATATAAGAAGTTTATTTATTTTATTGTTTTTGTTTTTCAGCCATTAAACAGAATCTGTCAGTATTATATTCTTGTTTTTTTGCTTCTTTGTCCTTCCACAGAGATGGAAATAACAGTTTTGGCCATAACAAGCCAGTAATGTATTGATGCTGTTTGGACAGGCATGTCCAAGCAAACAGTGCAAACTCACATCAAGTTCTTTCTTTTAGGAGCAGTTTAACCCTGGTTTTGCTGATCCTGGACATACCCTATCTTTCCAAACAGTGAACATCCAAATCAATTGGCTTCTAAGAAGCTAACTGATCTAGATCTGCACTGTTTGCCATTCAGTATGTAAATTTGTGTCAACAGTCTGGATCAAGTAATCTGATTGGTTGAAAATTTGGTGGGTGTGGCATCTTAATTTATTCAGCACAGCAAGGTTAATATCAGGGTCTGTCTGATGAGACTTGGACTTGTTTCAGTTTTAAGATCAGTTTGGTAAAGTGTTAAATAGTTTTGGACAGTTATAAAAAAAAAAAAAATTCAGGCCATGCCAAACTGATGAGAGTGGTTCACTTGTAAAGAGCCTCCACCTTTGAACTGGGAGGTTGTGGGTTTGATCCCCAGCCAGGTCATGCCTAAGACTTTGTAAAGTTGGTACCACCTCCTCTTTCTCTTAACCCTCTACATAGGGTGAATAATTGGGACTGGTCAGTCACACCAATGTCTGTCGGCCTTGATGACTTGGCAAAACATCGATCGACGTGAACTAAGTGGTTCTCACGCATATATAAGGCGACCCTCATCTCACAAATCCAGTCAGAATATCATGACTCAGGCTTGGCTGCAAGAGAATCATATGTAGGGGTAGGCAAATGATAATTTGACCCAGATGTGATGAAGTGAAGTTAAGATAAGACGAGGAATTACTTAAATTTCTGTTTATCTTTGTTATTTATGTTTCGTACGTACTTTTAGTTGTTTTCCAGCTTGCTGTCAAAAGTTGGTTGACGGGTACCCACAAAATACTAAAAACCGGTATTACAGACAAACAGTACTAAATGTGTCTCCGGCCATATATATGGCAGCGGGCCCTTTTAATTTAAGAATTAAAACAAAAAAAAAGAAAATTTCGTCTCAGAATAGAGACGAAACTACAATTTTACATGGTTTATATGGAGGAAAACTTTTTGCCAAGATTTTTTGCGCTATACTAACAAAACCCAAAAGAGTTCATTAGTATTCTATACTGTCTTATGGACTACTGTATTCCACCCTATTCTGCTGGGGTTTTTTTTGTTTGTTTTTTTGTTTTTTCTTTTGTTTGTTTGTTTGTTTTTTATTGAACAAGGCTTTGCTTGTAAAAGTGTGGAATAACTTGGATAGTAACAGTGTGGAATACTTACGAAGATAGAAACTCAATTGATTTTGATAGTAGAGGGCAAAAAATCTTGGAAAAATAAATTCCTCCATATGAACCATGTAAAACATTTTTAGTTTCGTCTCTATATAGGGACGAATTTTTTTCCACCATGTATTCCAAGTGCTTGTTTTTTGTTGCTTTTTTTTTTGTACCAGGCTAATAAAAATTCATGGGTCTTCCAAGTGTCTTTCTGTTTTATATGGAGAAAAAGAAAATTTTGTCCCTATATAGAGACAAAACTACAATTTTTTACATGATTTATATGGAGGATTTTTTTCCAAGATTTTTTGCGCTATACTAACAAAAATCAAAGGAGTATCTATCTTCATTAGTATTCCACACTGTCCTATGGACTACTGTATTCCAGCATATTCTACTGTTTTCTTTTTTTTTTTTTTTTTCTTTTATTTATTGAACAAGGCCTTGCTTGTAATAGTGAGGAATAACTTGGATAGTAACAGTGTGGAATACTAACGAAGATAGAAACTCCAATGATTTCAGTATAGGGCAAAAAATATCTTGGAAAAAAAATTTCCTCCATATAAATCATGTAAATATTTTTAGTTTCGTCCCTATATAGGGATGTTTTTTTCCCACCATCTATTCCAAGTTTGTATTTTCTTTTTTTTTTTTTTTTTTTTTTGACCAGGCTAGTAAAAATTCATGGGTTTTCCAAGTGTCTTTCTGTTTTGTACAGAAAAATCACATGGTTTATATGGAGAAAAAAGAAAACTTCATCCCAACATAGAGACGTAACTACAATTTTTTACATGGTTTATATGGAGGAAAACGTTTCTCCAAGATTTTTTGCGCTATACTAACAAAATCAATGGAGTTTCTGTCTTCGTTAGTATTCCACACTGTCCTATGGACTACTGTATTCCACCCTATTCTACTGATTTTATTGAACACGGCTTTGCTTGTAATAGTGTGGAATAACTTGAATAGTAACAGCGTGGAATACTAACGAGGATAGAAACTCCATTGATTTTTGATAGTACATATATGGCAAAAAAATCTTGGAAAACAATTTTCTCCATTTAAACGATGTTAAAATTTTAGTTTAGTCGCTATATAGGGACGAAATTTTATTTTCTATAAAAATTCATGGGTTTTCCAAGTGTCTTTCTGTTTTGTACAAAAAAAAAATCACATAGTTTATATGGAGAGAAAAGAAAATTT
The DNA here is from genome assembly GCA_964016985.1 of Anodontia alba. Lineage (NCBI taxonomy): Eukaryota > Metazoa > Mollusca > Bivalvia > Lucinida > Lucinidae > Anodontia > Anodontia alba. The sequence continues at coordinate 37,169,158 of OZ024832.1, read as the reverse complement.
CGTCCCTATATAGAGACGAAACTACAATTTTTACATGGTTTATATGGAGGAATAAATTTTTTCTAACACTTTTTGCGCTATACTAACAAAAATCAAAGGAATTTCTTTCTTCGTTAGTATTCCACACTGTCCTATGGACTACTGTATTCCACCATATTCTACTGTTTTTATTGGACAAGATTTTGCTTGTAATAGTGTGGAATAACTTGAAAAGTAACAGTGTGGAATACTAATGCGGATAGAAACTCCATTGATTTTTGATAGTATAAGGCAAACATTTTTTGGAAAAAAATATTCCATCATATAAACCATGTTAAAATTTGAGTTTCGTCCCAATATAGGGACGAAATTTTATTTTCCATTAAAATTCATGAGTTTTCCAAGTGTCTTTCTGTTTTGTACAAAAAAAAAAAATCACATGGTTTATATGGAGAAAAAAGAAAATTTCGTCCCTATATAGAGATGAAACTACAATGTTTTACATGGTTTATATGGAGGAAAACGTTTCTCCAAGAATTTTTGCACTATACTTACAAAAATCAATGGAGTTTCTATCTTCGTTAGTATTCCACACTGTCCTATGGACTACTGTATTCCACCCTATTCTACTGCTTTTATTGAACATGGCTTTGCTTGTAATAATATAGAAGAACTTGGATAGTAACAGTGTGGAATACTAACGAGGATAGAAACTCCATTGATTTTTGATAGTATAGGGAAAAAAATTCCTCCATATAAACCATGTTAAAATTTTAGTTTCGTCCCTATATAGGGACAAAATTTTATTTTCCATAAAAATTCACAGGTTTTCCAAGTGTCTTTCTGTTTTGTACAAAAAAAAAAAAATAAAATAAAAAAAAAATCACATAGTTTATATGGAAAGAAAAGAAAATTTCGTCCCTATATAGGGACGAAACTACAATTTTTACATGGTTTATATGGAGGAACAAATTTTTTCCAAGATTTTTTGCGCTATACTAACGAAAATCAAAGGAATTTCTATCTTCGTTAGTATTCCACACTGTCCTATGGACTACTGTATTCCACCCTATTCTACTGTTTTTATTGAACAAGATTTTGCTTGTAATAGTGTGGAATAACTTGAATAGTAACAGTGTGGAATACTAACGAAGATAGAAACTCCATTGATTTTTGATAATATAGGGCAAAAAATTTTTGGAAAAAAAATATTCCATCATATAAACCATGTTAAAATTTGAGATTCGTCCCTATATATATGTTAAAATATTGCCATCTATAAACAAATAAAAACATAAGAGTTCTCATCTTCGTTAGTATTCCACACTGTTACTATTCTAGTTATTCCATGAAATTCGAAAAATTTATCCAGTGCGGAATACAGTAGTCCATAGGACAGTGTGGAATACTAACGAAGATACAAATCTCAAATATTGCCATCTATAAACAAATAAAAACATGGAGTTCTTATCTTCGTTAGTATTCCACACTGTTACTATCCTAGTTATTCCATGAAATTCGAAAAATTTAAACAGTGCGGAATACAGTAGTCCATAGGATAGTGTGGAATACTAACGAGATAGAAATTCCATTCATATTTGATAATAAAAAAACGCAAAATCAACTCGAAAATCCATCATTTATTAATTGTCTGAAACAGTATAAAATACACAATTCTGAAAAAATTAAAAAAAAATAGCCATTTTTCAACATTTTTGCACATACATCGATCGACGTGAACTGGGAGGTTCCGTCGCCTATATAGGGAAGAAATTTCCAAAAAAGACACTTGGAACAGAAGGAATTTTTTTTTTTTTCAAAAAAAAAAAAAAAAAAAAAAAAAAAAAAAAAAAAAAAACACTAAAAAACTGCCTTTCTTAAGAATTTCAAAAAAAAAACCTATAGAGGGTTTTTTTATTTTTTAGAAAAAACACTAGTAAACCAAGCAAAATTTTTTTCCAAGTTTCTTAAAATCAACCAATTTTCAACATTTTGCACATACATCGATCGACGTGAACTAGGAGGTTCCGTCGCCTATATAGGGAAGAAATTTCCAAAAAAGACACTTGGAACAGAAGGAATTTTTTTTATTCCAAAAAAGAAAAAAAAAACACTAAAAAACATCCTTTTTTTAACAATTTCAAAAAACCCCTATAGCGAGTTTTTTATTTTTTAGAAAACACTAGTAAACTAAGCAAAATTTTTTTTCCAAAAAAAAAAAAAAAAACAACAAAAAACACACACACTAAAAAACAGCCTTTTTTTTTTAACAATTTAAAAAAAAAAAAAAAAACCTATAGAGCGGGGTTTTATTTTTCAGAAAAACACTAGTAAACTAAGCAAATTTTTTTTTCCAACTGTCTAAAAAATAGCCATTTTCCCTCTAGCCAAGTGTCTTAAAAATAACCGATTTCCTCCAGCCAAGTGTCTTAAATTTCAACATTATTGATCAATTCCATGTCTGAATCAGTAACCTGAAAAGCGTCCACTTTCACTGGTATAGTATGCCATTGATCAGTTGGAGCCATCAATTTCCAGGTAGTTGTAATAGCAATTTTACAACAAAAACAGTCCATATTTGCAATAGGTGGTGATTTTGGCGCATGAGGAATTCCAGGAATCTTCGTTTTGTACATATCCACTGGCCAGGCTTCTCTGGAGCTATATAAACCTGGAAATTCCTAGTTCTTTTAGGAACAGCGTCCAAAGCATTGATCTGCTTATCATCATAGATAGAAAGCAAATCTCTCAATCCAAGACCCTTCCATTTCCGTATTCCTAGTATTCCACACTGTCCCTATATATATGTTAAAATTTGAGTTTCGTCCCATATATATATGGGTTTTACAAGTGTCTTTCTGTTTTGTATAAAACAATCGCATGGTTTATATGGGGAAAAAAGAAAATTTCGTCCCTATATAGAGACGAAACTACAATTTTTTTACATGCTTTATATGGAGGAAAACGTTTTTTCCAAGATTTTTTGCGATATACTAAAAAATCAATGGAGTTTCTGTCTTCGTTAGTATTCCACACTGTCCTATGGACTACTGTATTCCAACCTATTCTACTGTTTTATTGAACAAGGCTTTGCTTGTAATAGTGTGGAATAACTTGGATAGTAATAGTGTGGAATACTAACGAGGATAGAAACTCCATTGATTTTTGATAGTATAGGGCAAAAAATCTTGGAAAAAAATTTTCCTTCATATAAACAATGTTAAAATTTTAGTTTCGTCCCTATATAGGACCGAAATTTTATTTTCCATAAAGATTCATGGATTTTCCAAGTGTTTTTTTTTTTGTAAAAAAAACCACATAGTTTCTTTATATTTGTTTTTTTTTTTTTGTTTTGTGTTGAGGTTTTACGGCCCAGTCAACCCAGTGGGGTCATGTCGAGCGCGGTCAGTTTACCTAACCACACGTTTACTGGGCCGGCTTAGTCCTCTAAGCGGTTAACCAGTATTGTGCACATTCTTTCGCCAGAAACTGACAACTGCCCTTCTTGAATCAGCGGAAGGAAGAGAATGACCGTAGAAAATATTTCATGATCAATCTCCACGAAAGAATGTTGCTGACCTCGGCGGGGGTTGAACCCGCGACCTCCTGGTCTCCAGTCGGACGTTTCTTTATATAGGGACGAGACTACAATTTTTACATGGTTTATATTGAGGAAAGTTGGTTAAAAATGTGATCTTTGGCGCCTTTTTGATTTTTTTCTTGGGCTTTTGTATTCCCACACTGTTTCAAATATAGGGAGGAAACTGCATCAAAAAACAAAAAAAAAACTTTATATGGAAAACATAGCACGGGGCTAAAAGAACCATTTCTAGAGATATACGGAAACTCTGCAACAAATTTTATCGGAGTGCTCCATTCTGTTCTATTCTGTCTTATTCTAATAGTAGGATACTGGGTTTTACCCATATCTCCTAGGATACCTGATTTTAGTAGCTAGGGCTAGGAACCAGCATAGAAAATGCCGATGAACCACTTAGTTCACGTCGATCGAGGTTTTGCCGATGACTTAGTTGCATTAGCACCCGGCAGTGGTCACTCTCTCCATTCTGCTGATACAAGAAGGGCAGTTGTCAGTTTCTGGTGAAAGAATGTGCATACTGCTTAGAGAACTAAGTCTGCCCAGGAAAGTTTGGTAAACTGACCAGTTCTGTATGACCTTAATAGTGTTGACTGGGCCATTAAACTCCAAACCAACCAGCCAACCAAAATCAGTACGATGTGACTGGTGGTTTCATGTCTAAGTGGCTGGGGCATGATACTGCAGTGAGTGGGTGGTGGGGGTGCTTTTAAAGGGGAACTCAATATAAGTATAGCTTGGAGTAAAGTGCTTAACAAGCCATTTATTTTGATGCAAGAGTTTTCAAAATCGGCCTAGAAATAAGGAAGTTATGGTGGTTTGAATATATTTAAAATGGCTGTCATGGAAGCCGCCATATTGTAGGCTTTGGGATATCACACAGCCCAAATTAAATATGCAAAACCAAATTATAAAGGTTTTTCAAGAATAATTTTGCTGCAGATTTTTTATAATCTTTTAATTTTAGTGACAAGCAATCATTTAACCCAAAATAAACCAACTTTATGAGAATAACTACCTTTATGAAACGAATTTTAATTTTTTTGAAACCTCATTAAATATTCAAAATGGCGGCACCCATTTCACCAATGTTAAAATATTCAATTGCCTATAACTTACTTAATTTTCCACCAATTTTGATAAAATTTGTGTCAAAATCCATTGTTTGTAAAGTTCTTTACTTTAAAGCAAAATACCTTTCAAGATTGCGTTCCCCTTCAAAGAACATCTTTTCTCACTATCACATCCAGACATCATCATTAAATAACTATAATATGGTTGACAGTGATCACAATCTGGTGAAGATTTACCTTGTTGTCCGCAGGAAAAAACCTAGCTAAAGATGCTATCCAAAAATGCACCCAGTTAGGATCATGATTAAGGATTACCTACACTATGCTGTTACCATGCTTTCAACATTACTTGGAAAGACACTTTTTACTTGATTCTTCATTTTAATGAAAACTCAGTTGTGATAGATAGCATTTAATTAGAACAAAATCTAGAAAGGTTGCCCTTGGAAATAAGTTTTTGTTGTTGTTGGTTTTGTTTGTTTGTTTATAGCTCACCTGAGCCGAAGGCTCAAGGTGAGCTATTGTGATCACTCACCGTCCGTCGTCGTCGTCCGTCTGTCCGTCCATCCACAATCTTTAAACAACATCTCCTCCTAAACCACTGATTGGAATTTGACCAAACTTCACAGGATTGATCCTTGGTTGGTCCTCTTTCAAAGTTGTTCAAATGGTTCTGGTCCATTGCATATCTAGGTCACAGGAGCTAAAAATAGATTTTTTAACTAAAAACAAAAAAAATCTTGTCAGAAACCACTGGACCGATTTCAATATCATTTTGCAGAAATGTTCCTTTGGTGATCCTCTTTCAAGAATATTCAAGCCATTTGGATTTATCAAAAAACATGGCGGCCAGGGGTCGAGGCTTATTTTCCCTGTATATATATATAGAAAACATTAAAAAATCTTCTTGTCAGAAACCACTGGACCGATTTCAATATAATTTTGCAGAAATGTTCCTTTGGTGATCCTCTACCAAGATTGTTCAAGCCATTTGGATTCGTCAAAAAACATGGCCGCCAGGGGGCGGGGCTTATTTTCCCTATATATCTATATAGAAAACTTTTAAAAATCTTCTTGTCAGAAACCACTGGACCGATTTACATATAATTTTGTAGAAATGTTTCTTTGGTGATCCTCTACCAAGATTGTTCAAGCCATTTGGATTCGTCAAAAAACATGGCAGCCAGGGGGCGGGGCTTATTTTCCCTATATATCTATATGGAAAACTTAAAAAATCTTCTTGTCAGAAACCATTGGCCTGATTTCAATATTATTTTGAAGAAATGTTCCTTTGGTGATCCTCTACCAAGATTGTTCAAGCCATTTGGATTCGTCAAAAAACATGGCCGCCAGGGGGCGGGGCTTATTATATATATATAGAAAACTTAAAATTTTTTATCTTCTTGTCAGAAACCACTGGACCGATTTATGTAATATTTTGCAGAAATGTTCCTTTGGTGATCCTCTACCAAGATTGTTCAAGCCATTTGGATTTGTAAAAAAACATGGCCCCCAGGGGGCTGGGCTTATTTTCCCTATATATCTAAATAGAATCATCATATATCATAATCGGATTTTTGATTAACATGCAGGTACAGAGGCAACATCCACATCAGTGGGCCCCCCTTCCAGATGGCAGGCTTGCTGCATGCATGGCAGATCTCACACCAGGTCTCCAGGTACATCTATCATGAGGTTTGATAGCCGAGAACTTCCACTCTCTGCAGTCCTCTCTGTCAGCTGCTTCCATGTCATTTTGGGCCTCCCAAGCCCACGCTTTCCATCAACCTGTATGTCAAAGGCTGTCTTGACTGCACCATTGGAGCGTTCCACATGTCCATACCATCGGAGTCTTCTCTCCTTCAGAATGAGGTCCAGATCCTCAATGCCAAGCCACACAAGTAGCTCATTGGACCTGGTGGTGAAAATGTCCTGCGGTCTGACATTGCAGATCTGTCTGATCGTTGCCCTGTCATTTCGCTGCAGATGCTGGAGGTTCGGCTTTGTTCATGGCCAAGTCTTGCTGGCATGGAGCATTGCGCTCCGCACACAAGAGCTGTACACACGGCCACGTGTTTTGAAAGAGAGGTGGCGTGAAGAGAAGACTGGTAGCAGATTCTTGAACTTCTTCCAGGCGGTGTTCACACGTGTTGTGGTTGAAAGTTCACAGCCACCTGCTGCTGAGAGCATGTCTCCTAGGTAGCAAAAGGAAGCTACCACTTCAAGCTTGTCAGGTCCGACTTGGACTTCCTTCTGTGGTCTGCCGTCCAAGGGGTGTGCAGTTCCCTGGCACCCAGGGAACTTAAAAAATCTTCTTGTCAGAAACCACATGACCGATTTCAATATTATTTTGCAGAAATGTTCCTTTGGTGATCCTCTACCAAGATTGTTCAAGCTATTTGGATTCGTCAAAAAACATGGCCGCCAGGGGCGGGGCTTATTTTCCCTATATATCAATATAGAAAACTTAAAAAATATTCTTGTCAGAAACCACTGAACCGATTGCAATATAATTTTGCAGAAATGTTTCTTTGGTGATTCTGTACCAAGATTGTTCAAGCCATTTGGATTTGTCAAAAAAACATGGCCGTCAGGGGTCGGGGCTTATTTTCCCTATATATCTAAATAGAAAATTTAAAAAATCTTCTTGTCAGAAACCACTGGGCCGATTTCATTATAACTTGGCAAAAATGTTTCCATGGTGACCCTCTACCAAGATTGTTCAAGTAATCGTGATTCATCAAAAACATGGCCGCTAGGGGGTGGAGCTCATTTTCCCTTAATATCTATATAGAAAACTTGAAAAAATCTTCTTGTCAGAAACAACTGGACCGATTTCAATATAACTTGGCAGAAATGTTTCCTTGGTGACCCTTTACCAAGACTGTTCAAGGCCTGTTTCAAGATTAAGTCAAGTCGTCATGATGTGTTAAAAAGAAAAAAACATGGCTTGGGAGGTGGGGTGTGGGGGGAGGGGGAGGGGTTAGGGCTAAAAAAATTATACATAAATCTTAGAGCAGTGAATTTGGCTGAAACTTCAACAGTACGTATGCAAATCTGTTTGCTCAGGTAAGCGATATAGGACCATCATGGTCCTTTTGTTTTTTGTTTTTTTTTTTGGTTTTTTTTTGAGACTCTTCATATGACAGCAATGTGGTTTGCAGGGCTACATACAGCCCCTAGCACCAACTTAACCCTTGTCATGCTGGATATATTAAGATAGCACGCCCACTTCTAATTTTCAGCCAGATTACTTGATCCAGATTGTTGACATAAATTCAAATACTGAATGGCAAACAGTGCAGATCCAGATCAGTTGGCTTCTTCAGAAGCTAACTGATCTTGATATACACTGTTTGCAAAAGCAGGGCATATCCGGGTTCAGCATGACAAGGGTTAAGCAGAACTTGATTCTCCAAGCCTAATGGGTTTTTTTAATTTTCCATTCCTGAGCTTTGTTCTGATATTCACTCTCCTGAATCCAGTTGCCTTTTGTTTCACTCAGAAACTATAAATTCGCAGTTTTGTTATGAGTTAAAACAAAAGCCTTTGTTGTAAATAAATACATATGCACCAAAATATTACAATGTACATTCATTGGTTCAATAAGCTATGACTAATCTTCCCCATTTCCCATACTATATGGTAAAATACAATGGTTTACATAGATCTAGATACGAGGGTATAAAGATATTTTTTTCTCAAAAAACTGATATTGTAACACAGCATGCTATGGGCAGGTTCAGCAGATGACAAATAGGTGATGTTTTTTCTTATTGTTCATGGAAAATAGGATTTGACATTTCATGCAAAATGTCTCCTGGAAACAATTTGCATGAAATGTCAAATCCTATTTACTTGGAAAAACAAGAAAAATATTTCAAAATGTTTACCCTGCATGCTAAGTGATAAAAAGCGCTCGTTTTTAGTAGATCCCTTTTCAGAATGGGCCTGGTGTAGAAAGGAAGCAAGCAAGAAGTCACAAAAGTTGTCGCCCTTGTAGAAAATGATACAAAATCTATCAGGAATACACAGTGTCTTTCAAATATCTTGGCTCATACCAATTCCGCTTAAAGGTTGGCTTTAAAATAACTACACAGACTAAATAACTGATCTTTGAAACTGGAAAAGTCGAGTTATAAAAAAATGATGTCCAACAACAGGGATAATAAAAAAAAAAGTATATAAATAAAACTGAAAATGAATAAAAATTTAAAAAAAAAAAAGATAATTTAGTCGCACTTCAATGGATTGAACATCTTTGCGACCATGGGAATTTGTTCTAGACATGGGTAGTTCGAGCCATTAAGGATTAATCATAGCACCAGGTCAGAAGGCAAATGGGGATAATAAAATAATGGTAGTACATACATCATACATTTTCATGATAAAATAAGAAAATTTCCGTTCAATATCCCTAGATATGTGTTTTCTCGAGCTATCTGAAGAATTTCCTAGGGAAATAAGAAAATTTCCGTTAAATATCCCTAGATATGTGTTTTCTCGAGCTATCTGAAGAATTTCCTAGGGACTCAAAAAAAAGTTCGAATCAGCCACGGTAAACGAGTCCTCGATGTCCGAGTCATTATAGTTTAACTGTAGTAAACGGTGCAGATCCAAATGAGAGCTACACCAAATTGTCTGTAATCCAAGGCAAGCAAGTTAAGTGGGGTAAATTGGCTGTGTTGTACAGAAGAATAACCTCCCTTGTGTTAGTTTTTTTCATTTTAACCTATTGTATACTGAATAGACTCTGCCACGATTCCAATTTCAATTTTAGGCATGTCCGGCTATGAGATTGACATATTCCTAGAGAAAAATGGCTTAACTATTTGTAAACAGTGGAGACCCTGATCAGACGCCGCGTTCTGCGGCGTCTGATCTGGGTCTGCACTGTTTGCCAATTACCCTTTTACGGGTCTCCCGATTACAATGGGCTGAATAGAGTTGGAAGCCTAACTAGCTTCATCCCTTAATTTGCTAACCACAACTACAGCAGACAGCATCATTTTGATATTTTTTATTCAGAGAAAATAAGGCTTGACATTTCATGTGATTCACATGAAATGCCAAGTCTTATTTTCTCTGAAAATAAAAATATAGAATGCCATCTGCTATAATTTTGCCTAGCGCTTTCGGGCTTATATTTGGATACCTCTACCTCTTGTCCTAACATTTGAACCAGTTCATTTGAATAACAGTTTCCAGTTTTTATGTCACAAACTTGATGGATGAGTGACAAAGAGTGTAGACCCTGATTTACACTAGGTTTACATTTTCTTTTCAGGCTTGTCTGTACCCAAACAGGATAGATGACGGTAGTATAATTCCAAGCATTTGAATCCCCCTTAGGTAGCAGGAATTCTTCTGTTATTAGTACACCTTGGTCATAGTCTACATGTACAGGGTTGAGTATTACCAGGACATCGAGGCACATGGTATCAGATACTAGCACCAGTCTCCATGGATTATATATATATATATATATATATATATATATGTGTGTGTGTGTGTGTGTGTGTGTGTGTGTGTGTGTGTATTCCTGTTTATAATCCACTAAAATAAAACCAAAATAATATCGTGACTATAAAGGCTGTTCACTACTGACCAGCCAAATAGTCATGATATTATTTTGGTTTTATTTTATCGGATTATCAAACATGATTATAAGATAAAATTAAGTCACTGGAGACTGAAGTCAATCTAGGTATCAGATAGCTACATGGATTCCTGTCCATTAGGACCTCGAACTTGTGTACTCTATAGTGGAAGCGTCGAGTGGTTAGTGCCCGGACTTCGGATGATGAGGTCCCGGGTTTGATACCCACTGAAAGCAGAATTTAGCTCATGACTGTACGATCCTTCATTGCACAGAGCCTTTCATTATCATCCTTCCATTGTCTCGATATGACTTAAATAATGTTGAAAGGTACGTAAACACTGAATCATCATCAACTACTACTATTGTTGTTTATATTTTCTGGGCGTTTGTGATCACTGAATCCATTGTGGATTTATATGAGGGTTACTGATGAGGCCGAAACTAGGTAGTCTGGCCCACAAACTTGACATTTCTTCACTTGTTTCGTGAGTGTTCATTGCTCTCGTGGATCATTCCTTTTACACCACCTGAAGATCGCATTATTCAAACGAGGAGGAGAAGCGTCCGGGCAGCCGAGTGGTTGCAGCCATTTCGGATCTGGAGGTCACGGGTTCATGACTACAGTGCTTCGTTGCACAAACCTTTCCCATTATCATCCTTCCATCGTCTTGATAGGACTTAAATATTATGTTGAAAGGGACGTATAACACCAAATCACCAGGGAGCCCATTTGCCCCTTCTTTTCGAAGTATAAAATATACATACCTTTTCCGTGTAATCTCCATTCCCAATGTTTCGTGTGATGTGGACAGGGAAGGACAAGTGCGGAGTGTGCGGATACAGTATGATCAGGACTTTCACTGTCCGCTTACTGAATCATTGGATACTATAGAATGTACCAATGGACAGCAAAGACCCTGATGATACAGTGGGTCCACAGGGTAAGTTGATTCCCTACATTGCACGTATGCTGAAAGATAGCTTTTCGTCGACTGCCCATTTTGGCAGGATTTTCCATGCGCTGGTTCAAAGCTAGTTTGCTTTATTTAACCATTACCTTTCTCTGGGCAAATTCTGCAGACGACAAATTGATTATATTGTTTTAGATAAATAGGTTCTGACATTTCATGCAAATTGTGACATTTTTTTTAGAAATGTCAAAGCCTATTTTCTGAGAAGACAGGTTGCATGCATGAAATGTCTGAGCCTTTTTTCTGGCAATTTTACCCAGTCGTCAAAGCCGTTTATTTACTTGTCTATATTACAATAATGTGGATTTTTACAACTATTCACCAAAAGTAGTATCTATTGCAGTTGTTTCCCTTTAACTGTGGTGTCAATTATTGGCGTTTGCACCCTACCACACAAAAAAAAGTCCCCTAGCTCAATGAGCTGATTAATTTGTTATCGTGTTTTCTTAATAATAATAATAACGATAATAAACTTTATAAACCTTAATACGCTAACGACAACAAATGATTTGTACATTTTTCACAAAGAAAACAGAATTTGGCATTTCTGTGAATTGTTATTTGCGTCAATATTACAACAATGTGGATTTTTACAACCATTCACCAAAATTGAGCAGTATCTATTGCAGTTGTTTCCCTTTGACTGTGCGTTTGCACCCTACCACACACACACACACACACACACACACACACACACACACACACACACACACACACAAAAGTGCACTGGCTCAGTGAGCTGATTAATTCTCTATAATAATAATAAACTTTATAAACCTTAATATGCTAACGAAAAAAAAAAAAAAAAAAAAAAAAGATAGAATTTGACATTTCTGTGAATTGTTATTTGCATGAGAAGTCAAATCCTATTTGCTATGAAAACAATATTTACAAAGTTAATCAACTAATTTAAATTTAGTGTTCTGGGAATATTTTCAAAGTTTTAGCCATTAAAAGAGGGTCTGGATGGTGGGGCGTGGTATCGGGATTTCTCTATTCAGTAACTATTCTCTTCCCTTAAAATTTGAACCATTTCTTTATTTTGGTTTCCATTATTATTTATTTTCCCCGCGGTCTTCTGGACATTTGAGGGCTGTTTTTATTCGTATTTTATTTCACCTTAATCAGGTTTCTTTACTTTTTGTTTGCTTTTCTATAAACATTTTAGTTTTTTTTTTTTTTTTTTTTGTTATTTTTTATCATTATTATTTGTTGCTGTTGTTGTTGTTTTTCCTTTAAATTTGAAGCCCTCATTTTTCTCTAGTCAGTTTTTACTTAGCCGTCTTTCTTCTATTATTATAAAAATGGCTATTTTTCTCTAATCAATAAACCCCATTCATATCCTGAATACCACTTACTGTAATAATCCTTACTATTGGGACAAATAGGCCTGTTGATGTGATTAAAACTGATGGATGAGTGGCAACAATACAGACCCTGATCAGACGCCGCTTCTAAGTTTTCTAGTAATTGTTTCTGCCGACATTTCCAAGGCGGTTCCTTTGTTGTAGTTCCTTTTTGGATCGATTGTTTGCAATCGAGCCATAGTATACATATACCAAAATTTCCATAAGGTTGTTGTCCACGTGATTATCATTGACCAATGAAATCAAACCGCGCGTTTGTACGAAATCCAGGTAACGGTTATTTATAACCGCGATATTCTTGTCGGTGTGACGTCAGAGTGCCGTGTAAAAAGGGTTATCTGTAAAACCTTGACTGGGACATTGGCAACCCAGTGCAGACTCCGCTCAGACGCCGCCTTATTTTTCCTTCTTTCGAGGCATAAGGAAGGTTGTGCTTGTGATAGTGACTTATTCTGGGTAACTTTATCGGACGAACGCCAGAGCGGTAGTTCTCAGCATTTGGGAAAGAAAATGCCTGACTATTTGGTTTGGAAATCGCGTTAGATACAGGAATCCAGACATTTCGAACCTTCATGATTTCGACCCTAGTCGTTTCGGTCACTTCGCCCAATTCATTTCGGGCCCATTCTTAAGTCATTCCGGCTGCAATAATTATGATGTTTTAGACTTACTAGAATAATTTTGGTTCCATCTTTTTTTTCTGTTAAAGTTCTGTCTTCCGAATTTCTGCCTTTTTTTCACATTTTCTTAAAATATGTGAAACGTTAATAGCATTAGCAATGCTTTGCAGTCGATGTGCCGATTCCGGCTCACTAAACAAATCTTTTGCGTATGCGCGGTAAATAAGGCAAACTGAACCCCTTTTCTATTATTTGATAAACAATTAATTCTTCTTTAACATGATTACAAAAGATCATATGGCACTTAAACTATTGTTATTTAAGAAATTTTCTTCAACACTGAGGTACCAACCTTAGCCTATTGCGACTCGTACTTATTTTCTCTTTCTCTTGTACATTGCAGCCCTGGGCCCAGTTGTTCAAAACTTAACGAAGTTGTGAGCTAACATGGCGTTTATTGATATTTTTGCTGAAAAGAAAGTGTAAGTAGCTTTTGCATTGCTACTCAAATTCTTGCAGTAAAAATATCAATGTATTTGAAAAGGCCTTCGTTTTAACAGTGTCTAGTCAAGTTATTTATTTATTTATCTATTTCAGCCCGTGTTTAACAGACAATAAATAGCCCTTCTGGATTTGGAATTAAAAAAAGCAAACTGCACATGCTGACCTAGTTTCACAAACGTATTTCACTTACAGGTTTATAAGAAACAGCACATTTTTTTTTTTTTTTTTTTTTTTTTTTTTTTTTTTCTCCTTTTTTGAACATGGGTCTACTCCAAAAGGAAAGAGTTTGTCCATTTGGGAACATTTTTTTTCCTTTTAGAGTAGACCGCTTTTCAGATGAGACATGGTGCGCGGGATAACAAACAGGAACTCACAAAACTCTTATGAAAATGTGGAAAATCTACCAATTATACCCAGTATATTATAAAAATGTGGAAAATCTACCATTTATACCCAGTATATTATAAAAATGCGGAAAAATCTACCATTTATACCCAGTATATTATAAAAATGCGGGAAATCTACCATTTATACCCAGTCCCCTAAATACATGGTAAACCCTATTCAGCCGCAACCGTCGGATAACGTACTTCAGACATGTGCGCCCAGCGAAAATAACGATCAGCCTACGCATTCGCGCAGTCTGATCAGAATCTTCCCTGGGCGCATTTTGGATAGCCAAGGATGCATAGTTTCTTCATGCGGAAAACGAAGACTGATCAGACTGCGCGGATGCGCAGGCTGATCAGTCTTCTTTGGGCGCACATGTCAGAAAATACGTTACACCCGTTGCTGCTCCTGTAAACGTAAGCATGAACTACTGCTAGCAGCACTGGCAGTTTTTACTGTTGTCATTATTGCTACATTTACTACTGTTACTGTTAACTGCGCATTAAGAGGACTTGAACCTCCCCTGGTGGTACTTTCATTGTTGAACCTATTGTTAAATGTTCTGTCATAGACGTAGCGTGACTCATTACGTACATTACGCATGTGCGTGACATGGGTGAGAAAGATATTTGCAATAAGGAAACATCGATTAACATAAGATATTTTGCTTGTTTACCATAGGGACTGTTCTTAATCTTCCAAAGTAGGAGCTCCCAGAGGGAGCAAATTCTTTCCTTTTAGAGTAGCCCCTATTTTGAAAGTGAAACTAGGTAGGATTTTCTAGATTTTTCTAGGTGTGCGTGAAAATAATTCCTTTCTGGCTACGGCCTTATGTCGTGTTTCACTCGCAAATGTTTTGCTTTTAACATTTATGTACGATAAAGATATATTCATTTAAGTTTGGGTATCAGAGTTGCCACCTTTTTTGGGAAAGGGCTGCAAACTCTATTCTTTTTGTGGCTATTAAATTGTATTTGTCTGTCTTTTCCTTTGATGTTGAGAACTTGGTATAGATCTGATTGTATGAGTTCCTGAGTTCACTTATTTACTTTGATACACATGACAGAAAATCCGCCATTTTTACCATGGAGGCAAATTTTGGTTTAAACAATATTTCCTGTTCATTTACATGTATACAGGCACATACAACATCAATGTTCCAGGATCTGAGGGTACCCTATATAAGCTTATAAACGTCATTTCCTTTTGTGGCTTTCTGTTAGGCTTCCTGAACAGCAGGTCCCTCTGAAAAGGGGTCTACTCTATAAGGAAAGAATTCTTTCCTTATAGAATAGACCCCTTTTCAGAAGGGAGGCAAAACCAGTGACCACTCTGAAACATTTTTACAAGGAGACAACTTTTGTGGCTTCCTGTTCGGCTTCCTGCACAGGTCCCTTCTGAAAACGGGTCTAGTCTAAAAGGAAAGAGTCTTTCCTTTTGGGATTGACCTTTTTTTGGAAGGGATACAAAGCGATTTGACAGAGTCATCTCCCCTGAAAGTGTACGCCCACCCCGACCCGCCCCGCCCCCTTCAGCGCATTATCAGTATTTGATGCGCAACAGCGATAAAAATCTCGGACAGGATCCAATTATTTGATGCTTGCTAAAGCATGCTTACTTCTTGTATGGCGAAATTTCTTACAAGGCAGTGGTGTCATATATTAGCCAGGTCGCAAAAACCTGTCTTCAGGCATATGCGAACTGCGCTTGCCTAGAGAAGACTGCGCGCATGTACAGTCTGCTCTGGACATGCGCAGTTCGTCCAGTCTACTCTGCACATACGCAGTATGTTTATGTCCGGACATGTTTTGCCACGACTCAATTCGTATCGTGTTCATAAATCAAGCAGACTGCTCTGAGCATGCGAAGTTCTTTCCAATCTATTCTGCGCATGTGCCGTACGCTCATATCTGCGCATGCGCAGTTCGCTTACGTCCGAGGACATGTTTCTACACTCGGTTCATATAATGTTCATAAATCAAACAGTCTGCTCTGGGCATGCGAAGTTCGTCCAGTCTTGTTCGTGCATGCGCTGTATGCTTATGTTCCAAGACATATTTTGTCACTACTCGGTTCATATGGTGTTCATAAATCAAGCAGTCTGCTCTTTGCATGCGCAGTTCGTACAGCCTTGTCTGCGCGTGCGTAGTATGCTTACGCCCGAAGACATGTTTCGTCACCTCTTGATTCATATGGTGTTTATAAATCAAACATTCTGCTCTGGGCATGCGCAGTTCGTCCAGTCTTGTACGTGCATGCGTAGTATGCTTACGTCCGAGGACATACTTCGGCACCACTTGGTTCATATGGTGTTCATAAATCAAGCAGTCTGCCCTGGGCATGCGCAGTTCGTCCAGTCTTGTCTGTTCATGCGTAGTCTGCTTACGCCCGAAGACATGTTTCGTCACCACTCGATTCATATGGCGTTCATAAATCAAGCAGTCTGCTCTAGGTATGCGCAGTTCGTCTAGTCTTGTACGTGCATGCGTAATATGCTTACGTCCGAGGACATACGGTGTTCATAAATCAAGCATTCCTTTCAAAGCTTTTCTTGCTGCGGAAACGAGAGTATTATCTTCATTTCCATGTTTGACGTCCAAAATGACACAAAATTGTTTCGTCCTAATAACATATCATATTTTAGCGATGAAATATTGAGAAAAACGAGTGTTTGTCATAATTAAATCTATTTTCTAGTCAGAATCATATGATTTGTTATCAATAGGTTATATATCCAGGACCCCTCGCAGAGCGCTCTGAAAACAGTTTCCATAATTTGTTGAAATTATTTCAAATGCAAAATTAATATTTATCTAATTTTGATAGCTTCGATAATTACAATACATTTCTAATTCGTTTGAAATGATTAATTGTACAAACGGGAATTAAACTAACATTTTGTCTATAAATACATATTTGCAAATGACAAGTAAACATGTAGCATTATATGGCAAGATAATTATAAACGGCTTATGTTTCTCAGTTTTGAGTAAAAATCAGATTTAAACGCACAACTTTGCTGCTTATAAACACCCAGATATCTCGAGGTATTTCGAGAAGTCGAATCTTGCTAATCTTTATATATAGCAAAGAAATATACATTTGCTCTTACACGAGACTTCGTATCCAAGTGACACAAAAACCAGTGAATATGACAATTTGGTTGGTTGGTTTGGAGTTTAAAGTCGGCCCAGTCAAGGCCATGTTGAGCCGGTCTGTTTACAGTAAGCACCTGGGCAGGATTAGTCCTCTAAGCGGTTCACTAGTACAGCGCACATTCTTTCGCCAGAAGCTGACAACTGCCCTTTTTTACTTAGCGGAAGAGAGAGAATGACCGTAGAAAATATTTCATGATCAATCTCCACGTAAGAATGTTGCCGGACCTGGCGGAGAACGATCCCGCGACCTCCTAATCACCAGCCCGACGCGCATCCGACTCAGCCACCGAGGTCGGTAAATATGACAAGGCTAGTAGAGTGTCATTGGTATGTGTAAGGAAGGCTTGGCAAGTGGTAATTATCGCAGAGCGTCAATAGCACTAATCAGCACTGACATCACAGAGTAGGACAAACAAAACCATTTCCATATATGGTCATATATGGTACTTTCTTTGTCATGCTTTTTCAATGACCATCAATGTTACACATGAGTACTCGTAGTTCATTCTCAAGCAATCATGTGATTGCTATAGTATAAAGGTTTATTTGTCCTACTATTGTATGTTATTAATCTTTTTATAGCCATTTTATATATGTGTTGATGAGGGCTATGGTATGAGTACGCAAGGGTAGGTAAGTGATAATCTTCACAGACTGTCAGTGGTATGCGTAGGCAAGGGCACGCAAGTGATAATTAACACATAGCATCATTTGTATCTGTAAGCAAGGGTGGGCAAGTGGTAATTATCACAGAGCGCCATTTGTATCTGTAAGCAAGGGTGGGCAAGTGGTAATTATCACAGAGTGCCATTTGTATCTGTAAGCAAGGGTAAGCAAGTGATAATTATCACAGAGCGCCATTTGTATCTGTAAGCAAGGGTAGGCAAGTGATAATTATCACAGAGCGCCATTTGTATCTGTAAGCAAGGGTAGGCAAGTGATAATTATCACAGAGCGCCATTTGTATCTGTAAGCAAAGGTAGGCAAGTGGTAATTATTACAGAGCGCCATTTGTATCTGTAAGCACAGGTAGGCAAGTGATAATTATTACAGAGCGTCATTTGTATCTGTAAGCAAAGGTAGGCAGATGGTTATTATCACAGGGTGTCATTTGTATCTGTAAGCAAGGGTAGGCAGATGGTAATTATCACACAAAGCGTCATTTGTAACTATAAGCAAGCATAGGCGTAAGCAAATGTGGGCGGGCAAGTGTTAATTATCACAGAGTGTCATTTGTATCTGTAAGCAAGAGTAGACAGATGGTAATTATCACAGAGCGTCATATGTATCTCTTAGCAAGTGTAGGCAAGTGATAATTATCACCGAGTTTCATTTGTATCTGTAAGCAAGAGTAGGCAGATGGCAATTATCACAGAGTATCGTTTGTATCTGTAAGCAAGGGTTAGCAAGTTATAATCTCACAGAATGTCACTGGTGTGTGTAATCAAACGTAGGCAAAGGATATTGCTCCCAATGCGTCATTTATGTGTAAGCAAAAGCAAGGCAAGTGTTAATTATTACAATGCGTCACTAGTCTGTGTGTAAGTAAGTGTAGGCAAGTGATAATTCTCATAGAGGCGTTATTTGTATCTGATAGCAAGGGTAGGCAAGTGGAAATTATCACAGAACATAGAGCATCATTTGTGTGTAGGCAAGGATAGACGAGTTATAATTTTCACAGAGGGTCATTTGGTATGTATAAAGAAGGATAAGAAAGGGGTACTCATCGTAGAACGTCATTGGTATGTGTGACAGGCTAGGTAAGTACAATTTTTCAAAGAGTATAATCGATGTGTGTAAGCAAGGAGGAGTAGAAAATCTCATAGAGAGTTGTTTGTGTGCTTAAACAAGGTTAGGCAAGTGGTATGTCTAACAGAGCATTATCGGTCTGTAGGTATGCACGGGTAGGCAAGTGATAATCATTATAAAGCGTCATTGGTGTGTGCAAGCAATGATAATCAAGTGGTAATAACCACATAGCATCACTGCTGTGTTTAAGCAAGGACAGGTAAGTAGAATTCTCACATTGCGTCATTGGTGTGCGTAAACAAGGGTAGGCAAGCAATAGTTCTCAAAGCGCGCCATTGGTATGTAAGCGAAGGTAGGCAAGTAGATTTCTCGCAGAGTGTCATTGGTTTGTACAAGCAATGGTAGGCAAGTAGTAATTATCAAAAAACATCACTGGTATGGGTAAGCAAGGGTACGCAAGTGGTTTAGTAGTAATTATCACAGAACGTTATTGTTATGTTGGTATAAGTAAGCATTGGTATTTGTATGGTGATTGTGGAGTGGGAGCAAGTACATCAATAATATATTTCGTGCTGGGGAATCTGAAATAAAAATGGATATCTCTCTTTAATGTTTTTGTCAACGTACACGCACGCACGCACGCACACACACACACACACATTTATATTGTCAGTTGTAGCAGAAAAACAAAGGACTATTTCTTCTTTCTTCTAGTATGTGGTTAAACATGTAATAAACAATTTAGATGTAAATACTTGCATATTTTTGTTCTTCAAACAATGAGTTGTGTGTCTTATTGATAGCAACAATGGGATACAAATTGCTAGAGACAGATAACTTTCGTTTAAATCCAATATCTATGATATTGTCATATCGTTTAATATGTGTGCTTTAATAAAAACCTTATGCAAATGAAATACCATTTAAACAAACTGTCTCTGGCGAAAGATTGCTGTTCTGAATACGGAGATAGATAGATAGATAGAGATATATATATATATATATATATATATATATATATATATATATAGATAGATAGATAGATAGATAGATAGATAGATAGATAGATAGATAGATGGATGGATGACGGACGGACGGATGAATGGATAGATGGATGGACGGATGGGTATGTGGATGGGTTGGTTGTTGGGTGGATGGATGGATGGATGGATGGACGTCCTCACAGATGCACTTATTGGGTACTCAATGTTAAATTTCCATACGTAAAAAAAAAAAAAAAAAAATGCAAAAGTACCCAGCAGTAGAAAAAAATATCCAGCAAGACCCCCTCATTTTTATCATTTTATTGACGGAATAAAGCAATGTATGTAAAGTATTCAATATATAAGCCTACCCAATGCCCACTTGCGGACTCGGACAGACAGACAGACAGGCAGGCAGGAAGGCAGGCATAGATAGATAGATAGATAGATAGATAGATAGATAGATAGGTAGGTAGGTAGGTAGGTAGGTAGGTAGGTAGGTAGGTAGGTAGGTAGGTAGATAGATAGATAGATAGATAGATAGATAGATAGATAGATAGATAGATAGATAGATAGGAAACGGCATGGCACAAAAATAATTTCTTACATATATATCTACCTAGAACGTTTAAACCAGACTGCATAAATGTGCACGCTCGAGCAGTCATCCGCTTCACTGTCCACTTACAGCAAGGACTGCCATACTCGGACAGCTTACCAGATATACCTGCCCTAGAATGTGAACAAGTCTGTTCTAGTGTATAATAGTACAGAAGTTGTCCAGGAAGAACCAAAAATCACAGAATATAGCTTCCAATATTACTGCAAGAGGAACAGTAAACAGATAACAATGGACATCTTACATTTTACAAACCAACGTAAAGCGGGCAGAGTGGAGTGACTTACGCACACCTACTGTGGTTTCGACATCTTTCAGAAAGTCGTGTTTTGCTTGACGCTTTACACAGAAGAAGTAAATTTTCAAACTTTCGTAATGATTTAATGCAAAATCATCTGTCGTAACTACCTATATACAAAAGTTTTTTATTCTAGTCATTGGATTTCAAAAGATTAAATATATTCACTTTTTCCCATAGTAAAATTGAAGCCAAATTATGAAGAAATCTGTAGGGTAGGTAATTTGAAGCCAAATTTTTAACAAGTTCCACTTGTTCAAAATTTTCACAGTATTGTTGTGATAAAATCAATAATTCAAATTCAGCAAAGAAAAGTAAAAAATATTTTCTTAGACAAAAATTAAAAAACAAATCACCTTACTATAGAAACTGCATAGGTCAGACCAACTTTTGGCCGAAAATTTAATTTTAGTGTAAATATTTGAGAACAGAACACAGAAACAGAAAAGACAAATGGTTTCTGATAAGATATTGTCAATCAAACTCATTTAAAATAAAACGCCAGGCAAAAACGTCTTTCCAAGAGAAAGGACAGTAGGAAAATCTTAAATAGAGGCTACTATTAAAGAAAAGAATTTGCTTCCTGTGGGAGCAAATTCTTTCCTTTAAGAGCAGCCCCTATATTAAAGAAGCAAAAATTTCATGTTATCACCCAAACTACTATATTCAGCTCAATGAAATAATTTTTTCTGTTTAGACTGTTTATTACTTAATTGGCGCGCGCCGGAGCTACGTCAATGAAATCACGCAATGTTGACGTCACCAGCCGTCCAATAGTTTTGACTATACCACAGTTGATGACGTCACCCTTTTAAACCGAATGCAAAAGCGCTGGGCAATAGTTTTGACTATCAGACGGTTGGTGACGTCAACTTTCAAGCGAAAGACGTTGACGTGCCGACAAAGCGTACCAACTCAAACAGCGTTCATTGGCTAAATAAATATGTTTTAGCATTAGTTGGGTAGATCTAATAAAACAGTTATTTCATGGCTGTTTTTGTGGAATAGTCAAAACTACTGCCCTTGGTACCGTGGACAGCTCGATATACTATTGCCCTCGGCCTCCGGCTGTAGTTTTGACTATTCCACAAACGGGCATGAAATAACTGTTTACTATAGCACAGCTGAAGATGCAACGGCATCGACGTCGATTCGGCATTGTCTCAACGCTGCGTGCCCGCGGGGAAGCAAACCAGCTCCTTCCTCCCCAACGACCTGAATCCGTGACAATGCCAGACAGCAATGCTTGCACCAGAAGGCTCCATATTTCTCAAAAATTGACATTTTATTATCCAAGAAAGGTTTAATAAATTGATATATGGTATTAATACAATCATTAAATGTGGCACATGACAGCCTGTAAAATTTCAGCTAGTCTCTCGTTCTTGAACTGGATCAAAAATGAAATGATTTGTATCGTATCTCTGAACATATGTTGCCAACATTAAATCAGAAATACGATAAAAATCCTTTCATTTTTGAGCCAGTTCAAAACCGAGAGACTAACTGAAATTTTACAGGCTGTCAGATGCCACATTTTATGATCGTATTAATAGCATATTAAACGATGTCTATTTGTGAGGAATATGGAGCCTGTAAGAAAACATTATACGAAAACAAAACAAAAAGCTAAGTAGGCAGTCGTAGAATTGCTGACTGCAATACGGACGACGAAGGATAAAGCCTGCAGGATGGATGACAAACATTGCATACCCCGATCAGATGCCGCTGCGGCATAGTCCGATTCAGAGCAGTATTTTGCACAAAATAATTGCTGTATCTATAAAATAAAATAAAAAAAATAAAAAATAAATTTATATTCAGAAATAATTGTTTTCTGTATTAGTTCCTGTCTTGTTAAACCAAGTAACAGAATAAGATTATTGTCAACATATGACATCATCTGCTTTAGGCTTACCCCAGCTATTATTCCATTTAAATATATATCTGACCGTTATCGGTCCTCAGAATTTCTGTCTGGCCAATAATGGTCCGATAAAGATTTAAATAGAATGCTATCTGGGACGTGACGTTATTGGTTTAAACATATTTATTTCCAAAATGTTTACATATACAACACATACAAAAGTACAACAATAGGATTAGAACGAAAGCATAAGAGCTTATTTAGTTCCTTTCCTAGGATGTGATCATTGTCAGAAATATGAGTATACAAGCAAATCCTGAATGGTTAGTTTCCAATGGTCCTCTTCAAGTAATAACAATTTATTAATAAATAATAATTGTGAAGTTTAACATGAAGAGATGAGCAAACATAAAATGAGAATAAGAAGAGAAAAGAGAAACAAATTACACAAGATGTAATGAAGAAAAACAGAGGGAGGGAAAGAAATGAAGAACTATGGAGCAGATTTTACGAAGACTATGAATATAGTAAGAAGTTACTGGGGACTGTGAGCGGTGCAGGACAGATCCGAGTGATGTCATCGATGTATGCTCCGAATCACTGTCACTATTTAAAGTCCATTTAGTCTGGTACAAATAATGACTGATACGAGTGTGACCGATTAACTTTCTTAAAATCTTTTCGTTCTTTGGATATACCTCTGTACTGCTTCAAAAATGGCTATATTAGCTTCATTAGGTAAATTAAGATCGCCATTGAGGATTATGTTTAGGGTGATATTGCCATGTTGTGATAGAGTATCCATTAATACCTGTCTATGATTTTGGTATAAATGGCATCTAAAAAAGAAGTGGTCTGCATTTTCTATTTCACCACATCTACATTTACAGAGAGGAGATTCTATGATGTTTTTCGAGTAAAGATCGTAGTTGAGAGAGCTGCAACCAGTTCGAAGTCTAGTATGAAGTATCTGCATGCTTCTGTTGCCTGTATAAAAGTATTTTGGAACAATTACTCTGCCCTGACTTAATTGTCTCTTAAAATCCTCAACTGTATCTACAATCCTGTCAGCGCAGGGAAGATCGTTCCAATCACGAATGGCTGCAGGAAGAAAAGAATTATAATATTGATTAGTACGAGATTGTATTGTTCTTATATTATTTGCGTTACGCAAACTGTAACGTGAAGCGTTCTGGTCAGGTCGAGGAACCAGTGAAGAGAGATAAGAGGGGGCAATGTCATTATACATTTTATAGAATAGGACCAATTTATGCTTTCTTCTCCTTACATCTAGTGTTTCCCATCCGATCTCATCATATAGTTTTTGCACAGAGACTAGTTTAGTTGTTCCGGTGGCTATTCTAGCAGCCTCTAATTGAATTTTTTCTATCTCATGTTTCTCTTGTTGAGTGCAGTTGTCCCAAACTACATCGGCATATTCTAGTATTGGGCGAACAAAAGCAATATAAATTATTTCTAGGGACTTCCTATCCAAGGTATATTTAAATTTCCTCATGACATTTATTCTGGACCATGCCTTACTCTTGACATACTCTATATGTTTATGCCAGGAGCAGTCTGATGCTATATAAATTCCCAAATGTTTATGAAACTGAACTTCGTTAATTTCTTGATTCGACATGAAAACCGGAGGATGATCAGGTTGGTTTATTTTGCGAGAGATAATAAGAGATTCATTTTTATTTGGGTTAAATTTCACTAACCAAGACTTTGCCCATTTTGATATTTTGTTAAGATCTGTATTAAGGATTTCAGCAGCAGCATCTGGATTGTCTACAATAATATACAGACGTTATTCGAAAATAACAAAATGGAGTCCAAGAAAGGAAACAACGTTAAATTTCCATTTAAAAATAGTTTTGGCGATTATCTCACTTTTGCCAGGAAAGTATGAAGAAATAAAGATATATTCATTTTTGTTCATTTGCTTATAACTGCTAGATTTCTTATAAATAACCGCATATTAAAAAAAAACAAACAAAAAAAACAAACAAACGGAGATGTCCACAAAACGGTAAAACAGACTATAGGGTAAATACGGGCTAAGTGTTATGTTAACCATCAAAGCGCCTATTACAACTGTTTGAAATATACATATTTTCATTTCTCAGAGAAAATATGTCTTGACATTTCATATAGACGATTCACGTGAAATGTCAATTTTTTTTTTTTTTTTTTTTTTTCTGAAAAAAAAAATGAATGTCGTCTGCTACAAATTTTGCTTTGCGCTTAAGGATTAAGGATTTGACTGGTTTCTTCTTGGAACCATTTCCAGTAAAAATATGTACACAAGTACTGTCAACCGCTTAGAGGACAAAACTTGCCCAGCAAAAGTGTGGCTAGGTTATTCGAGTGGCTTGACATGACCTAAATGATGGTGACTGGGCCGTTAAACTTCAAACCAACCATCTCCTTCCATTTTTTTTTTTTTTTTTTTTTTTTTTTTTTTTCGTGATTGTTATTGACTGCAGCCGTATAAATTGTCTTAAGAAATTATTCCTCTAGATCTTGTGCGGAAACTACTTTATTCAGCCGTGATTTCTCTACTGTTAATAAACTTCCGACCAACTCGCAAAACATTTCAATTATTTAAGATGAGGAGGAAATAGGAAAAGCAAATTGATTAGAAATTATTTGTTGAAATTCCAAACGGCACACCAAAACCTATTATTAGTAATTAGACCGCCATCATAAATCTCGCGAAATCTCGCTGGTCGAAAGAGGAACACTCTTTGCAATCGGTCTACGTTGTACACTGTTGCTCCAAGTAAAAATCGAAATTACCATATTTACCGTAAATATTCTGTCATTTAGACAAAGACTGACACATAGTTTGCATCATGGTGTCTATAAATTACGACCGTGAAACATAAATAACATCATGGTGTAAATAATTAATGACACATTATTTGCATCAGGGTGTCTATATCTAAAGTCCAGCACCGGTGCAAAATTTGCATCACAGCTTTGATTAGTAAATAGAAGGTTGCAACTTACTATACCATAACTTATAATGAGTAAATAAACAAAACAGGGAAACTGGAATGCTTACACCGCATTTACAGGCTGTCTATGTCAAAGACAATGCACGTGAACATAAAGTTAACCAAGGTGGTTGCTTTTCGCTGCTAGATTATCAGTGTCAAGTGTGATTCTGCTGGTGGAAAAAAAAAAAAGTGCAAATTAGACTGCCCGGATGCAAAGATATTTTATAGGTTTAGGTGTGTCCCAGATACACCTCCAAGGGAGATCACTCCATGGGCATAGCGCTCATTACGAACATAACGCTTGTGCGTACCATGCTTAAGACAAACATTTTCAATAAAGGGACATTAACATGAAATATCTTGCTTCTTAAATATATAGGGGCTGCTCTTAAAGGAAAGAATTTGCTCCCAGGGAGCAAATTCTTTCCTTTAATAGTAGTCCCTATTTTTGAAGCGACTCTAGGCATATTTTGTCAAGATTTTCCTAGATATGCGTTAAAATAATTCTGTTCTGGCTGGCACCGCAATCTGGCCTTAAAGTATTTGCTTCTGTTCTCAAATTAGCTGCCCTTAAAGATAAATATTTGCTCACTGTCCTGTCCGCCTTTTCGGTAAATTATTTCTTTCAATAAGAATAGCCATCTTGAGAAGGGATCCGTCTATGAGGGGAGAAAGCCAATTCATATGTGCATGAGTGTTTTTCCTCTTTTGAGTTGTATCTGCACATCTTTAAATTTATCATTATTCCATTTGTTTGTGTAATACTTGTATGGCGTCAGTACCGAACAAATACTAATAATTTCAAAGTTTTAATGCTTAGCATGCTAGGGAAATTCAGCAGACGAGTCTTTGGCATGTTTTGTTTTGTTTTTGTTTTTTTCTATTTTGTTTTCCAGCAACTCTCTCCTTAGGATATAATTTGTATGAAATATTAGACCTAAAATAACGTTATTTTTTCGTCTGTTCAATTTGGTTTATAAGTTAGTTAGTCAGTCTTAGAGTGGTTTGGATATAAATATAGATCAAGGTGACACTTTTAGGATTTAGAAGCCACAAACGGTTTGATGAATTGACTCTCAATTCGAAACAGGTAAAGTGCAGATCAAAACTGGAACAGTGTTCATAACATGGTTGATACAAGTAATTTCATCGCAGTTTGAATGGCATTAATACAAGACAAATGTAAAATATGGTAATCCCTCGTGAAAATTAACCGCACTATGTTAACACACATATGTGAAATATATTCTTCTACGTCACCGCTCTACATAAGGCACTTTTCTAACCGTAATAAATTAGGCAGCTTCAAGCGAAAAAGTGTCTTCAAGCATGCGCAAACTCTGCGGATTCATGCGTAAAGCCTCATCCGGGCATCTCCATTGAACCGTTCTATAGTATCCAATGATTCTGTTTGCGGACAGCGAAGGCCCTGATCAGACTGCGCGGATGCGCAGGCTGATCTGGGCCTTCGCTGTCCGCATATGCATATGTCTAAAGACACGTTTTCGTTTGGCGCCGCCCAATCAGTATATTTCTTATTTCTCCACAAAACGTATGTTGTTGGTACTAGTTACAAGCGCCTCGCTAGTATTAATTATTGTTTTCGTTAATTCTTAACGTGTATGCATAGACTGGTAACTGTGTCAAAATTGTTTTTGTCTCCCTTCTGAAATGGTGGTGCAAATTCATTCCTTTCCAGAAGTGATCTGGTGTACAGGAAAACAAACAGGAGGTCACAAAAGTCGTCTCCTTTGTAGAAGATGGCCTACCAAATTTATCCAGGCAACTTAATTCTTTAGAACTCTGCATGCAAAATTGACATACGCCAAACGAGCGACGTTTTACAGATTCAATCAGAAAATAGGGCTATGAATTTCATTTCAATGTATGAAATTTCAAAAGAGTAAAGATGTCCAGAAACTGCCCGAATCGTAGAATATAACCAACCAAAACCTAGATGAAAGGAAGATAAACTATAACGGATAACAGGTCTATATACGATACAAAACACCGAAAATATGGTGTACAAAGGGAGTCTAAAGCAGCGTACCGCTGCTATTGACTCCCTTGGTACATCATAGAAAAGCAAAATAGCCGGCTCTCTATTCTCCAACGAGAACATAAACGAAGCCATAAACAGGAATGCATAGCCCCAAAAAGAAAGAACCATAGCTTTGGAACGGTCAGTGGTAAAAACTACCAGAGTTGTGGTGGGGATGAGATGACAATAGGTTAAATTGATTTTAAAGGCACCAAAGTTTCACCCTAGTTTCACACAATTGCGCGCGCGAGCACACACGCACGCACGCACGCACGTACGCACGCACGCGCGCGCGCGTAAATCAAGAATATTTCAAATGTCAACTGGTAATATTTAAATTTAGCAGACTAAGGGTTACATATGACCATAATTGTTCTATTGAAAGTAGAATTACAATAAGCGATCTTCAGTCATATCGGGTTATCATCATAAGCACTCTCATAACTCCATTTTAAATCACTTGAATTGGCCGAAAGGAGATCCGAAGATGCCCGCATGAAGACAGAGAGCTTTTGACGATCCTCGGTGTTTACCGATCTTGTGAAACCACGTGGTAATCGCGTTGCATCTGCGCGGTAGGAAAATCAACCTTGTTCTATATATGTGTATCAAAGACAAATACAGTCTGCGCAAGCGCTCTCATCGTGTCTGCAACTATCTGCTGCTAGAAGATCCCAATTTTTGAAATACAAATAGGGAACGCGGAAAGCTGGCCAAAAATATGCACAGTGTTATCTAGATCTTCACCGTTCGCGTGATCGACATGGTTGTTTATCCTTGCTACGCATCTCATTTGAAGAACACTTAAAGAATGGCGAAGTCTGGCTAAGCTGAAAAGAAGCTTTTTAAGAAGAATACGCACATTTTCTTCACCAGCTGGTCAGCCATCTGGAGAATGATCAGAGTGGATATGACTGACAGCGGATGATCAGGGCGTCCTATCACAAGCAGTTCTAACTCAAAGGACGGAAGCTTTTTCTTGTTCTTGTATCTTACTCTTAAAGTGTCATGCAAAATTGCAGCAGACGACATACTAAATTAATTTTACTTTTTTTTTTCAGAGGAAGTAAGGCTTGACATTTCATGCGAAGACGGTTTACATGAAATGTTAGAATTTATTTTCTCTGAAAAATAACAGAAAAAGTAATCAAAATATAATCTGCTGCAGTTGTGGTCAGATGACACGATAGGACAATTACATACATATCGTAAGTGCATACGTACGTGCGTGCGTGCGTGCGTGCGTACATACATACATACATACATACATGCATGCATGCATACATAACACGTACTGTATATATAGATAATTTTTCCGGATGTTTAGGGCCATTGCTGTATTTTGAGCTAAGACAAGCCGGAGGGGAAAAAAAGACTTGGTAAAATGTCTTTGAAAGCGGAACAGAACAGCTCGCCTTGAAAGTTTATCATGAATGCATTTCTTTAACCTTTTACTACTCTCTGTGCTAATTCAGCAGACGACAAGTGGATGTTATCTTTCTTATTCCCCACCTCCCCCCACCCCACACCCCCACAAAAAAAAAAAAAAAAAAAAATAGGATCTGACATTTCATGCAAATTGTCGCCACTGAAAACAGTTTGCATGGAATGTCGTAACCTGTTTTCTGGAAAAATAATAAAAATATTTCAAAATGTCGTCTGCTGAAAAATTTACCCAGCATGCGGAGTACTCAGCAGCTGTGAAAGCTGTATGGCAAATGCTTCAGCTGCTAAATACAACTGACAGAAGGTTGAAAAAGGTTACAGAAAGCCCTGCCGTGTTCAATGTTAACATGTACATTTCGTGTCTGTTTTCTCTTTTAATTTCTACCTTTACGGCGACCTAATTAAACTGATCCAAAGCGTGTATCACACGTGCGAATCAGCGCGCTGCAAAGCACCAAGACATGCCTTTAGTGTATAATCATCTAATTTTCTTATTTTCCCAACCTCTCGGGTCTCTTTTACAGATATTTCTCCGACTGGTTAATTGCGTGTTAGCGTGTTGTTAAAGTCAACACTATGGACAGCCCCGACAGGGGTTCAATTTGATTATGAAGTACTTAACTTTTACCACTCTCTGGGCAAATTCAGCAGATGACAAATTGATATTTTTCTTATTTTTCTCAGAAAATAGGCTTTGGCCTCTCATGCAATTTGCATGAGAGGCCAAAGTCTATTTTCTAGGGAAAATCTGAAAACTGTTTCAAAATGTCTGCTGAACTTAATTTTTTTACCCAGCATGCAGTGAGTTAACAGAGATAGGTTGAATCAAAGACGTTTCTTTGATACATTACAAGACACAAGCAGACAAGGAATGGAAGCCATTTGGCTTCATCAGACAATAAAAAAATCCTGATTGACCATTATCACTAGACCTAGTTAAATAATAACTGTTGCACACGGTAGACACAAAACCAAGCTAAACATTTGCAGGGTGAGATGACTAGTTTCGTCAGAATTTGCACTAATCAGTTCGTGACTGTGTCAAATTACTACAGTTGACTCTCGTTATCTCGACCTCGCTTATCTCGAATAACCGCTTATCTCGAAGTGAAAATCTGGTCCCTGCCTATACATGAAAACCTAACAACAGATGGAAAATATTGTAGAAAAGAGGAGAAATTGCTCCTAAGGAGCAATTTCTCCTCTTTTCCACAATATTTTCAATATATCTCTGACTTCAAAAGTCCAATTACCTATTAGTTTGTTAAATGTGGTTGATCAAATTATTTTTTTCCTCAATTCTGCAAACCTGATATGTCGAACTACGGATATCTCGAAGTATTTCAGAGAGTCCCTTGGAATTCGAGATAACGAGAGTCGACTGTATATTGTATTGTATCAAGTAGCATATAAGTCTAATAAGCTCTTGATTGTATACAGTCCTACAAATCTTTGGGTCAGCACTCTTTGCAAATGCCCGTTTTGGGACGCTAGACATTAAAGGGTAAAGTGTATGTATTGTTTTCCATGCAAAATGTATTACATAATGTTTATATAAAACTGCTGAAATAAAATTACATGTGTTGAAATAAAATACGGGTTTTCACTAGGTTTCCAATCTTCCTTCGCTTCTAGAAGAATAAAATTACAAATACTGAAAACAGCCAGACATGTTGAAATAAAATATGGTTTCTCAATAGGTTTCCAGTCTTCCTTCGCTTCTAAAAGAACGAAATTATAAATACTGAAATAAGATTACAAATGCTGAAATATAATGTAGGTTCTCAAAAGGTTTCCAGTCTTCCTTCGCTTCTAAAAGAACGAAATTAAAATTATTGAATTAAGATTATATATGTTGAAACAAGATACGGCTTTTAAAAAGTTTCCAGACTTCCTTCTCCTTTATAAGTATGAAATTACAAACACTGAAATAAAATTACATATGTTGAAATAGAATACGGTTTCTCAAAAGGTCTCCAGTCTTCCTTCGCTTCAACAAGAATAAAATTACAAATATTGAAACAAAATTACATGTAGAAATAAAATACGGGTTCTCAAAGGGTTTCAATTTTCATTCGCTTCGACAAAAATAAATACACATAAATTGAAATAGAATTACACTTCGAAATAAAATGATATGAAACCTATAAAATGGCATCTGTGCCAAGCGAAGACAGATCAGCTTGGGAATCCGCCCAGTCTGATCTGAATATTCGCTGTCCGCATGAAGAAAGCTTGGGTTTTTAGCTACCCACTGAGCGCACAACGAAGGCTCTGATCAGACTGGGCGAATGCCCAGGCTGATCTGATTCTTCGCTGGACGCACATGCCATTTTATAGGTTTTGTCATGCGCTGGTTCAATTACATATGTTGAAGTACTCATGAAATACGAAGGTACCCAGATTTCCTTCGCTTCAACAAGAACAACATGCACTATGTTCAGCTTTTCATCAAAACTGAAATTGAAGAAAAACTGATTGAGTATAACTGAAACCAACATTCTTCTGTGTCACGCGTTTACACATCAAATAGTAACCCCTTAAATTGCTAATCACAACAGTAAATAACACTTTGATGGTTTTTATTTTTCAGAGTCAATAAGGCTTGATATTTCGTATGAATCGTCGACATTAAATACCAAGCCTTATTTTTCCCTGAAAAATAACAAAATCAAATGTACAATGTCGCCTGCTACAAATTTGTTTTGCGCTTAAGGGGTTAACTTTAAGGTCAATGTCACATCCCAAAACAACAGCCGAAACATTTGCAGAATGAGATGGGCAACCAGAATATATGCAGAATATACGCCTTACTTTTCTTTTCTTTTTTTACTCTCAATCTATGTTTTAGTTCCTACCAACTATACATGTATTTTAGCGTAGCTTCAAGCTGGTTTGATTGCTCATAACAACAGGTTTCTTAAAACTTCTTTACCCTACGCTTTCCTTTCAAGTTTGAAGAATGTGGCTGTCATGTCCGCTAAAGCATTTTAGTTCCCCAACGTTTATCTTCGGCATGCATGGTCAAGACATATTATGACACAGTTGATTCATGACGTGACATTTCCGGAATTCCTTGAAAGGTCACGTGGCCATACTCTCGACAGAACGAGACAAATGAATGAGATTTAACAATGGTGTTGCGCAGCGGGTGGGGTGCTTGACTTGAAACATGAGGGCAAAGTTTCAATTTGTGCAACTCTGTCATGTCCCAGTTTGAAAAACTAAACACAACCAACAAGATGTCTTTTGTGAATACTACCAAAAATCTTGACCACTGCTGTTAATTAGCACAAAGGTATAATCAAGTGACGAGACAAACTTGGGGTCACATCAAGTTGAATTAGATTTTGTAGTTTTATCACTCTTTATTAACTATAATTAGTGATAATGAGCTGTAAAATCGACCATGACAAGGACCTTCGGCATTTTAACGAGACATCGAGCAAATACGTGCATGAAGAGTAGGGCTGGGGTGGAATGTCTAGCGTGAAGAAATTGGCTCAGTCATTTCAAGGATTGGTGTATGTGGGTTTGGCAGAGGGCCATGTTATCCTTTAGTTGTTGGCATGATTCTGTATTTCTATTTTTCATGTCCTTGTTGAGCTTCAGTTTAATGTCCCATTCAACACTATTTCAGTCATATCGAGTCGTCGCCTCCGAATTTATGGGCCTTTCACACGAAATTAGGAGACTGATGAGCTCAAGTACTACATAAGGGAAACTGAAACACCTTGGGGGTGGGGGGGGGGCGCGGGGGAACAAGTAAGTTTTGCCCTCCCCCACCCCTTTTTCTTTTTGCTTGAGAGCAAATTCTTTGCTTTTAGAGAAGATGCCTTTTAGAGAAAATTCCTTTAAGAGAAAATCCCTTTTCAGAAGGGGGTTGTTGCGCAGAAAAGTAAAAATGAAGTGACAACAGCTCCCTCTCTTGTAAAAAATGGCGAGAAAACACCCCCACCCCTACTAGCAGCTAGCAGCCCAATCTATTTCCCTGGTCTCGATGTTGCATACCTAGTCAACTAGCTCTGTACGAACATCCTGGTTGCTGACAACTATTTTAACACATCATGCCTATATAGGCAACGGAAATGAACTGCGTTTTATTCTGCAATAAGTCATTGGGCGGAAGAGCGACCCGAAAAACCCGCCGTTTCGTGACGTTTTTTAATTTTTCTAACATAATTTGCCGTTTCTTGGATGTAAGACTGTGTAACGTCGTTTTTTTTCGCATCAGACACGTTACAAATATGCGTAAATGCATGTGTTACAGCCAAGGTAGCTGGCGGGGTTTCGTCGAACACTGACGGATGGCTGGGAAAATCTGAAGGAATCAACGGCATTTTTTGTCGATTTTAAGTGTGTTAGAATCGAAATAGAACAACTCTAGTGCGTGAATTGTTGAGTATTAATTCACAGTTTGTCGGAAGTAAATAATCACTCGCGCTACGCGCTCGTCATTTGATCTACATTACAACTGACCTCTTAACAATTCACGGCTAGAGCTATTCTATTTCTTAAACATTAAGAAATTCTGTGCAATGTACTTGTTGAAGAGGAATGGATACACTTGTCAAAATTGCTCTCCCTACCATCGCTATCCCCGCCACTCCTTCTGGAAAGAGGTCTTTTCAGAAAGGGCTTGGTGTGTAGGGAAGCATGCAGACAGTCGTAAAATTGCTTCTCTTGTATAAAATGGTGGAACTTACCACGTGTCTTAGCAATCGTTTTCACATGTTTTGCTTCCACTCTCGCTTTGCAAGATGAGGGTCATCAATTTGGACCAGACATTTTGTTTGCTTTTCTTAACATTTTTCTTGCCATATGTTTTTTCTTACTGGATTAACTTGGGATATACAATATAATGCTTTGGTTGAGGGGTGGTGGGAGAGAGAGAGAGAGAGAGAGAGAGAGAGAGAGAGAGAGAGAGAGAGAGAGAGAGAGAGGGGGAGGCAGACAGAGGTGGAGATTATTTGTTCGTTAAACAATATTTTTGTCATAAATTTGAAACAACAATCTACCATGGCATTCAAAGACAATAATGAGATAATCCCGCTTAAAAGTCTGAAAAAAAAACGCCCACCTTTCTGTAAACGTTTACTACATTTAAATATAACTGTCCATCCTATTTTTGAGTTCTACGCCGACCCCTATTTAATGATTACCATTAACCGTTTTCAGCACATGGTCCTTCTTTGGGCTTCAGGCATTTCCGGTACATTAACTTATGGGGGACTTGGCCCGTTGACCTTCCCCTCTACAAACACCTCCACCTCCACCCCACCACACCCAAACACCAAGAAATCAAATGGTTTGTCCCTTTTATAAGATAATGTCATTTCTTCTTCATTTAAATCATACCAGCACCTTTAAATATTGTTTTGATCCGTTTAATTTTGTGCACCATCACAAAACTATAATGCTACAATAAGTTGACGAAAACACGCATATTCAAATATATTGAACATTTTTCAACCAGAAAAGGAAAAATTTTCAGATAAAAATTCTGATATATTTCATATTTCTTCTCAGAACATAGATTGTGGGTACTCGTTAGAACCGCCTCGGCGAGGCGGTTCCAACGAGTACCAACAATCTATGTTTTTGAGCAGAAATAAGAAAAATAATGTATACCCCTGTAAACCCCAGTTTTACTATATAAAAGTGGGGTTAAAGGGGGCCAAAATTATATAGGCATGTTTTCGTGATGATCACAATCACTGATAACACAGACTACTGCTAAAATTAAACTGAAGTTTAAACAATGTTGGTTTAATTTTGCTTTTATCTTCTTTACATTTGTATTTCTGTCATTGGCTCCAGGATCCAGTGACTGTCTGTTTATTCTTATAATCTTGTTTAATAAATCCACTAAAATAAAATAAAACCAATATACAGTTGACTCTCGTTATCTCGACCTCGTTTATCTCGAATAACCGCTTATCTCGAACTGAAAATCTTGTCCCTGCTTAAAACATGAAAATCTAACAAAGGTAAAGAAATATTGTGGAAAAGAGGAGAAATCGCTCCTAAGGAGCAATTTCTCCTCTTTTCCACAATATTTTCAATATATCTCTAACTTCAAGAGTCCAATTACATATATATTTGTTAAATGTGGTTGTTCGAATTATTTTTCCTCAATTCTGCAAATCTGACATGTCGAGGTACGGATATCTCGAAGTATTTCAGAGAGTCCCTTGGAATTCGAGATAACGAGAGACGACTGTAATATGATTATAAAGGCTGGTCACTAGAGTTTGTTAAATTCAGCATCAGCGAGAAAAGTTTAGTTTCAATTGATTCTATAGGTACAGATAGTGTATTTTATGCAATAACTGTTTACTTCAATAGACTAATGCTAATCTATCTCTACTAATGTTTTCAGAAATTGAAAATTCTGGTCCCTTGGAGTTTGAGATAACTTTAGTCCACTGATGGTTAATGCTTAGCATGCTGCCTGGGTAAAATCATTTTTCTGGTAGCCGCTCAGCACGCTAGGTAAAAAAATCACCAGAAGACATTTTAATTTTGTTTTCCTCAGAAACTAGGTTTTAACAGCTCATGCAAATTGCCTCAATTTGCATGAAATCATTTCATGCACATTGTCTTCGAAGAAGACAATTTTTTTCGAAACAGACAATTTGCATTAATCGTAAAAACCTATTTTCTGGGGAAAATAAGAAAAAAAAAGTTATCAATTTGTCGTCTGCTGAATTTGTCCAGAAAGTGGTAAAGGTTAAAATAATGACGTTAAAGCTGCTTTGGAGAAAAGGTAAAAATCTGTTTTCTAGGAAAAATAAGAAAAAACATCGCGAGTTTGTCGTCTGATAAATTAGTCAAGAGAGAGGTATTAAATGGTTGAACATGTTTGTTAAAATGATAGTCTGTGTTGTCGGCTGTAACAAATGATCGGAATTTAGGTGTACCCACAGCGGACTACTTGTTAAGCATCGTTGTTGTTGCTGTTGTTGTTGTTTTTTATGTATGTTTAGTTTCATTTCGACTTTTGCTGTTTTTGTTTGTTTTTGCTGCCTTTTTGTAGACTAAATGTACATATATCACAATAAAAGAAGCAAACTAAGACAGCCTGATGACAAAGGTTATTTTAAACATGTAATTGATAACACGGCTTTCATTTCCAGAGATATTTCCTAATTCTGTCGACTAATTAGTGACAGACAAGAAGAAGTGTACCCCGCAGTAATTCCGTGAACGGAAATGAAGACGTGCCCTGCGCATGCGCTTGTCAGCAGCATCGGAAGTGATACTTTTCTGCGTTTAAGTTCTGTCAAATGACACCAAAGGCAACTTCCGCTTAATGCTTAGCATTCTGGGTAAAATTTTCAGCAGACGACTTTTTAGAATTTTTTTTCTTATTAATCCCAGAAAATAGGCATTGACATTTTATGCAAATTGTCTTCAAAGGAGACAGTTTACATGAAATGTGAAAGACTATTTTCTGGGAAAATTAAGAAAAAAAGCCATCGGTTTGTCGCATGCCAAATATGTCCAGAGAGCCTGGTAAAGGTTAAAATAATGATGTTAAAGTTGCTTTGGAGAAAATAGTCTTATCGTAGTCATTGACGTTTAAATGAAAATGTAAACAATTATTGTGGAACCTTCACGAACAGTCACCTTTTAATAACATCCACCCCCTATAATGTCCACCTCTCTGATTTCTAAAAGTGCTGTTTAACTGTATATTATTATTTTACTTATTATCATCATTATTATTATTATTGTTATTATTATAATTATTATTATTATTGTTGTTGTTGTTGTTGTTGTTGATGTTGTTGTTGGTGGTGGTTATCATTATGACATATTTTTTATGTCTTGACTATCCTTATGAAAACCGTTTGCTGCATTGTATGATTAGTAGTAGTAGTAGTAGTAGTAGTAGTAGTACTAGCAGAAGTAGTAGTAGTAGTAGTACTAGTAGTAGTAGTAGTAGGAGTAAGAGTTGTAATAGTAGTAGTAGTAGTAATAGAAGTAGTAGTAGTACTAGTAGTAGTAGTAGTAGTAGTAGAAGTAGAAGTAGTAGTACGAGGGATGTTCGAAATGAATTGCTTATTGTCCTCTAGCTCGATATCCACGTGGGGCACGATAAAAACCAATACATACCTGTATAGGGTTATTCAATATCTACACAATGGTGTATAAATGTACATGTTAGACTAAGTGTAAGACATAAAATTTGCCATTTGAATACACGCAGTCATTGACCACTGCAGTAAAAATGGTTGGTAGAAGCGTCGACAAAAAAGATGAAATACGGGCTTACATCAAAGCTCGCTCAAAACTTGGTTGTTCTTTGAAGAAGCTGATGACTGAAATTTCTACTGCTTTTGGACCTTCTTGTGTGTCTTATGACACAGTTCGGCGGTGGAAAAAGAAATTTGAGTCTGGTGTAGAGTCCATCAAAAATGCACCGAAATCAGGTAGGCCAAAATCTGCATCTCGTAAAGAAATTGTTTCCAAAATAAAGGAAATCATTGAAGGAGATGCCAGATTTACAGTTCGTGATATTGCACGAAAGGTAGGCATATCACTATCAAAGGTTCACCTTATTTTGAAGAAGCATTTGAAAGTCAGAAAGATTCCTGCTAGATGGGTGCCACATCTGTTGACTGACGAGCAAAAGAGGCAACGGGTTAAAGTGGCCAAAATGCTGCTTCAAATGTTTCCAAAATATGACAAAAAGCAGTTTGCCAATGTCGTCACAGGTGATGAAACCTGGGTCCATTATTTTGAGCCCGTCAGAAAGGTTAGCAATAAGATCTGGGCCACTAAACACAGCAAACGCCCAATAATTGCCAAACGTTCTTTGAGTACAAAGAAGGTTTTGTATGCAATCTTCTTCTCTGGTGAAGGAGTCGCAATAAAAGTGCTAGTGAAAAAGGGCAAAAGCATCACCGGAAAGTACTACAAAGACGTAGTACTGAAGAAACTGAAAAAGTATTATCAGAAACGACGCCCTGCCACTGGTTTTAAACATGTCCGTCTTCTACATGACAATGCCCCAGCTCATGCCTCCGCAATAGTTACGGCGTTTTTGAAGAAAGAAAAAGTATGTGAACAAATATGTGAAGTTGCTGGAATTTCTCTGAATGATGATAATTTGGTGTTTTCCTCCCCTTCAACATTATTTAAGTCATATCGAGACGACGGAATGGTGATAACGAAAGGGTCTGTGAAGCGCCGTACAGATAAGAGCATTTTTTCCCTGACATGTGTCCATAATTATGTCTGAAAGTTAAAAGAGGCATCATGTGACTGTTCCAAGGCGGCTCCTCTGTTGCACTTCTTCTTCGTTCATGCGTCTATGGTTTCATGTGGCATTTGTTTGTTGTTGTTTTTTTGTCACCACGAAAACACGCCTATATAGTTTTGACCCCCTTAAACCCCACTTTTATATAGTAAAACTGGGGTTTACAGGGGTATACAATATTTTTCTTATGTCTGCTCAAAAACATAGATTGTGGGTACTCGTTAGAACCGCCTCGGCGAGGCGGCTCTAACTTGTACCCACACTCTATGTTTTAAGCAGAAATATAAAAAATATCAGAGTTTTACCTGAAAAGTTTTAGGTTTTGGAGGTAAAATTTTCTATATATTTGAATAGGCGTGTTTTCGTAATGTGGGTATGTGAGTGTGTTTTCTTTTTTCTTTCCTTTTTTTTTTTTTTTTTTTTTTTGCTGTTGTTGTCGGGTTTTTTTCCTCATCTCTCTTTCATTTGGTACCTCGGAAAGACTGCTTCGTGATTGTGGCATTTCCTGGATATCTTCACTTAGTTGAGGAATTCTGTATATAGCATACAACTGCAATCTTGCGCAGTTTATCTCCATTATTGCTAGAATGTATCTGAAATCATTCTGAGAAGTTCGGAAATAGCTCCGATAAGTTCTGAAACCATCCTAAAACACAGGAACACCCCAGCCTGGAACGTTTACAAGGTGACTGGAATATCGATGGGATCTGATCGATTTCAGCTTGATTTCAGTTATTGTGCATATCAGAATGCTCAGAAAAGTTCCAGATGCCAGTAAACAGACCTTGATACCCATGACAGATTTTCCGCTATTTGTACACCGGAGACAACAGTTTTGACTTCCTGTTTGCTTTTCTGGGCACCAAGCTCAGGCGGTCTACTCTACAAGGGAAGAATTTGTTCCCACGGGGAGCAAATTCTTGTCTTTTAGAGTAGACCCTTTCAGAGGGTAAACAGAACCCATTTTAACAGAGTAGCTACCCTTAAGCCATACATATCTAAACCTGGCAGTTTGCCCTGAATTAATATGAGAAAACTGGTTCAGTTGAATCAACTTGATTATTATTTCAATTCTGTCTTCTTTTTTTTTTTTTTTTTTTTTTTTTTTTCAGCCATGATTTATAACCAGTCTAACTTTGCCGAATGTGATTCTGCAAAGAAAGGAGCCCCGTAACCAATGTCGCAAGCCTTCAATTAACGGAAATCGGAAACCCCTATCATTCCGGCTAGATTTTCGCGAACACAATCAACGCACACCGAGTAATGAATTTTTAAACATTAATTTCTGTTTACATTCTCGTATCAGTTCAACATTGGTTTGTTTGACAAATTTAAGGTGGAACCAAAACTAAGAATAACAATCCACCAGACAAAAAGAAATTGCGCCTATTAAAGATTAATAGAGCCCATTTCCCAGCTAATTGTTCCGCGGTAATTTCACAATATTCTTCTTAAAAGAACTGTCATTCAGCCCTTTCATAATTGACTGTGGAAGTAGTTTATTTCTGTATTCGTGCGCAAGGCTATATTTATCTCTGCGTGCAGACCGGGTCCCGAACATTGGAGATTAGTCCGCGCACGTGCAAAGAAAACATGGCGTAGGGTGCGAACTTCTTTCGGACAAACCAAGATGGTCCTGTCTTGTAATTTCGTTGAGTTCTGCGCAATCTGATACACAAAGTGTCGATTATGCTAAACACTCGCAAATGCTTTATGACAAAAACAGCTCGACGTCTTGAAATGAGGGTTTATAGCCCGCTAGGATCGCAGCAACTGTTTTCACATATTTGGTTAACTTCTCAGCGGATGAGTTTTTCTACGAGTATGAGACACGTGCCGACGTAAAACAATGGATCTTTTTCCCAGTATGAGGTTTATCCTTTAAGATCCTCAGTCGTTTTTAGAAATGTAAATAGACAATTTCAATTTTATTGTTTTGTCTAAAATGGAAGAAAATAATTGTAGCACAGTATCTTGACCCCTTGTATTCGTAGTTTACTTTAGTAAAACATTTTACCATTTGTAAACAAATGTTACTTCTTTACGCATTGCATCTCATACATACAGATTGGCAAACAGTGAAGGCCATAATCAGACAC